>JAYEVD010000294.1:0-256491 GCA_036346405.1 Phyllostachys edulis
GTGGCGGCGCCGGCGGACAAGGGTTACTACACTTCTACCGGCCGCGCCGCGCGATTTGCCGCGGATTGAGCTCGGGATCGCCGGATTCCGAGGGGATTGGCCCGTGCGGAGGTGGCGGCTTGGAGGCGGTGAGTGCGTGGAGTTGCAGCGTGTGTTTGTTTCTCCTGGTGGGTTTCCGCTGGGTGACATGGCTGCTGCCGCTGCCGCTTAATTTTGCTTGGCTGGCAAGTTTGGGCGTGGGAAGCTGCGATCTGGGAGGTGTTCGCGAGCTCGGCGTTGCTTAATTCCGCTTGTTTCTGGTGCCGTGGCGTGATTTTTTTTTGGGTGGATTTGGTGCTGTTTCTCGCTTGGTTGCGGTGGATTTGAGGAGGAGAAGTTCGCTTTTGCTGTTCGTTGATGCTGGTTTCCCGCCGATGTTTTGTAGATTTGTGCAGGGGATGCTGTTCTAGATCTTTGGTTGTGTCCTAAAGTTTCAATCTTTGGTTGTGTTTTCAGGGGATGCTTTCTTCTTCCTGCTCAATTCCGGCGGATCTTGCGGGCGTGCCGGGCTGAAAGGATGGCGAGTTGAGTGGAGACGCTCTCGATCTTGCAGTTGTTTCTGTGGAGCTCGGAGGTCTCCCATTGCCTGCAAAGATGGTGTCGTCGGGGCCGCCGAACCCGATGGGGCCCGGGCAGCCGGTCGGCGCCGCTTCGCTGCTCCGGACGAATTCTAGTCTGCTGAGTGGCGGTCAGCCGGGAATGGGTGGGGGCGGCGGCGTGCTCCCGTCACAGTCCCCGTTCTCTTCTCTCGTCTCCCCGCGCATGCAGTTTGGCGGTAATGGCCTTCTCGGAGGCGCGTCGAATGTCTCGTCCCTGCTCAACCGGCCGTCGTTTGGAAATGGGGGCCCTGTGCCGGGTCCAGGGCAAATGCCAGGTGGTGGGCTTCCGATGAGTGCACTCCAGCAGAGAGGGGGACTTGATGGTGCTGGCGATTTGGTTGGCGCGGGAGGGTCTGATCCTCTTTCGTTCCCTTCCTCCTCACATGTTAGTTTGGGCAATCAGCTGGGTTCAGATAACCTTCAGCAGCAACCACAGCTGGATGCTGTGCAGGATTTGCAGCAGCAACAGCAACCACTAATGTCTTACAACCAGCAGCAGTTGCCACCGCAGCAGCTCCAACAGCCGCAGGGGACAGTGAAGCTGGAGAATGGTGGCAGCATGGGTGGGGTCAAATGGAACCGCAGATGGGGCAGTCTGACCAGAACGGCCCAGTCCAGATGATGCGTAGTGCTGGCAATGTAAAACTTGAGCCGCAGCAGTTGCAAGTGTTGAGGAGTTTGGGTGCCGTGAAGATGGAGCAAGCGAGTTCAGACCCATCGGCGTTCCTGCAGCAACAGCAGCAACAACAGCAGCAGCACCACCATTTGTTGCAGCTGACAAAGCAGAACTCTCAAGCTGCTGCTGCTGCTCAACTGAGCCTCTTGCAACAGCAGCGGATCTTGCATATACAGCAGCAGCAGCAGCAGCAACAACAACAGCAACAACAGATTCTAAAGAATCTGCCTTTACAGAGAAACCAATTACAGCAGCAACAGCAACAGCAGCAACAACAGCAGCATCAGCAGCAGTTATTTCGTCAACAGAGTCTAAACATGAGAACTCCAGGAAAGCCGGCTCCTTACGAGCCAGGAACCTGTGCAAAGAGATTGACCCATTACATGTATCATCAACAAAACAGACCACAAGTAAGTTTTTTTGGTTTGATTCAAATGAGCACTTCGATGCTCCAAGCGAATTCCAGGTGCTTACAACTTAGTGTATCTCCTTGTTCCTTTTGATGCAGGATAATAATATTGAATACTGGAGAAACTTTGTCAATGAGTATTTTGCTCCAAATGCTAAAAAGAGGTGGTGTGTATCTCTCTATGGAAGTGGTCGTCAAACTACTGGAGTTTTCCCTCAGGTTTAGTATGCTGCTACCATGGAATCTAGACCCTTTTCATTTTCACATATTTGATTTATGCAATTAAATTCTGGTCTATTATTTAACTGGAGGATGTGGAGTAACACCTAGTATTTCTTGTATATTTTTGCCTTTCAAAATTTTATTTTAAGATTTTCCATGTGACATTGCCCTTGCAGGATGTATGGCACTGTGAGATCTGCAATCGGAAGCCTGGCCGAGGCTTCGGTAAGCATCATTTTACTTTGCACATCTTCCTCTTCACTCATTTTTTTAATTTGATCTTATGTTACTACCTGTACAGAGACAACAGTTGAGGTCTTACCACGGTTGTGCCAAATCAAATATGCCAGTGGTACCTTGGAAGAACTACTGTATGTCGACATGCCACGTGAATCCCAAAATGCATCTGGTCAGATTGTTTTGGACTATACAAAAGCAATCCAGGAAAGTGTCTTTGAGCAATTGCGTGGTAGTGCGAGGGCATCTGAGGATAGTTTTTAATCCAGACCTCAAGGTATCATAGTTCAATTTTCCAATTTGTTCTTTCCATCGTAATGGTGGTTCTTTTATATTATTCTCTGATAACTGGTGCCTTTTGGACTAAAATATTGCACAATCCTGTACTGTTTCCTTTTATTTAAGATTGCATCTTGGGAGTTCTGTGCTAGGCGTCACGAGGAACTTATTCCACGGAGATCAATAATACCTCAGGTATTAAGCCTTTCCTGTGTAGATAGTTTTGCTCACAGGTTGCAGATCTCATTCTGAATTTTCAGTTTTGGTAACAAGGGTTTAATATATTTTGGCACCCTTGATGTTTTATGCAGGTTAGTCAGCTTGGTGCAGTTGTACAAAAATACCAGGCTGCTGTTCAAAATTCAACGAGTTTGTCAACTCAGGACATGCAGAATAATTGCAACTCGTAAGAAGTTTGGCCCTGACGTGCTTAATACTTTTCATCTTCAGTTCTTTGCCAAAACCATTTTTCGTATTCTCTTGCCATTAAATGATTTATCCAACCTGATGCTGCTGCTTTCTATTCTTTTATCGTTAAATGGTTTATCCACTTCTTTTCTACATGCATATTTGATCGCCTTTTGAAATTTACCATCTGCCTTCCCTGTAAAGAAGCCCTTTGTGGGGTGGAGCTAATTCTATACTTTTGGAAGTGTGTAACTCCAGATGCATTGGCCCTACCACAGCACTTGATGTCTATTCTACTCAATAGTATTTTGTCAGCCGTAAGAAAACATTTATGCCGTTGCAATAACTTAGTCATCCACTTATTTTACTATTAAGGTATCATCTATGCCGAAATCATTATCATGGTTTTGTTTAGTTTGTAATCAAGCAAAAATGTCAGTGGTGTTGTTGTAATTCACTCATGTTATGGGACTAATGAAAACCGGGTAACTGAGAATTTATAGGGAAAACGAGAGATGGTATAATATAAAAATGAATATGTTTGAACATTGCATCAAAATGGCTTGCGACGAGACAAAAGTCCTGTTTATATGCGTGGCAGCATGGCTACTGCAAATGATCTCATCTTGAGATTTTTTAACAATGTGTTATTGACCACCTGCATTGTTATGTTTCTTTACAGCTATATTCTAGGCCATCTCATTTGTAGTCATGTATCTTATGATTCTTACATATCCTGAGTAGGTGCTTGGCTGATGTTTATAAAAGTAGATCATTATATGATGTTTCTGTTATGAAGCCTTGCTGATTTTACCTAAAATAAAATTCAAGGAAAGAACGGACAGTTAAGGATTACTATAGAATAATAAAGGTGGATCTCAAGACATGTAAGATATTCATGAAAATAATGTGGGTGAGATTCCCTCTACATGGTTAGATAAATGGATCTCATGTTTTAATACAGTGAATACCCTCTGAGTGCTTTCAAACAAGGTAAATAACAAAGTATTGTAAGGTGAAAGTGAAACATCTTTCAATTCTTCTTTAATCTTTTTCCCCCACTAGTGTATTCTTTTTGGTGTTACCAAAGGATTTGAAAGATCTATCAAGTGAGTTTTGGCATGCTCCTTGAAAAGTGAAAACCCTTAAGTACAGTAAACATTTTGTAAAGCTTATTTGTCGCACAGTTTTGAATTGTATATCTACTTTTGTAATCATTTATTGTTAGTGACTATTTAAATCTATGCTAGTGTGAGCTGCCTTCCAAAATGAGGATCCTTGGAGTTGGGAGCTAAGTTGTATACATATGATACATCGCCTAGCCATTCAGCATTGTATGTCTATTGTGGTTGATTTGGTCTTAGCATGTGACCCTCTAGCTAGGTGCTACCATCACCCATCTGGTCAGTAAGTCAACTTAAATGTAGTCCATCCAAATGTCATCCAATCGTCTACATTGGTAGTTTGCATGGTAGCACTAGATGGTTTTGCACTACTCTTAGACAGGCACTCCTAAAAAATGACATATATTAACTTAACAAAACTGAATGACACTGCTCTTAGCCAGGCAGTAACGCAACAAGTACATCTCCTTATACAATTCACAAAATGATGACTAGCACTTGGGTTTGGACAGAGAGAAATTTTTTGGGTGGGGGTAAAATGATTGGTGTTTTCTGCTAGGTGAGCCCAGCGGCCCACTTACATAAACTTTATTTATAATTTACATGAATTTTAGGTAAATGAGCTATTACGAACAGGACCCGAGCAAGCAGGGCTGTGGCCCAACTTGCTTCACAAATGGAAGTGACGTTGTGATTGTTATCATGCTTGCCACCTTTCTTTCATGCCAAGCTAAATCTGGCCTGAGCCTGAACAGCTTACAGGCCTCAAGCTTTTGCACAACCCTATGTGCGATACTCTTGGCCTGGAGATTTAACCCTCTAGTACCAAATCTACGGGTTGCATCTTTCATCCTGAGCAGCGAAATAACTTGGTTTACTGTGCAACATCTTGAAGCTTTGTTAGGAAAATAAATGAGCAAATTGATAGGTCCTTCACCGCACATATGGTTGCACACTAAGTAGATGAGGAATTATTGGATCTGCAATTTTTTTTATGGAAAATATCATTTATTTTTTCCGTAAAAAGAACTCTCTCACGGTGTATGACCAATAAGAAAGTTATCCTATTGAGCATTCTGAATGCAATCTTTAGTCGTAGGTAATGTACACTATACATAGCATTATCCATGAGTACAACGATATTGGCCATTCAATTGGTGAGCCACCCTGTGTTACATGCTTGATGTGTGAAAGGAGATCACTGGATGTGATTGAAGAATAAAATTTGGTTTAGAAAATAGTTAAGAGTTTCATGCACCGATCAACTCTCCTAAAAGTTGAAGCTATTAAGGAAATGCGGGCAATTTATTCATGGCCAGGCTCATCTTCAAGCCTGAGATGTGGCTTAAATACGGCGAGGTGCTGTTGGGACTCCAGCGTAGGCCAGTCATCAGCGCAAATGCAATGGGTGCTGGAATCGCGAGTGGACGGCCAGTCTAACCGCACATGCAGACAGTTACGTTTTTTTTAAATGAGTCTGTTGAGTCTCGAACTCAGGACTTCTTGCCCTAATACAATATTTTCATGCACCGACCAACTCACCCAAAAACTTTTACTGTTAGGGGAAAATGGGTAATTTATACATACTTCAAAGGTTGTGCATTTATTATGAGAAGAAAATGGAAACCTCAACCCAGTGTCTAGGCCTTTGTAAATCCCTAAAATATGGCCTCCTATTTTTGGAGCACCTTGCATTATAGGCATGATTTGTGTATCTGGCTTATCTTTATAAGCTGTAATGGATCAGATTTAAACAAACAATTAGCTGATTAATATGTTGGAGATGGGATTCTGGTTGAATATCACGGTGACTCTGGCACAAGTATAGAAAGATGGAGTTGCCACAGAAAAGATAGCATTATATCTGAGTAGTAGACTTGGGAGTGCGTGCAGGGTACTGGATATTATGTGATGGTTAGCTCAAGCAGAGGCTTTCACATGTATTCTTTTAGCAATTAGCAACATTATGTTATCGGGTAATTTCCTTCTAGACAACTCACAATCTGTTGACAACAAAAGGCTAGTGTTACGGTATGTTCAAGGAACGGTCGGATATTTATAACAAATGATGCTTGTATGCAATGGGTGCTCTGTTTTGATTTTTTTATGCTATCATTTTAAGCACATTACCTTTTGTTCCTCTGATCACAACTTCTATCTCCTGAAAGAACTTATCAGGATAGAACAGTATATGCTTATCAGGGTAGCACATTAATTGCATTGTTCTTACTTTTCTCGCTGACTATTTCTTTGAATTATTGTTGCCATGCACCAAGTCCCATCAATTTTTATTTTACTTTTTAGAGTTCATGCAAATTGACCTTATATGCCAATCTTGTATCATTAGGTTTGTGGCATGTGCCCGCCAGTTGGCTAAAGCACTGGAGGTGCCTTTGGTAAATGATTTAGGATACACAAAACGATATGTCCGCTGCCTTCAGGTACACTCTTATCTGATAGTTGTGATTCACCTGTTCTGGTTTTCTGAGCTTTAAACAATTTAAGTTATCGTTTTATTTTATGCAAAATTTTGCGTTTTGTACATAGTGTGATTAACATTCTTTGTTGTGACACCTACCAACTTTACCCATATCATTTAAGTTCATTATCTGACCTATTATTTTTGTCATCCAAAACATTGATACTCCCAGATTGCTGAGGTGGTTAACTGTATGAAAGATTTGATTGACTACAGCAGGCAGACTGGATCTGGACCAATCGGTATGACATTTTAATCTTTTTCATTGGGTCAATCTCATCTCATGTTCTCTTGTACTTTTACAACCAGGGAAGAAAAAACCGGCCGGGCGGTAACCGGATTTACCGGTGGTAACCGGGAACGGAAAAACCGGTTTTGGAAATTTAAATTCCAATTTTCGAATTTCGGCTGTTTTTTAAGCAAATTAAAGCGAAATTCGTCCGGTTTTTTTTCCGGGAAATCCGGTAACCGGCTGGTTTTTTTCCCCCAGTCCGCGAGCGGGATTTGGTCCGGTATCGGCTTTTGGATCCTTGTTTACAACACCTCCATTAGTTTTGTTTGGATCGTATACTTTAATCACCATTATTTATCAAGTCAAGTTTTTGTTCTGTACAATTTGTAGTCATGCCCCCTAAATATGGTAGGCAAGTTAATATGGTGGGAGAGCATTCAATTTGGTCAGATGAGACAGTAATTATAGTTTCATGCTGGTGTCGATTTGTCACAACTCACAACCAGGGATCAAGAAACCAGTAATTTCAAATGTAACGGACCACATCCAGGAACCAGGGATTAGCTGCTAACCGGTTTCCTGAGTTTCCTGATTGCCTTTCCTTTCTCCTTTTTTTTTTTTTTCCTTCAGTGGTGTTGTTTATTTATTTTAATCTATTTAATCTTCGATAATACTTATGCATTTCCACTGAAAGAACTTTTAACTACCACAAAACCGGTGGTGCTACATTGCACCTGGTCCTTACCAGGATGGCGGGATGGCTGGGAACCTGCTGGTTCCTGCTGATTTTTATCCCTGGTCACAAAGCACAGTAGTTTGCTGCTATGCCATTCGTCATGTAGTTTCTAGTCCAACTAGTGTTATTGTAATTTGCTATTGCAATATGTTTGCTTATTTTTAACACCTGCTGTTATTGTTTTCTTCAGATAGCTTGCATAACTTTCCTCGGAGGACTTCATCAGGGATCAATCGTCTTCAATCACAGCAGCAACAACCTGAAGAGCAGCAACCTATTCCCCAGAGTTCTAACCAGAGTGGTCAAAATTCTGCTCCTATGACTGGTGTGCAGGCTTCTGCCTCCGCCAATGCGGATGTGACATCAAATAATTCTCTCAGTTGCGCACCCTCTACATCTGCACCTTCACCATCTGTCGTTGGCCTCCTCCAGAGTTCAATAAATTCTAGACAAGATCATCCGATGAGCAGTACTAATGGTCCGTATAACAGTGGAAATAATGCTGCAATTCCTAAGGTGAACTCCACAAGCTCACTGCAGTCAAATCCTTCTGCCTCTTTCCCTTCCCCGGTGCCTACAACATCCAATAACAATATGATGCCCGCCCCTCAGAACACAAACCAACTCAGCTCCCCAACTGCATCATCAAGCTTACCTCTGATGCAGCCACCTGCAACCCGGTCTCAGGAGCCTGAGCCAAATGAGTCCCAAAGCTCGGTTCAGAGAATCTTGCAAGAGATGATGATGTCATCACAAATGAACGGTGTTGTCCAGTCAGGGAATGACATGAAGAGACCAAATGGACTTACCTCTGGTGTTAATGGGTTTAACTGCTTAATTGGTAATGCTGTCACAAATACATCAGGAATGGGAGGAATGGGTTTTGGGGCCATGGGCGGGCTTGGTCCAAATCCATCAGTTAGTGGGCAGAGAACGGCAATGGCAAACAATGCAATGACAATGAGTGGGAGGATGGGAATGAATCACAATGCACATGACCTATCACAGTTAGGCCAACTACAGCATCGGCAGCAGCAGCATGACATAGGGAATCAACTGTTGGGTGGACTCAGAGCAGCAAACAACTTCAATAACCTTCAATATGACTGGAAACCCTCTCAATAGAGTGACTGAAACATTAAAGATCAATATTTTGATGCAGCTGCCCTCACCACGGCTCATTGCTTATGGAGCATCAGTTAAGGTGCCATAACCTCCCTTGGGTCAAAACATTGGGGCTTTGCACTAATGTTGCCATGAAAAGGAATCATAAGCGATAGCAAGCATCTGAGCTGGTCACTGTATTGTAACCGTTTGTTTAGCTGTTTCCCTGTGTATTATGCAACTATAGCACTCTGTTGCCTTCACTTCAGTTATCTTACCGAAAGATAGAGTTAAAGGATTAGAGCCTGCCTGCACCAGCCACCATCGGTGTTGGTGTTTGGTGTTATTTCTCACCCGGAAAAGTTTTCTCTCTTTTTTCCTTGTCGGATGACATCCGATCTTGTAATTTATCATCGCCTTAGCAAGCATATGTGCTGATATCTTCTCTTTGCCTGAGAATTCTCTTTGTAGCCTTACTGTACTCTGTTTAAGTTGTCATATTGACTAGTGGAAAAGTATCAGGAATGTTTTCGTAGGCTTGTCGGTTGATCTGACTGGCAAAATTGGCATTCTTTATACTGTGAGTATTTAAATCAATTTGCCTTTTTTTTTCTTGAGATAAGCAGGTTGGCCTGAATGCTGTTCGTCAGCTTAATGCTGCCCTGTCACCAAGCTACTCACTACGACAGTATTTTAATTTGCACCATGCACATGGACACCTACAAGGATCTTGTGAAATTTCTGAATTAGTTACATGTGAAGTGCAAAATTTGTCAGTTGCAGTATGTTCAGATGTATTTGGACTTTGGAGTGCCTAGTGCAGACGGTCCAGAGCAAGCATTTCTCTCTGATAATGTTATGTAAAAGTAACACGGATGACGGATCCCAGGGTCTTCTTGTCACCTGTGTTACTGCACCTTGTATAGATTGGAATTAGATCAAAGCTCAGCAGTACTTCTGCTTCGCACTAGAATACCAAAGTTACAGCAACAGAATTACCAAACGTTCTTCCTGCAAGTTACAAGCTAGTACAAGCTGCTGCGTGAAAACACACAGCAGGGAGATGATATACATACAACCCACAAGCTAGCCTTCTTGTCCTACCAAGATATGGTGTGATGATCTGATCTGATATTCTGAATTTCTGATCTTGGAGTAGCTGCATTGCATGACCTAGCTAGGTGGCTAGGCGTCGATGTACTTGTCGACGATGGTTTGGAGGGTGGCCTTGGGAACGGCGCCGATGATGCTCTCCTTCTTCTCGCCGTCCTTGAACACGAGGACGGTGGGGATGCTGCGGATGCCGTAGGTGGAGGCGATGTTGGGGCAGTCGTCCGTGTTCACCTTGCAGCACTTGATCTTGCCGGCGTACTCCTTGGCCAGCTCCGTGATCACCGGGTCGATCATCCGGCACGGCCCGCACCACGGCGCCCAGAAGTCCACCAGCACCGGCGACCCGCTGCCGATCACCATGCTCTCCCAGTTCTTCTCGTCGGCGACTTGCACTGCAGCCACCACCATCACCATCAACAGCAGCAAGAGTTGCAGCAGGTGCAAGGAATTCTTATTTTTCTTGCAATGCCAACTAACTAATTACCGCCTAAATAATGATCAATGATTATTTTGTTGTTGTTGCAAGTTATGCTTTTTTGTTTCAATTAATTAAGAAACTAGTTTGCGGTTGCGTGCGGTGTGCGCTGCGAAATCTGAGTTAGTCATGGGAACGTAAATGTTTTGTGAGTAGCCATCCCTTTTACTGCCGTTTTCTGAGCATCTATATCAATTTGCATCTAATTAATAATTGAAAATACCAAACATTTACGGTTCAACGAATACACAATCCATATTATGCAAAAACATGCCAAGTCAAGAGATATCTTTACAGTTTAACACTGCACAATCGCGTGAGATTTCTGCTAATAACTGGAATAATCCCAGGAGCAGCATGTGAGGGAGTAACTAACCACTGAATGTTCACTAAACAAGCCAAAACGAAAACATGAAATTTTCAGACACTACGTCCTCACCTTCATCCACCACATTGGCCTGACAAGCAAAGCGAGATTTCCGCATTCCGACGCGCCTGACCGACAAAACCGACGACGAGGAAGTCGCCGCCGACGGCGCCAGGGAGACGACAGTCCTCCTGGAAACTCCATAGCTGCTGCTGTTGCCAGGTGAAGCCTGGGGAGCATGCAGCAGAGCCCAGGTTCTGAAGCATGTCTCCAGAGCCATTCTGCTGCAAATCAAACTAACCAGACTAGAATTAATCCTGCCTAGCTAGCTATCTTGCCAACTGTTCCTTGCACCTTGTCAGTTTTGGTTTGGTGCGGGTTGCCACAGCTAGATTAGAAGAATCCAGGCTGCAACCTGAAAAGTTGCAATGGTTGGTGAGGACGAGGATAGGGTGTTGCCACTGTGGATATTTGCAACTCTGGGATTGTGAGGTGGCCGGGGGCTTGTACTCTGCATGTGGATGAGGTTCTTTTGGGGTCACCTGATTTTTGTACCTCCAGCAGTGCGGTTGAGGTGACTTGGCTGCATTGTTTGTGTGTCAAAATTGTGCAATGGGAACTGGTATACATTAGTATTGTTTCGATATAAATAGGTGAGCCCAAACTATCATTTTTGAAAAATATTAGAGTTCATGTTGGACTAGTGTGGAATGGGCGGCTGAGAAGGAAATGAACCAAACAGGAGCCAGAACCACTAATTTTAGTTGTAGAGAGAACTGATTTACCATGCATGGTTTGAATTTGATTGCAACTACAAAACTAATGGGTGCTTATTGAAATGAGTAACTATTTTTGGGGGCTATGCAAAACTTTATGCAAAATAAATGGCGCTCAGTCAGATGTGCATAATTGACTTTAAAAAAATCGTCATATTGTGCATGGAAACCGGCATCGTCTGTAATTAGAGGAACTTGAAGGAATACGTTGGATGGGTTACAGTTTGTCAAACCTATTTAATTACTCCGTTTCGTAATATAAGGCCTCATTTCACTTTAATTTGCTTTGTTCTGAAATAGAAAAAGTCTACTTAATTTACTTCACAATTGTCCGTTTAAACAACCCCCCCAAAAAAAAAAAACCCTTCAATTTGGTTGACTTAATCCATGTATGGTATGTCATTGCCATTTTTTTTACGCCGTCAGCATCACAAAATCAACCTTTCAACACTTCATACTTTGCTTAACTAGCAATGCCCAATTCTTATTATTGGTACAAAAAGATATGGACGCGACTAGCGCTCGGACGTATGATCCGAGCGTTAGCGTCGTACGCCGTGCTTTGCCGTTCGATCTAGCATAACAGGGTCAGCCATCCGATCTCAGAACGTTTTTTCTTCCTCCCCGAAACTGGGGAAAAGGACTTATGAAACACTTATGAAACATCACGAACCCCGAGGGCAACAAAAAGCTCCGTCTCCCTGACCTGACCATCGAGGCCGTCGAGGTCGCCAAGGCCACCGGTGCTGTATCGACCATCAAATCTTCGCAACACAAAGCACAATATGGCCAGTGCCAGGCGCAACAAAAATAAATTGTTGCCGCAACAAAAACCCACCCAGACACGATAAGCCTGAACCTCCCTTGACACAACAAGCACAACAAATTATAACTTTGTGCAACAAATAATCAACTCTAATGCAACAAAAATAACAAACCGCCGCAACAAAAAAACAACTTCAAAAAGAAAAGTGCAGCAAACCAAAACAATTGGTACAACAATTGAGCAAATGGTCTACAACAAAATTGGAGAATGCTTGCAACAAAAATACCATTTCTACATTTCAAAAGTACTGTGCAATAAAAACAAACACTTGCCCCAACAACTGGGTAGAAGCGCTGCAACAAATTGAGAGAATGCATGCAACATCTACCGCCGTGAGGAGGCGAGGCGGCAAGGCAGTAGGCTATGCCGTCTGGTCACGACAAGGAAGGCGAGCCCTGCTGAGTCCCATTTGCATAGGCACCGCTACTACCCGATGCATACTCTTGGCCGCTTGAACCTGCACCTATGGGCTCCTGATCTAGCTTGACCTTTGCCCTCAATGACTAAGATCGACGCTGGCGGCCTTAGGCTCCGGACAGCATGGCAACCGTGACGGAGGAGGTGGCCGGGCATGGAGGAGATGGCCTGTGCTCAATGCGATGGCGACCGGGCACGGGAAGGCCGGGCGCCTAGGGCGGTGGGGCGACCAGGCGCGTGGAGGCCGGCCGATCGACGCCGATGGCATCGAGGTCGTGCTCTCCAGCTCCTCATGGATTCCTTGGTTGCGTTGTTGAGCTAAGAGGAGAGAGAGGAATGGGGGATTGGGGAGACAAAGCTTGGTGGGTGGGGGTTGAGTAAATGAGTTGTCGTTGAGTTACAATGTGGGAGGAAGAACAAAGCGTCCGATTTTTTTTATTTCGTATTACACGTAAGAGGCATATCGATTCCCAAAAGATACACACGAACTAAACGAAAGAGTTTTTGCATTCTACAATCCACAACCTTTTGCATTCCAAACATGTCACTTCTATATTTGTGCACAATGGTTGAAGTAAATGCTAAAAGAGGCCCCTAAGTAGCAAAACTAGTCCTCAACCCTTGAGGACCATCAACTAAGTTATGTTAGGTTTTTATGAAGAGGGCTACATCTTCTAAGTTATGTTTTTATGAAGAGGGTTTTGAACTCCAATCGTATTAGGATAAATCATTGAGGACCATCAACTTTCATTAATTCAGAACTGGTTCTTTAATTGGCATGTTGGTCTCCTCGTACAACATTGCCAAGAATCTACAAACGTCAAATATTAAATGTTTTCATAATGTTAAATTTTGAAAACTGTGAAGTGTTTTTTGTAAGTACAATTCTCAATTTATATATATAGTTGGACAATAAAGTTGAATTGTGGAATCCTAATTTGGAAGGAGTACTAATTTCAAAATTTTCCAATTTTTATTTGGAATTTTAATGTTTCTAGTGTGTTTTCTAAATCTATTTGAAATATAATTACATTTGGATGCTACCTCCTTTTGTTCTAAATTTGAATCTAAATATTTTCCAAATTTAACTTTAATATGATTTTTACATCGACTTTAATTTTATTCTATATTTATTTTATTTCTAATCTAATTTTAATTTCAATTCAACTTCACTTTGGATTTACTTTTTATATCCGATTTAGTTTGTTTCAGTTTCAATTTTCATGGAAAATTTATTTATATTTATAAAGTATTTGTAGTCCTGAATTTGAACTTGTATGTGTTTTGAATTTAATTTTGACTTTCTTGCATATTCAAATCCAATTCAAACTTATACGCATTTCTGAAACAAAACCCGCAGATTCTACGCTCTAATTTGTGTTGAGCTCAGACATTTGATCACCACATATACCATATAAGTATGTTATCTTCTAATTTTTGGCGTGATATATGTTATGACTAGCGCTTGTATTACCAGGAGGCTAAAGGGCCAAGATATATGTACAAAGTACGAAGGTGAATATGCAAATAACCTCTCATAACAATAGGGAATAACACACTATGCATATATCTCTAACACTCCCCTTAAAACTCATGGTGGATCAACAACACTGAGTTTGAAGAGGTAGAAGTTGTGCTTTCGAGTCTAGGCCTTCGTGAAGAAATCCGCTATTCAAGCTCAAGGCACATATCAAGAGCAATCACCGATCATGCACACAAGACCTCATGAAGGAAGCATCAACACCAATATGCTTGGTGAGCTCATGCTTCACAGGTCACGGCAACATCTTGATAGCACATGTAATTGTCGATAAGAGAGGAGTCAGTAGTGACAGAAACACCAAAATCCTCAAGTAACTACCGTAGCTAAGTAATCTCTCTGTCAAGAGAGTCATAGCTCATAACTCGGCCTCTCGCGACTCGAACGGGACACTGCGATCTGTTTCTTCGCTCTTCCGTGCAATGAGAGAACCACCAAGAAAAACACAAGAAGCAGAGATAGACCGGTGATCGAGGGATCGCCGGCCCAAGTAGCATCCAAATAAGCTCAAGTCAGAACGAAAGTGGAGTGTGGAAAGAAGAGACGGAGAGATAGTCCCACGAAGGTATCGCAGAACTCAAGAAGGTGGTCAGAGTGGACCGAGTGGGAGCAGAGACGAATCGACTCGTAATGTGGATCGGATAAGTGATATCCCGGACGAGTAACAAGAAGGTAGATAAGACTCCCAACAAGATGATGATAGTGAGTCGGATCAGAAAGAGGCTTGCCATCAGAGGGTCGGAGGTGAACATTGAGCTCCATGGGAGTCTTAACAGTCGTTGATCAGTGAGAGAGGCGCGATCAAGAAGATCCTGAATATACTTCTCTTGGGACATAAAGAAACCATCTGGAGTGGAAGTAACCTCAATCCCAAGGAAGTAACAAAGAGGACCAAGATCCGACATAAGGAACTGCTCACTAAGACGAGCCTTGACAAAGGCAATGTACTTAGAATCATCTCCGGTAATGATCATATCATCAACATACAAAAGAAGAAGAGTCCGACCACGAGACGAAGTGTGGACAAAGAGCATATGATCATGATCACTAGCTGAAAAGCCGCCAAAGAAGATGACTGAGAGAGGAAAGCGCCAAACCAAGCACGAGGGGCTTGGTTAAGGCCATAGAGAGAGCGACGAAGGCGACAGACAATGCCCTCAGGAACAGAATACCCACGTGGCGGATGCATGTAGGCCTCCTCACGCAACTCACTATTAAGAAAGGCATTCTTGACATCAAGCTGAGAAACAGACCAGTGGCGAATAGACGCCACTGAAAGAAGAGTGCAGACAGTGGTCATGTGGGCCACAGGAGAAAAAGTCTTGTCGTTGTCACGACCATGCTCTTGCTGGAAACCACGAGCAACAAGATGCGCCTTATAGCGCTCAAGAGAGCCATCAGAGCGAGTCTTAATCTTATAGACCCACTTACATGTGATGGGACGAGAGTGAGATGGAAAAGGAACAAGATCCCAAGTACCAGTATGCTCGAGGGCAGCAATCTCCTTAGCCATGGTATGCTGCCACTCAAAGTGAGTATGTGGATATCATGGGGATATGCTCATGATCTTAGGATGATGACACAATTGGCATTGTTGCTTTTGGTTTGAAGTTTCACGCTGCTTTTAGAAGTTGAAATCTGTCAGAGGTTAAGCCGACCGCGAAGGCGTGTAAGGAGCGGTCGGCCGGTCGTGGTCGAGCGGCTTGTAAGGAGCGGTCAGACCGGTTGTGTGCTGGAAGTTGTGTTGAGTGGTGATTTGATTTTGGGAAAGGTTATTTCCATTGTTGTTAATGCATATGTGTTGCATATTGCATGATTTGAACTAACGTGGGTCAAGTTGTGAAGAACTTGTTCCCAGATTCGATTTGCTTGTCTATTGTTGTGCAGGTTGCTTGAAGGTCAACGACGGTCAACGGCGAGGAGGATCGGGACTAAGCTTGGAGAGCTGAGGTCCAGAACGATCATGGATGCGGGTGAGGTCAATGGATTCAAGCGTGGCAGAATGGACAAGGTGGACCGAACAGGCGCTTGAGGCGATCGGTTGATCAAGCGGTGCGGGTCGGTGCAAGTGCCAAGGTGGTCCGGTGGGAACCGGATGGGAGAGACTTGCCGACACGATGAGAACTGCTGGATCAACCTACACGCGCAAGCATGGGATGTGTTCGTGCGGCTTGGACTCGGTCTCGAGAAGGATCGAGAAGGGTATTTTGGTAATTGTACCAAATATCCTTGGTGACCTAATGCCAACCAGCGGAGCAAGACGGTGCGCCAAGATGTGGATTAGGTCAAGAGAAGTGAAATCGACGCTTTAAAATGCGTGCGATTGTGTCCCGCTTGTTTGGGCCTTAACGGAGCCCATTAGGTTAAACTCTCTAGAAGCTAAGCCTTCCTATAAATAGGGGTGGTCTGTAAATGACCCCAAGGAATTCATTGAGAAAACCCTAGCTTTGTGTTAGGGCATTAGAGAAAGAGGAGAGGCTTAGGGCTTGATAGAGAGGAGTTGTTTTGTGTGCTCATGAATTGAGCTTTGCCCTCCATGGATGGAGTGGATGTGTACCCTCTCAACCTCAGATCAATATATGGATGATTCTCAAGTTTGAGTCTCTTTTATGTTCTTGCTCCATTTTTGAGATCTTTGGTCGTTTCTTGATCCGTTGGTTTTTGATTGTTCTTGTGCCTTCTTCTACCTTGCTATGACTTGTGGGATCATATCTAAGATCACCTAGATCATCAATCTCCCACGAGCAAGGTCGGGATCAAGATTTTGTATTTTGCTCGGTTTTGAACCAATCTGCGTTCACTTGCAAAAGATCGAAGCTTTGACGTGATCTACTCGATCGTCACTTGAACAGTCCCGATATCCTTAGGGAGGTGTGTTCCAAATTTGGTTGAGTTTGATCGGGTACTTCAAAAGTTAGATCAATTTTCGTTTTGGTTCCAGATTCAAACAAGGCTCGACTGGGCGGTCCGATCGGCCACCTGGCTTGCAGTCCGACCGCCACCATCCACCGGTCGACCGCCATACGAAGCCCGGTCGAGTCAGCTCCCGGCCTCGATCGCGACTTTGCCGGGCCGGCCCGACCTCACATGGGTTGAGTCCTTTCATTTGTTTGTTTTGGGATTTTGGTTGAGATCCAACTTAAGTCTTCCGCTATACTTTTGGTTGATCTGAACAAGGTGAAAATAAGGCGAGATCCTATTCACCCCCCCTCTAGGCGCCTTTCCGGTCCTACAATTGGTATCAGAGCCGGTTAGCTCTTCTCATAGATCTTAACCGTTCTGAAGAGCCATGGCGTCTGACAAGTATTCCAACAAACCATCTGTGTTTGATGGAGTCGATTTTTCATATCGAAGGCTCGCATGCAAGCCTACATCGAGGCTCAAGGGCACTCAATTTGGCTTAAGGTTAAAAATCCTTATGCAAAGGCCGACCAATGATGATGAGATCACACCGATGTGGAGGCTAATAGCAAGGCTCGAAATTTTTCGATTCAAGGGCTTAGTCGATCTCGAGTTTGAGCGTGTCGCTCACTTGAGGTCTGCTCACGAGATCCGAAGACCTCGCCGACTACCATGAGGGCTCTATCGCGATCAAGGAAGTGAGACAGAACCGATTTTAAGAAAGAATACTCCAAGATCGAACAAAGGCCCGTGAATCTTTAGATGAGTTGCTAGGAAGGTTTACAAAGATCATTCATAACTTGCGTCTTTGTTGATCTGGTTTTCACCGAGTCCGAAAATGCACGCCAGGTTCTTGGGTGCTCTTGATGTAAGGATTTGGGGGATGAAGATCACTTCCATCAATGACAACATCGTCATGAGTGAGCTTACCATGGATAAGCTCTACTCAAGGTTGAAGTCGCATGAGATTGACTTAGTCTCGCGACTCCCAAGGCAGATGTGATGGCTCTAGTGGTTGACCCTTCTAAGGGTAGCGCTTCTAATTCTTTGGATTTTGACTCATCTGGTTTTTTCTATCTGCGCTACATTCCTTGAGCGATGAGTATCTAGAGAAGCTACCGAGGAAGATTTAGCTCTCCTTTCCACCAAATTTACCAAAGCCTACAACAAAGTGAAATTCGTGAAGAGAGGAGGACCCGTTATTTGCTTTGAGTGTGGTGAGCCAAACCATATTCGATCAAACCGCCCCAAGTCAAGGGCAAGGAGGAGAAGAACTTTTGAGGCGTCCTCTAGCTCGGGATGCAAAAGCTAAGAAGCCGAACTATCGCAAGTACGTCAGCCAAGTCCTTGCTGCTCTTGAGAGCATCAACATGAGCGATGTGGACTCGGAGACGGAGAACGATGATGTTGATCCTCGTGGCAAGAAGAAGGCCGATGACTTCACCGGCATGTGCTTCATGGCTAGGGACAGCCACGACATCGACTCTTCCAACGATGACGACATCTTCAGCGATCCCGATGAGGTACGTCCCTCACTTGCTCAGATGAAACGTGCTTTAGTCCTTTCTGAACGAGGAACAGATAAGCAAGCTAGAATGCTTAAGAAACAGGACGTCATAATTGATAACTTGAGACTAGAAGTTGCTACACTTAAGTCAATTAGTCCTGAAGATGTTTGTGATGCTTGCTCTGGAATGTATGATGAATTAGTAGCTTTGAAACTTGCTCATTCCTCTGTTGCTAATCAACTAAAAGATGCTCATGATGAATTGGAATCTCTCAAGTCTGGTTCTACTTGCATGAATGCCATTGCTCTTGATATGATTGCTGTAGATGCTATTCCTTTACCCTGTTCTAACTGTGCCTTGCTTGAATTAAAATTGAATAGCGCTACAAAAGATTTGGAAAAAATTGACCCTAGTCATACTTGCTCTCATTGTGAGAAAAATAAGATTAAAATGAAGGAGATGACTGAAATGATCCTTTATTCTGAAACTACTTCTTGTGTAAACTGTGTTAAACTCACAACTGAGAATGATGCCTTAAACAAGACTCTTGAGGAGAAAGCTAAAATTGAACAATCCTTGTCCATGACTGCTTCAAAGAAAGTTGTTGATTCTGATTCTTGTACTATTTGTATTGAACTTGGGCGTAATGTAGATAAGATACAAGAAGCGTTTAGAATTAAATTCAAAGAGCATTTGGATAAGATTAGAGATAACTATTGTGTATCTTGTGAGGCTTTAAAAGCTGAGGTAGCTCACTATAAGGACAAGTCTGACAGGGCTAGCAAGTCAAGCAAGTGTGCTTCTTGTAATGAACTAGCCAAACAAAATGACTACCTCAGAAATTCACTAGAGAAGTTTACTGATGGGCAGAAGAAACTCAATATGATTCTAGACAAATCTAAGGTGAGTGTGAACAATAGTGGCATAGGATTTAATTCCTTAGAGTATTCCAAGAAACATCCACCTAGGATTGCAAGAGTTGTTGAGAGTGGCTTGTTTGAGGTAGAACCCCCTGAGCCGTCTAAAATTCTTTTTAGATCTGCATGGCTTTGCCCAAACTCTTTCTAGCAGATTGTGTCTTTGTTAGTTCTTCGTAAGACCCTAAAAGGTCGACTCTCCGCACCTTCAGAAGAAGAATGGCCATGCCATTGAGTTCTGCTTTCGTAGAGCAAAGATTGAGATGAAGGAGAGGATGAGTAATTTGAGAACCATTAGAGGAGTTCGTTCACCTGCTGTAGTCTCTAGATCCAGGCAGCCTGTCCTTCCTGCTAGACATGGGCCTAGGTTTGTAGATGACTCTTTTGACTCTTTTGGTAGCTCTAGGCAGCGATTTGGGTTAGGGTATCGTGAGGAAAAACCACGGGTAGCATCTAGACAGGGGGAGTACCGATCTTTTGGTAGATCGAATCGGAGAGGTCTAGGTGTTGATCATATGCATTCTCATGATTTTTCCACTAACCATTTTACTGTTGCTTTTACTGCTTTGCCCAAGCATCGTGTGACTCGAAGATGGATTCGTGTCTCTTATCACTAACCCTTGAGATCGAGGCACATATGTTTCCTGTTCGTTCCTTGTAGGTCCGTCGTGCGAGGAAGGAGGACATGTGGCTCGTTGACTCTGGGTGTTCTCGACACATGACTGGAGATTCTAGATGGTTCTCCTCCCTCACACGTGCATCCGGCAATGAATTGATCACATTTGGGGATGCTTCTACCGGAACCGTGAACACCAAGGGCAACCAGTGGCGTCAACAACAACTTCATGCTTAAGGACGTCGCTTTGGTAAGTAAACTGAGGTATAATCTTCTATCTGCTTCTCGCTTGCTTGATAAGGGTCTAGAAGTTAGATTCAAGAAAGATCATTGTGTAGTTCTAGATTCCTCAGGTGAGCTTGTCTTTAAGATCTCTAGGTTTGAGAAGATTTTCTGTGCTAATTTCAGTGTCTCTTCTGCTTCTAGTCCTAGATGCCTTGTTGCTTCGACTCCCATGATTTAGTCTTATGGCATCGTAGGCTTGGACACATAAGCCGATCACTTGACCAGATCAAGAGTAAGGACTTGATTAGAGGTGCGCCTAAGCTCAAACTGTTAGAGACCTTGTGTGCTCACCTCAGAGACATGGTAAGATGGTTTCTGCTTCTCATCCACCTCTTACTTTAGTTATGACCGATGGACCTGGACAATTGCTGCACTTAGATACTGTTGGCCCTTCTAGAGTTCAGTCTGTAGGGGGTAAGTGGTATGTGCTTGTCATTGTGGATGACTTTTCCAGGTATTCATGGGTTTATTTTCTGGTTTCTAAGGATGAGGCTTTTGGCTTCTTTAGGGAGTTGGTTCTTAGACTAGCGGTTGACCTCCCTGGAGCCTTGAAGACCATTAGGAGTGATAATGGCACGAGTTTAAGAACTCTTCTTTTGCCACACTCTGCTCGAGAGAGGACTAGAGCATCGGTTTTCTTCCCTAGAGTCCTCAAACAGAATGGTGTTGTCGAGAGGAAGAAGGGACGCTTGTGGAGATGGCGAGAACCATGCTAGATGAGCATTCCACTCCTAGGAGATTTTTGATGAGGCGATTTCTTACCTTGTTATATCTCTAACAGGGTGTTCTTGAGATCTGTTATTGGTAAGACTTCATATGAGCTTAGATTTGGTCATAAGCCCAAGGTTTCGCATTTTAAGATTTTTGGTTGCAAATGCTTCATTCTTAAACATGGCAATCTTGATAAATTTGAATCTAGATGTTCTGATGGCAATTTTCTTGGTTATCCTGCTCATTCTCGTGGCTATCGTGCTTTTAATCTTGATACTAACAAAATTGTTGAGACTTGCGAAGTCACCTTTGATGAGGCTAGTCCTGGTACTAGACCCGATGCTGCAGGTACACAGGTTACTGATATTAGAGACAGCATCTTTGTCGACGATGACTCTGAGGATGAGGACCCAATCCATCCTCCAGTCATTTCTGAGATGGTTGGAGAGCCTGCTACTACTACACCCGCTTCAGATGAGCAGCCTCTTCCTACCTTCACCGACGATCAGAGTGGCTCTGCTCCTACCTCCACAGCTCGTGAGGTAGAGGCCACTTCTGCACCAGGAGCACCTCTTCGCATTCAAAGCACAAAGATCCACCGAAAGCAGATCATTGGGGATCTCCATGAGCGAGTTACTCGCTCCAGGTTCATTTCTCCTGATTCCCATGCACACTCTGCTTTTGTTGCCTCTTTTGAACCCCGAGATATCTTCCATGCTCTTTCGATGCTTCTTGGGTCAATGCCATGCATGAGGAACTTGAAAACTTTGATAGAAACAAAGTCGGTTTTTAGTTGAACCTCCACCTAATCAACATGTAATTGGAACAAAATGGATTTTCAAAAATAAGCAAAGTGAAGATGGGTTGGTAGTTAAGTAACAAGGCTAGACTAGTGGCTCAAGGTTATTCTCGGGTAGAGGGCTTAGACTTTGAGGAAACCTTTGCTCTGTGAGGTAGATTGGAGGCCATTCGCATTATGCTTGCATTTGCGGCATCCACGGTTTTAAGCTTTATCAAATGGATGTCAAGAGTGCGTTCCTTAATGGCTTTATAGAAGAAGAGGTCTTTGTCAAGCAACCACCTGGTTTTGAAAATCGTAAATTCCCAAACCATGTTTTTAAACTCTCCAAAGCCTTGTATGGACTGAAGCAAGCTCCCAGAGCTTGGTATGATAGGCTTAAGAGTTTTTTGCTTGAAAATGACTTTAAAATGGGTTTGGTAGATAAAACCTTGTTCACTCTCAGGCATGACAGTGATTTCTTGATGGTTCTGATTTATGTGGATGATATCATTTTCGGATGGTTCTTCTCATGCTTTGGTGTCTAGATTTTCAGATTCTATGAGCAGGGAGTTCGAGATGAGCATGATGGGAGAATTGACCTTTTCCTTGGTCTTCAAGTCAAGCAACTCAAAGAAGGTACCTTCATTCATCAAAGTAAGTACACAAAGGACCTTCTTCGACGCTCGACATGGGGAGCGAGAGAGGCCAATGTCTACTCCCATTGCCACATCCACCGTCTTTGGACCCAGATGAGGATGGAGAACCCGGACGGTATGAGTACCGCAAACATGATTGGCTCCCTCCTCTATCTCACGGCCGAGGCCGGACATCTGAGCCATTGTGTGTCTGTGCGCTCGATTTCAGGCTTCCCCTCGTGCCTCTCATCGTCAAGCAGTGCGTCGCATATTCAGGTACCTACAGGACACCCTTGACTTTGGACTTTGGTATTCGTCCTCTTCTGCTCTCTCCATTCGCGCTTTTTCTGATGATGATTTTGCGGGGTGTAGAGTGGATAGGAAGAGTACCTCGGGCACTTGTCATTTCTTAGGCACATCTCTTATCTCGTTATCTTCTAGGAAGCAATCTTCATTGCACGATCCATCGCCGAAATTCGAGTATGTTGTTTGCGGCGAGTAGTTGTTCTCGGGTTCTCTGGATCTTATCTACTCTGTAGCGATTATGGGTTGTCATTGGGTAGTGTTCCTCTTTTCGTGATAACACTAGTGCCATAAATATTGCCAAAACCCAAAGGCAACACTCTAGGACCAAGCACATTGATATCAGGTATCACTTCCTTAGAGATCATGTTGAGAAGGGTGATGTTGTGCTTCACTTTGTAGAGTCCGAAGCGGCTGACTTGCCGATATTTTTACTAAGGCTCTTGATTCTTCTCGATTTGCTTTCTTGCGGGGAGAGTTGGGAGTTATTAGTCCTTTTGGCCTGTTCTGAGGGGGAGTTGACTCTTTTGCATTCATTATATATTATTGCTTTCATATAACAAAATCCAAAAAGATGCATTGTAATATAAGAATTCTGCTTATTTTTAATTGATGAAGCTTTGCCTATTACCCTTTTGAGCGTTAGTATTCCATTTCTTGCTCAACGCCATGTCCAGTTCTTTGACTTGCTAGAATTATCATGTTTTCATATATCTAGCTAAGTCTTTGTTGGATGAGCTAGAACATTAAATCAACTTGAATGAAAAACTGCAATTTGTGAATCTGCTAGCTAGTTGCGCAATTAGTGCTCCTTCTGTGATACTGGCCGTGTCAAAATTGCTTATGTTAGCTCTTTAATCTAGTTTTGATCATTACTTGAGCTTACTGTTCTGCTGAGAATGTTAAAATGCTCTTGTGAAAAAAGAAAAATCGAATTGAAAGATTGTCTTTGTTTAAAATGTACCAAACTACTCTCACGAGACTGCATGTCCTAGACATGAACTTGGGGATAGTTTGATGATCCGCATCAATCTCATGGGGATCGCTTGTCAAAATTGACATGAACCTCAAGATTTGTCGCCGGGTAGAAGCTTAGGAAGAGATTGTGGATGGCTCCTAGTCCGGGATCTTCTTTACTAAGATATACCTTTTGGTCGAAACTTAGGAAGAGTTTGTGGATGGCTCCTAGTCCAGATCTTCTTCGCTAAGATAGACCATTAATCAACTTCAAAATTCCTTGCAAATGCAAATTGTTGAAAAATGGGCGTTCGAGCTAAATTGAGCAAATTGATTTAAGTCGGGACTTGTGTGTCTCTTAAAAGTGGTCTTTATTAGCTTTTGGTCTAACAATGACATTTTGACATGGCCATTATCATTTTAGGATCCTTGTTGATGAACTTGCTTAAACCGACACATTGCTTAAATTGTTAAAATTTATTGCTTTATATTGAGCCTTCGTGCTTAGCTTTGTTATATATATCTACACATGATCTTGCTAGCTACTGTTTGGCTTGATATGATGCTCGTGCTGATTAGAAATACTAGCTTGTTCGTTTGGGTAATCTCCAAAGCTTCTCATGCTCAAACTTGACAAAATGAAAAAAATTGAAAACACTCCATCTTGCATTTCATACATGCTCTTTCTTATGCTTCTCTCTTGAGCTTTTGCTTTGTTCTCTCTAGAAGAAAGGTTGAATTGATTTCTTGATGAATCCATTGTCAAAGGGGGAGAAGATTTAGTAAAATTGTCAAAAAGAGCTTCTTGGTTTCAGGGGGAGAAGAAAATGAAAATGAGGATCATAGTGAGGGGGAGTTTTCTTCTTAATTGCTTTCTTTTAGTTTTAATTGCCATTTCTGAATTTGATTGCAATCTTTGGATCCTCACAATGATCAAAGGTCAAATAGAACAATTGTTCTTTCATATGGACCTTAAGTGAGATTTTGCAATTTTGTGGAAATCAAAGCTTTTATGCTTCTGTTGGACCGAAAAGGCGACTAGAGGGGGGGGGTGAATAGGAGCACGCTCACTTTTTCACAAAAGATGGATTCAATCCAAATTTCACTCCAATAGCTACGAGAGCTATGAAGATCAATAAACCAGTACAGCGGAAGACTAGTATTGAATCCAAAACAAAATCCCCAAATCAAAACAAAGAAAACAAAGACCAAAACCCTGACGGCGGTCGACCGGCGGCTATTAGGCGATTCGATCACGGGCGGTCCGACCGACTTCTTACGAGCGGTCTGACCGGCAAAGCAAGGGCGGTCTGACCGGTATTGAACGAGTGGTCTGACCGATCCTGTCCAGAGGCACTGTTTCAGATCTGAAACCAAAACGAAAATCAATCTAACTTTTGATATATCCAATCAAACTCGACCAAACTTGGAACACACCTCCCTAAGGATATCTGGGACCTATTCCAAGTGACGATCGAGTAGATCCACGTCAAAGTTTAGACCTTTTTCAAAGAGAACGCAGATTGGTTCAAAACCGAGCAAAACACGAAATATGATCTAAGGACTTGCTCGTGGGTGATTGATGATCTAGATGATCCTAGATAGGTTCCCACATGTCACAGCAAGTTAGATCAAGACAGTAAAGCAATCAAAAACTCGTGGATCAACAAAAGACCTCAAATCATCAAATAGAGAGAAAGAAAGCAAACGAACTCATCTTTGAGAGAACTTTCTTTGGATTGATTTGATATGGTATTGGTTTCTGACCACTCCATCAACGGAGGACAAAGACTCAATACATGAGCACGAAATCAAATCCAACTCTCTAGAACCCTAACCTCCACTAATCCTCTCCCTAAGCAAACTAGGGTTTCAAACACAATGAAAGGGTTGAGGGGTGCAGCCACCTCCTCCTCTATTTATAGTGGAGGCTTAGACCTTCTAGAAGAGTAACCATAATGGGCTCCGTTAAGGCCCAAAACAAAGCGGGACACATACGCACGCAGCGTTTTAAAGCGCCGTCTTCATCTCTTGACCTAATCCACTTCACCTTGCGCCATCTTGCGTCGTGACTTGGCAAAAGGTCATCAAGGCGGTATTTGGTGAAATTACCAAAATACCCTTCTCGATCTTTTGCAAAGACCGAGTCCCAACAAGCGTGAAACACATCCATGCTTCACCACGTGTAGGTTGATCCTGCGGCTCTCTTCATGTCGGCAAGTCTCTCCCATCCGCTCCCACCGAACCACCATGGCTCTTGCACCCACCCCGCCCGCTTGATCCAACTGGATCGCACCGAATCGCCTGTTCGGTTACCCTTGTCCATTCTCGCACCACACTTGAGTTCATTGACCTCACCCAAAGATCGTCGATCGCTCGGACCTCAGCTCTCCAAGCCTAGTCCCGATCATCCTCATTTGTTGACCGTCGTTGACCACCAAGTAACTCCGACAAAGAATAGACAAGCAAGCGAATCCAGGAACAAGTTCTTCACAACTTGACCCACGTTAGTCAAAACATGCATCATGCAACACATATGCCATGAAACTCATGAACTTGACCTAACCAATGATCATTTTACCAAGATGATCCAACTTACCAAAAATTCAAGTCAAAACCATTCGACCGCCACTTTGGCTTGCCTCGATCCTTAGTCACGGCCGATCACACCAAAGGCGGTCGACCGCCATCCATGACTTAACCAAAATTTCAACCTGAAAATCTGAAACCTACTGGAATTTTCAAACCAATAGAACTTTTGCCCGAAGCTCCAAAAATTAAGAGATCAAGTCTGAAGCACCTTCTTACTTACCTACACCTTCTATTTTTGGCCCACTCCAAAATCCACAAAGATTGCCATGGCCGGTCGACCGCTCAAACAAAGCCGGTCCGACAGCTCCATCACGGCTCGACCGCCACTGGCCGGTCGACCGCCGAGGACCATTCGAGAAAAAACCACGTCAAGGCATGGCGGTCCGACCGCCACCATGGCCGGTCAGACACATTCGCCTGGCGATCGAGCCGCCACCATGGCGGTCCGACCGCCAGAGGCTCGACAGAATGAAACTTTGCCGAAAACACGTGATTCGACAAACCATCAAAGACATTGCCAATTGTAACATCATCCTAAGATCTCGGGCATATCCCCATGATATCCACAATCTCCCTTGATGAACACATTGGCAATTTTCCACAAAAGCAAGTTTAGAGGTTTGAAAAGTAAAAACACGTCGTTTTTGGCTCAAAGGCACAACTTGGTCCAAATGCAAGAAAAAGCAAAGGAAATGACCAAGCTGGCTCCGAATAGTATCGACAAGTGAGATCTGACAAAAGAAGGCACGTAAGCTTCAAATTCCGTAAAGGAGTCAAAAACTCACTTAAGGTCCATATGAAAGAACAATTGTTCGATATGACCTTTGATCATTGTGAGGATCAAGAATTGCAATTCAAGTTCAGAAAAGACAATAAAACCATAAGAATGCAAATAGGAAACTCCCCCTCACTATGATCCTCAGAATTTTCAAAATTTCTCCAAGTAGCTCCCCCTTTTTCAAACAACTTCTTCCCAAACAACTTCTCCCCTTTTTAACATTTTTACAATATCTTCTCCCCCTTTGACAATGGAGTCATCAAGGAATCACGCCTTCCTCTCGTCCAGAGATTACAAATGCAGAATGAGGAAAAAGCATAAGATGGAGCATGCATGAAATGCAATGGAGTGGCTTCAATTTTTTTGTATTTTTCAATTTTTGAATACAAGAAGCTTTGGAGATTACCCAAAAGAACAAGTTAGCATTTCTAAAGTTGCACAAACAACATATCAAGCCTAACAACGCTAGCAAGATCATGATAAGTCATATATAACAAAGCTAAGCAAGAAGGCTCAATATAAAGCAATGAATTTTAGCATTTTAAGCAAAGCTTCAAATCTAGCAAGTTCATCAACAGGATTCTAAAATGATCTTGGCCATGTCAAAATGTCAACGTGAGATCCAAAAGCTAACCATGACCACATTAAGAGACAAATAGGTCTGAATTGAATCATTTTGCTCAAATTTCTCAAATGCCCATTTTTCAACTGCTTTTTTTTTCATTTGCAATGAATATTGAAGTTGACTAATGGTCTAACTTAGTGACAAGATCACGGACTAGGAGCCATCCACAATCTCATCCTAAGCTTCAACCAATTTGACAATTTGCATTTTTAGCATTGTGCTAGATCTCAAGCCTCACTCGACCATCCCAAGCAACAAAAGCTTAAGAGAGTGGTCTAGGTCATCCAAAACTCCCCGAAGTTCATGCCTAGTGCAATGGCAAGCAGTCCCATGAGAAAGAATTGGTGAGATCGGTTCTTTCGCAAAAAAGATCATTTTTTATTTTGCACAAGAGAAGTTTTAGATTCTCAAGAACACAAGAAGCTCAAGTAATGATCAAAGCTAGATTCAAGAGCTAACAAAGCAGTTTTGACAGGGCCAATGTCATAAAAGGAGCACTAATTAAGCATGGCTGGCTAAACAATTCACAAATTGCAAGTTTCTTAGTTCAAGTTGTTTTTCAAGTTCTAGCTCATACAGCAAAGACTTAGCTACACATGTGAAGGCATGATAATTCTAGCAAGTCAAAGAACTAGACATGTCATTGAGCAAGAATTGAAACACTAAAGCTCCAAAGGGTAATAAGCAAAGCTTCATCAATTTTAAAAGATAAGCAGAAAATCTTATATTACTATGCATCTTTTTGGATTTTTCATATGAATGCAATATGATACAATGAGATGCAAGAAAAGCTCAAAAAGCCTAAAAGATCAAAAAGATCAACAAGAACAAAAAGAAAAGATCAAATGAACAAGGAAAGAACAGAAAAGATCCAACTCCCCCTCAAACCAACCCATAGGGATAAATTACCCTAGCTCACTTCTCAAGGTGGCAAACCTTGTTGGGTCTAAAGGCTTGGTGAGGATATCGGCTAATCGAGCCTCGGACTCCACAAAATGCAAAGACAATATCACCCTTCTCAACGTGATCTCTAAGGAAGTGATAGCGAATGTCTATGTGCTTGGTCCTAGAATGTTGCCTTGGGTTCTTAGCAATGTTAATAGCGAAGTGTTATCACGTAAAAGAGGAACACTAGCAAAGGTTAACCCAAAATCCTTAAGAGTGGAGACCATCCACAAAATCGACTCTGACAACTAGCGGTAGACTACATATTAAACTTCAAAGATGGATTGTGCAACGTAAGACTGCTTCCTAGAAGACCAAGAGACAAGAGAAGTGCCTAAGAAATGACATGTGCGGATGTGCTCTTTCTATCTAGCCTCTGACCTTAAAATCAGAATCAAAACCCCGAATGGACGCGAAGAAGAACAAGAATACCAAATGCCATCTTGAAGGGTAGAGTGTAAATACCGAAAATGCGCTTAACGGCTTGGCGATGTGAAGTCCTCGGTGACGCTTGAAACTCTCGCAGAGGCGCATCGCAAGTGGATGTCCGGTCTTGAGGCCGTCAGTCTGAAGGAGCCGATCATCTTTGCGGTACTCGCGTTGATCCACGGCTTCTCCTTCCTCATCTGGATCCAAAGATCGAAGTCGCCATGGGAGTGGCGATAAACTGCGATCACCCATATCAAAACGCTTGAGCAAATCCTTGGTGTACTTCGTTTGATGGATGAAGATCCTTCCTTGCATTGCTTGATTTGTAGCCCCAAAGTAATTGAGTTCTCCCATCATGCTCATCTCAAATTCCTGGACATGGTCTCGTAAAAAGCTGAAACAAGAGCATTAGAGGAACCACCAAAGATAATATCATCAACATATATCTGAACAAGCAGGAAGTCATTGCATGCCTAAGAATGAAAAGAGTCTTATCCACTTTTCCCATTTCAAAATCATTCTTAAGCAAGAAGGTCTTAAGTCTATCATACCAGGCTCTAGGGGCTTGTTTAAGACCATACAAGGCTTTGGATAGCTTAAAAACATGATCAGGGTGCTTGGGATTCTCAAAGCCAGGGGGTTGCCTAACATACA
Source organism: Phyllostachys edulis (assembly GCA_036346405.1). NCBI lineage: Eukaryota > Viridiplantae > Streptophyta > Magnoliopsida > Poales > Poaceae > Phyllostachys > Phyllostachys edulis. The sequence goes on from JAYEVD010000294.1 coordinate 29,696, forward strand.
CTTCCTCCTCTATAAAACCATTCAGAAAGGCACTCTTAACATCCATTTGATGCAACCTAAAACCTTTAGATGCAGCAAATGCAAGCAAATCTTGAATGGCTTCTAATCTAGCAACAGAGCGAAGGTCTCATCAAAATCTAACCCCTCAACTTTGGCTAAAGCCCTGAGCTACCAACCTAGCCTTGTTTCTAACCACGAACCATCCTCATTTTGTTTATTTTTGAAAACCCAGCGGGTTCCTATAACATTATGACCACTAGGAGGTTCTACAAGATTCCAAACTTTATTTCTTTCAAAATTCTCTAACTCCTCATGCATGGCATTAACCCAACTAGCATCAGATAAAGCATGTGATATATCTTTGGGTTCAAAAGAAGCTACAAATGCAGAGTGAGAGAAAAGACTTGGATCATGATACCTGGAGCGAGTGACTCGCTCATAGAGATTACCAATCATCTGATCCGGAGGGTGTTGCTTTTGAATGTGCAAAGGCGCTGGGGAGATAACGTCTCCTCAACCTCCGCAGTCTGCTGGACGGCGAAGAAAAGCAGGAGCCTCAATTGGAGGTGAAGCAGTCGTAGCAGGTTCTGGAGCTTGGACAGGAACATCAACAGCAGCAGGTGGAAGAGCAGTATCAAAACCATCCTCATCTTCTTCAACAAAAATGCTCTCTGTCACCTGTAAATCACCTGAAACATCGGATCTAGCTCCAGGGCTAGTCTCATCAAAAGTGACATTGCATGTCTCCTGAACAATGTTAGTTTCAACATTAAAAACCCGAAAGCCCCTCGAATGAGCAGGATAACCTAGAAATAAACCATCACAAGTTCTTGATTCAAATTTATCTAGGTTCCCTGTCTTGAGAATAAAACACTTCGATCCAAAGACTCGAAAGTGAGAGCAGAAGGTTTTCTACCAAAGCGAAGCTCATATGAAGTCTTGCCCAGGGACGGTCTCAAAAAGACATGGTTTGAAATATGGCAAGCTGTAGCAATAGCTTCGGCCCAAAACCTCCTCGGTGTGCTATACTCATCTAGCATTGTCCTAGCCATCTCGACTAGAGTCTGTTCTTCCTTTCCTACAACGCCATTTTGTTGAGGGACGTGTGGAGAAGAGAACTGATGCTCAATTCCACGCTCAGCACAAAAAGAGGCAAAAGAAGCATTCTTGAACTCCGTGCCATTGTCCTTTGCGGATCGCTCTCAAGGAACCAGGAAGTTCAGAAGCCAAGCGAAGAACAAGATCATGATAATGATCAAAAACCTCATCCTTGAAGCAAGAAAGAACACCCAAGAGTATCTCGAAAAATCATCGACTATGACAAGAATGTACCAATTGCCACCGATCGCCGAACTCTAGCGGGACCAACGGTATCCATATGAAAGCAACTGTCGGTCAAATCGAGTCATGACCATAGTCATGAAGGGTGTGGCGGCAACTTGCTTGCCATGCCTACAGGCGCTTATCTGACATCCTTGGCGGCTTTGAGTTTAGGCAAGATCTCTCATGAGATCAAGGCCGCTAACTCGTGTCGATGATCAAAACCAATGTGCCCCAAACGTCGGTGCCAAAGCCAGATATCAGAAGAGGATGCAATCAAACATTTGAGAGATCCGAGAAGCGATTGTAAAAATCAGCTCCAAAAATCCTAGCAATTCTAGTAATCCCAAAAACAAGATCACCAGCTGAATCAAGCACCCGACAAGCATTTTTCTTAAAAACAGTCTCATATCCATCATCAAGAAGTTGAGAGACAGAAAGTAGGTTAAACCTTAGCTTGTCCACAAGGGCGACGTCTTTGAGAATGAACTTGTCATTCACCCTGATCGATCCCGTTCCTTTAATCCGCCCTTGTCTATCATCTCCAAAGGTGATGAAATCATCACCTGTTGCCCGCGTGAAAGAGGTGAACCATCTTGAGTCTCCGGTCATGTGGCGTGAACAATGAGTCGGCGAACCACGTGTCATTCCTCTTTCGCTGGTAATCCTCACTTTGGAGTCATCGGCGTCGGCTGAGTCTGCCATGAAGCTTATCTTGGGTGAAGTCTTTTGCCTTACCCTTGTTCTTGTCTTGAGGAAGCTCCTCCTCTTTGTCCTCCTCGCTCCCGAGTCCACATCGCTCATGGATTGTTCTTCAAACGCAGCAAAGACAGGTGAAACGACCTTCTTAAGCTTGGCAACATCAAACTTGGACTTGTATCCTTGAGGTTTCTTCCAAGTGGCTTTTCTTCCTTGTGGTTGCTCTTGCCTTTCAAACTTAGGGCAATTTGCGGGATATGATAGAGCTCTCCACATTCATAACAAGTCACGGTACGCCTCTCTTCTGTTTCTCACATTGTTATAGGCACGTGTGGCCTTTTTAATTATGAGAGCCAACTCGACTCAGAAGACTCTCAAGCTCTTCTTCATGAATAGCGAGATAAACACGCAAGAGAAGAAGAAAGCGAAGAAGACTCAAAAGACCCATCGAAGCTCTCTTGGCGGGTGCGCTACCAATGCCACATTTTCCTTCTTAGAATGATTACCCCATGGATCTCATGAGTCTTGAGCTTGCTATAGAGCAGCTCCAAAGTAAGATCAGAGAGGTTAACGTTCTCCTCAATGGCAGTAGCCTTTATCTCCCACTCCTTGGTGTTGATTGCAGCCAAGAGGTGGGTGGCATTTTCAGATTGAGAATATTCAATATTAATGACTTTCATCGATTAATCACTTTGTTAAAGCGATCGAAAATGTCATCGATGCTCTCTCCAGGCGCATCTCGAATTTGTTGTATTCACGCTTATAGAGATTTTGGACGACTTGCTTGATTTGGGACGATCCTCATGGTAAGTTTCGAGGGTGTGCCAAATCTCATGTCGGTCGCAAGATTGCAAATCCTATCACACTCTTGCCTACCAAGCCCAAACATATAGAAGGTTCTTTGCCTTGTTGTTGTTAGCCAAGAGGGTCAGCCTGTTGGCCAGAGTAACTTCGAAGCAAAACGAGAGGGTTCGAACAACATCCCATATAGCTTGTCCTTCGCTCTCAAGGAAGACTCGCATGCGATTCTTCCAATAGGCATAGTCGAGCCCATCGAAGACATGCGGCTTGGTCGAGTACTTATCCATCGCCAAGTTCAGTGACCGGTTAAGATCAAGATTGAACTAACCAGGCTCTGATACCACTTGTTGGACCGAAAAGGCGACTAGAGGGGGGGTGAATAGGAGCACGCTCACTTTTTCACAAAAGATGGATTCAATCCAAATTTCACTCCAATAGCTACGAGAGCTATGAAGATCAATAAACCAGTACAGCGGAAGACTAGTATTGAATCCAAAACAAAATCCCCAAATCAAAACAAACAAAACAAAGACTAAAACCTGACAGGCGGTCGGCCGGCGGCTATTGGGTGATCTCGATCACGGGCGGTCCGACCCGTGACTTCTGAGCTCGTCCGAAGCAAAGCAAGGGCGGATCGACCGTATTGAACAGCGGTCGACCGATCTGCCCAGAGGCCTTGTTTCAGATCTGAAACCAAAACGAAAATCAATCTAACTTTTGATATATCAATCAAACTCGACCAAACTTGGAACACACCTCCCTAAGGATATCGGGACCTATTCCAAGTGACGATCGAGTAGATCCACGCCAAAGTTTAGACCTTTTTCAAAGAGAACGCAGATTGGTTCAAAACCGAGCAAAACACGAAATATGATCTAAGGACTTGCTCGTGGGTGATTGATGATCTAGATGATCCTAGATAGGTTCCCACATGTCACGACAAGTTAGATCAAGGCAAGAAAGCAATCAAAAACTCGTGGATCAACAAAAGACCTCAAATCATCAAATAGAGAGAAAAAAGCAAAGCGAACTCATCTTTGAGAGAACTTTCTTTGGATTGATTTGATATGGTATTGTTTCTGACCACTCCATCAACGGAGGACAAAGACTCAATACATGAGCACGAAATCAAATCCAACTCTCTAGAACCCTAACCTCCACTAATCCTCTCCCTAAGCAAACTAGGGTTTCAAACACAATGAAAGGGTTGAGGGGTGCACCACCTCCCTCCTCTATTTATAGTGGAGGCTTAGACCTTCTAGAAGAGTAACCATAATGGGCTCGTTAAGGCCCAAAACAAGCGGGACACATACGCACGCCGCTTTTAAAGCGCCGTCTTCATCTCTTGACCTAATCCACTTCACCTTGCGCCATCTTGCGTCGTGACTTGGCAAAAGGTCATCAAAGCGTATTTGGTGAAATTACCAAAATACCCCTTCTCGATCTTTTGCAAAGACCGAGTCCCAACAAGTGAAACACATCCATGCTTCTGCACGTAGGTTGATCTGCGGCTCTCTTCATGTCGGCAAGTCTCTCCCATCCGGCTCCACCGAACCACCATGGCACTTGCAGACCCACCCCGCCGCTGATCGCCGACCGAATCGCCTGTTCGGTTACCCTTATCCATTCGCACCACACTTGAGTTCATTGACCTCACCCGACATCGTCGATCGTTACGGACCTCGGCTCTCCAAGCCTAGTCGATCATCCTCATTGTTGACCGTCGTTGACCACCAAGTAACTGCCTGACAATAGACAAACAAAGCGAATCCGGAACAAGTTCTTCACAACTTGACCCACGTTAGTCAAAACATGCATCATGCAACACATATGCCATGAAACTCATGAACTTGACCTAACCAATGATCATTTTACCAAGATGATCCAACTTACCAAAAATTCAAGTCAAAACCGGTCAGACCGCCACTTTGGCCGGCTCGATCAAGACCTCTTAGGTTAGACCCTTGACCAAAGGCTCTGGATCGACCGCTTGATCCATGACTTAACCAAAATTTCAACCTGAAAATCTGAAACCTCTTTGGAATTTTCAAACCAATAGAACTTTTGCTCGAAGCTCCAAAATTAAGAGATCAAGTCTGAAGCACCTTCTTACTTGCCTACACCTTCTATTTTTGGCCCACCCAAAATCCACAAAGATTGCGGGGCGGTCGATCGCTCAAACAAAGCCGGTCAGACCGCTCCTCGCCGGCTCGGCCGCCACTCTGGCGGTCGACCGCCATGACCATTCATTCGAAAAAACCACGTCAAGGCATGGCGGTCGGCCGCCACCATGGCGGTCAGATCACGCCACCTGGCGGTCGACACCGCCACCATGGCCGGTCGGGCCCAGAGGCTCGACAGAATCAAACTTTGCGAAAACACGTGATTCGACAAACCATCAAAGACATTGCCAATTGTAACATCATCCTAAGATCTCAGGCATATCCCCATGATATCCACAGCTTCCTTTTGCCTTATCTCACTTGCTGATGCTATTCTGGAGCCAGCTTGGTCATTTCCTTTGCTTTTTCTTGCATTTAGATCAAGTTGTGCCTTTGGCGAAAAACGTCAAGTATTTACTATTTCAAACCCCAAAACTCCTTTTACGAAAGTTTGCCAATGTGTTCATCAAGGGGGAGATTGTGGATATCATGGGGATATGCTCATGATCTTAGGATGATGACACAATTGGCATTGTTGCTTTTGGTTTGAAGTTTCACGCGTTTTCGGCGAAGTTGAAATCTGTCGAGTTAAGCGGTCGAGCCGTGTGTAAGGCGAGCGATCGGTCGGTCGTCGTCGACCGCTTGTAAGGAGCGGTCGGGCCGGTTGTGTGCTGGAAGTTGTGTTGAGTGGTGATTTGATTTTGGGAAAGGTTATTTCCATTGTTGTTAATGCATATGTGTTGCATATTGCATGATTTGAACTAACGTGGGTCAAGTTGTGAAGAACTTGTTCCCGGATTCGATTTGCTTGTCTATTGTTGTGCAGGTTGCTTGAAGGTCAACGACGGTCAACGGCGAGGAGGATCGGGACTAAGCTTGGAGAGCCGAGGTCCGTAACGATCATGGATGCGGGTGAGGTCAATGGATTCAAGCGTGGCGCAGAATGGATAAGGTGGACCAACAGGCGATTCGGTCGATCGGGTTGATCAAGCGGTGCGGGGTGCGGTGCAAGTGCCAGGTGGTCCGGTGGGAACCGGATGGGAGAGACTTGCCGACACGATGAGAACCGTTGGATCAACCTACACGCGAAGCATGGGATGTGTTTCGTGCGGTTTGGACTCGGTCTTCGAGAAGGATCGAGAAGGGTATTTTGGTAATTGTACCAAATATCCCTTGGTGACCTAATGCCAACCCGCGGCGCAAGACGGTGCGTCAAGATGTGGATTAGGTCAAGAGAAGTGAAATCGACGCTTTAAAATGCGTGCGATTGTGTCCCGCTTGTTTGGGCCTTAACGGAGCCCATTAGGTTAAACTCTCTAGAAGCTAAGCCTTCCTATAAATAGGGGTGGCTGCTGTAAATGACCCCAAGGAATTCATTGAGAAAACCCTAGCTTTGTGTTAGGGCATTAGAGAAAGAGGAGAGGCTTAGGGCTTGATAGAGAGGAGTTGTTTTGTGTGCTCATGAATTGAGCTTTGCCTCCATGGATGGAGTGGATGTGTACCCTCTCAACCTCGAGATCAATATATGGATGATTCTCAAGTTTGAGTCTCTTTTATGTTCTTGCTCCATTTTTGAGATCTTTGGTCGTTTCTTGATCCGTTGGTTTTTGATTGTTCTTGTGCCTTCTTCTACCTTGCTATGACTTGTGGGATCATATCTAAGATCACCTAGATCATCAATCTCCCACGAGCAAGGTCGGGATCAAGATTTTGTATTTTGCTCGGTTTTGAACCAATCTGCGTTCACTTGCAAAAAGATCGAAGCTTTGACGTGGATCTACTCGATCGTCGCTTGGAACAGGTCCCAGATATCCTTAGGGAGGTGTGTTCCAAATTTGGTTGAGTTTGATCGGGTACTTCAAAAGTTAGATCAATTTTCGTTTTGGTTCCAGATCAAAGCAGTGCCTCTCGGGCGTAACCGGTCGAGCCGCTTCGGCTGGCTTGGTCGGACCGCCTTGACCATCCACCGGTCGACCGCGAAGTATGCGGTCGAGGCCGCTCCGGATCTGACCGCGACTTTTGCCGTGATCGGCCCAGCGCCACATGGGTTGAGTCCTTTCATTTGTTTGTTTTGGGATTTTGGTTCAGATCCAACTTAAGTCTTCCGCTATACTTTTCGGTTGATCTGAACAAGGTGAAAATAAGCGAGATCCTATTCACCCCCTCTAGGCGCCTTTTCAGGTCCTCTGAGTAACAAACATCTGGTAGGAGACAGGCTCATGAGTAGCTGCACCAGCAAAACCAAAAGCAGGCGGGAATTCGAATCGACTAGCGATCGCGGAGAGCGTAGCTAGGAGAAGATGACCCATCGAGGAAGATGGAGCATCGGGAGAAGATGGAGCATCAGAGAAGATGGCTCATCTGGAAGATGCTCAATCGAGGTCGATGAGTGTAGAAGAGAGGGAAAAATGTCTTGTAGTGGGAGGAGCACGAGGAGCCGCAGGAGACAAGCAGCGGCGGCGCATAACAATGGAGAGGCCACAGGAGGAATATGTGGAGACTCGATTGGGGACAGGTGGACGAGGGCAAGGCAGATATAGGTGTATCTCGAAAGGTAAAAACAGAGACTCCACAGAGGAAGCGAAGGAGGCGGGGCGTGGGTAGAAGGGACGAGACTCGTCGAAAGTCACATCGAGAAATCTGCATCCGTCGACCAACAGATCCCAAGACTGATAGCCCTTGTGCTCGACCTCAGTATCCCGTAAAGACACACTCAACAGGTGACGATCGGTTTGGTGTGTTATCGAGGGCGAGGAGAACATAGCAAACGCAACCAAAGCAGACGAAGGGCGAGTAGTAAGGAAGAATACTACAGAGACGCTCAACAGGATCACACCTCGAAGAGCGAGAAGAGGCTAGATGTTGATGAGATAGGTGGCAGTGGAAACAGCCTCGGCCCAAAAGTGAGGTGGAATAGAGGCGGCAATCATCGATTACGCACGAGCCGTCTCAAGGAGGTGACGATGCTTGCGCCACGACACCATTCGAGCATGAGCACCAAAGACAAGAGAATCGAAGCGAGAGTGCCCTACTCAAAGAAGGAAGCTGCGAGGTAACGAGAGAGGTACTCGCCCGAGAGTGTCGACGAAAGACACGAATAGGAGTGGAGAACTATGTGCGAACCATAGTGGTAAATTGTTTATAGATAGACAAGGCCTCACTAAGAGAAGACATGAAATATATCCAAGTGTGGCGAGAGAAATCATCTATAAATATGATATAATATCGATGACACCCTTTTAAAACGAAGGGAGCCGGACCCCAAACATTTGAATGAACAAGATCAAATAGACGCTGAGACACTGACTCACTATGAGGATAAGGAAGCTGAATATGTTTACCTAACTTACAGCCCTGACAATCTAAAGACACGTTTCCTGAGATAGACCTCAGAAGGCCACGATGAACTAAAGACGACAGACGAGATCCACACAGATGACCAAGATGGTGATGCCACTGCTGGAAAGAGCTGGTAGATGGAGTGGCAGAAGCGGAGAGACCAAGCGGCGGCGGCAAAAGAAGGAAGGTGAAGCAGTCAAGCTCCCAGAGACGCCTGTGAGTCAAAGCGTAGATGGCGAGAACCAACCGAGCTCTGTGTGGCGGTTACGAACACAACAAGAGTTAGAGTTGAGAATGACGACAACCAAGGTCGATGTCGCCCAGAGAAGAAGCTACATGGTAAGGTGAGGATCATGAGCAATGAAGGAACATGAAAAGATGAGTTACTAAGAGGTCCTCGACCAGAGACGAAAAGAGAGGTACCATCGCAGAAGAACACTAACATGAGAATCAAGAGGTGTAATGAAAAGATGAATGAAAGAATCGAAGTCATGTGAAAAGATGCTCCAGAATCAAGAATCCACGGGGAGGTACTTGACTGTGTAGGGGTGGTTTCAGATGCTCAAGAGTCGATGAGCGAACTTCGCAGAACTCTGCCGAGGAGAACCTAAAGCGGCAAGCAAAGGCCAAAGTCTAGCTATCTCGCCAAGGAGAGAAAACTTTGAAGGAGTCGATCTGATTGTCGATGTAGAAGCACCAGTGCCAATGCTAGTAGAAGAAAGGCGTGAAAGATGCCGCTGCTTTTTATAGCACTGGGACTCAATGTGGCCGACCTTGTTGCTGAGAGGAAGCGATGAGGATGGCCACCGTCCGATGGAGGGCGCCACCACCACTGTGGCGGCCATTGGAGAAAGGCACTGTGGCCGAGGCGTGGAAGCGTCGGGTAGCGTGTAGACGAGCGGTGAGCACGGAGGAGTGGCATCGAGATCAAAGACCACTCGGCGAGTCTCCTCTCAGCGTATCTCGGTAAGAGCCTCCAAGAGAGTGACACGAGGGTGGCATGCAAGGAGATGAGCACGCCTCTGCTCGAACTCAGGACAAAGGCAAGTAAGGAAATCGTAGACACGCTGAAACTCTGTGTCAAGACGATACCAGCAAAGACAGACAGCGGCGGCGGCCAGTCACGGAGAGAGTCCATCGACGTCCGACAGCAGAGCTCGGCGTAAAAGCGCCAACGATAGCATCACCTGGCGAAAAGAGTGCTCCTGGTGGACCACAGACAAGTAGAGGGCATCACCAGAGGGCTCGTAGCGTTGACGAAGGTGAGTCCACATCTGGAAAGCCGAAGGGAGTCCCACAACCTTAGAAAGGCGAGGCTGAACAACGGCAATGAAACAACGGCGGCTCCGAGTGTCGTCATCGTATCACCGAGTGTAGGCGATCAGTCGATCCTTGTAGGAATCCAGAGCCTCTTGGTAGGCAGAGGCAGCCTCATCATCGACAAAGCGGCGGCCTCGATAGCGACCTTGTAAATTTGTCGGGGCGGCAAGGACAGCGAAACTCGTCGGAGGAGTAGGGCAAGGCGGGCAGGTGACATCACCAGAGAGGACGCCTCAGAGACGAAGATCACGCATGTGGATGCGCATGTGAGACACGAAGTCGGTGTAATTAACACCATCGAAGATCACCGGGCAGCGAGGGAGGGAAATAGTACCCATTGGTAGGCAGTGCTGGACGGCGCGACGACCAAGACAACGAAGTCTAACAGGCGGCGCTGGACGGCGCAGCGATTAGAATGACGTTTTTTTACTTGAGCCGAACGGGTCACTTAAGAAATCGAGGCCCACTCGGCTGTTGAAACCATCGCGCACGCAGGGAACTAGGGTTCCCGGCGGCGCGGCTTCTGGCGGCGGCGGGCGGCGGCGGCGCGACATCGGCGCCCGAAGCACCGGCGAGGCGGCGGCGCGGATTTCCCGAGCATCTGGCGAGGCGGCGGCCAGCGGCGCGCGACAAAGTAGTAGACCGGCAGCGGAAGACCCGGCGGACGTCTCGAGCACCGGCGGAAGATGTAGGCATCCCGAGCACCGGCCCAAGGCGGCAACGGCAACGGTTGCCCGAGTCCGGGATGGAGGCGCCGAGCGGCAAGACGATCCGGCGGCGACGCAAGGAGTCGGGCTCGGCTTTGATCAGCGCACGACGAAGATCCGGTGGCAGCAACGGGTGGTAGTCGACGGGGAGAGTCGACGGCGAGCACAGTGGAGAAGAGGATCCGCTCAGGAGACGTCGAAGATGACGACAAGGCGGCGACCTCCAGGCAAGAGGCGACGCCGGCGGATCCGAGAGGCGGCGGCGGGAGACAAGCAAAGCGACGGGAAAAAAAACCCCTAGGTACGCTCTGATACCATGTTATAAATAGCGCTTGTATTACCAGGGGGCCAAAGGGCCAGTATATATATACAAAGTATATGAGGTGAATATGCAAATAACCCCTCATAACAATGAGGAATAACACACTATACATGTATCTCTAACAATATCGTCGATGTTGATTATATGAACGTCACATATATAGGCTACCTAGCTAGTGCGTCGCATGCCATCATGTAAGCTTTTGCTTCACATTCCTAACTCCAAATATTCTTATAGAGTTTGTTTTCTCTGAGGATAGAATTAAAGTTGTATCTGAGATATATCTTGACATGTATATGCATGCATGGCGTGACCCTTTTTCGTCTTTTGATTTGGTTCGATTCAAGACTCAAATGCTATACTCTCTCCATTCTTTTTTAAGTTATGTTTTTGTTTTTCATAGGTTACAATATGTGATTTTGAGTGGTACTTTTTGTAATTTTATCTTATTATATACTAATAAAGTTATAATATTATGAAAGTATTTTTAACGACAAATCTAATGATATAGTTTTCATGTAGCCAATCTAAATATTTTTGAACATATTAGAAAGTTTGTGACGCGAGTCTAGTGTGTCACTTAAAAAAGAACGGAGGAAGTATTAATTAGATAGAGTTGAATTCAAATGATGGATCGGTCGGATATCTTCACAGATGTATTTATGGAGTAATTTGCACTACCTGATCGGTCAGTAGTTTATTTTACAACAAGGTTCTCATCTAGTTAAGAAATTCCAGATTTATGGTAGCACATAACTCATCTAGACTAATATAAAAAGTGAAATACTACAAAACGCTATAGCGTTTCGAGCCAACGAACAACGAACGGTACAACTCATGTCTGTCCGATTTGAACCAAACCAACACTCCTGATTTGCCCATATTTCCACCTTATCCGTTCGTTCCCCGTTCTATCACTCCACTAGTTTTGTTCCCCTCTCAATATTACTAGTAGATGCCGCTTGGTTTGCGAGCCCCGTGCCTCGCTTTGTGAGTCACGCCCATGAACCAGCGATTGGAGAACGCCGCCACTTTATTAGCATGCGACGCCCGTGTCATTACCCCGAGGGTAATCATACTTAGGTACACGGATTACTATTCGTTTGCCCAGTAGAACACTGCTCCAACGAATAGTAAGCCATTTATCGAGTTAGCGCAGAACAATAAGATAGAAAGCGTACATCTTTATTACGTAAATAGCCACACAAGACTATAGTTCTTATTACAAGTATTACACAAATACAAAAGGAACTTCTATGCTTCTTTTCGCTGTACTCGATGCTTCGGGTCGCCTAGTCGTCCCATGAGTCAAAGATGACGCCCATCTCGCCCTGATCCTCGTGATTAGTGCCTTCCCTCCCACGGCCAGATTGGTACACCAAGCTCCTCATCCCACCGGATAGCTCCGTGGGATGTGGATCTAAGCAAGGAAGAGATAGCAATAGTGAGTACTATAGTGTACTCAGCAAGCATTAATAGCTAAAATGCATTTGATGACTCTAACTCTGGTCCTTATCAAAATTCCTACCTCATCTCTTATTCTGAAAATAGTTTTCAAAACTTAGGTTGCAAATTTTACTTCTGAAGAGACTACTTGATTACTCGGAGAGAAGATAGACCCCCGACGGTTCCCGTAGACTCCAATCCAGGAGACTGGCATGAATTCATGATTTGTATAGCACTGCGCAGGCTTGTACCACTTTACCCATAGTAATTCTGAACTCTAAATGAGTCGGGTCCCCTGCATTTCCTTTGATGCGGGTTCAAGTTCAGAATACAGAACGTTTTCCAATTACGTGACTAAGTCTCCACCCATTACCTTTCGTCGGTGCTGATTTAATCACGCTGCTGACCTCATCATACACCGAGTTTCAGTAATGTTTGTTGAGGCGGCCAACGTCCATGCTCAACCATCCACCTTTGGGCGCCCACTTCCGTGCCCAAACACTCCAATGCGACCCGTTGCCAGGAGATCATAATTACATAATAAGGTAGCATTTTCGCGCGTCAAAGCGGGAAAATGGTTGGTATCAATTCTGCCTCGACCCAAGAAGAGCTTTGTTTGTCCTTATATTATAACCACCGGTAAAAGGGCCAACCTATTGCCTCATCATCATCATCATCGTCGTCGTGTTTCCTCACCTGGGCCCCCTTTTACCAACCCATTAACTTTCATCTTTCTTCCTTTCTCATTCCTTATTTCTTTTCCTCTCTTTCATCTTTCTTATCTTTTCATCTTCATCTTCATTCATTCGATTTGATTTTTTTTTTTGAGAAATAGTTTTGGATGAAATACGTATAAAGTAGAGCAATATACAGTTTACATTTAATATAGCTATGTTAATGAACAAGGGAGTAGCTTACTCATGAATTGTAGGAAAGATCGTCGTAAATTTAAATCGATATTATTTACTCTGTTGGTTCACCCTTTGCAATTTGGTCGTGGTTGATCTCATCTGTCTTGTGGTAATTTCGTTTTTACGGCATTCCTATTCCTATTTACCATAACCCTATTTACCCTAATTCCTATTACCTTCTATACATGGCGCCCTCTCGTGAACCGAATGCTTGCAAAATTGTGTTGGCTTTTGGGGAAAGAAAGGCTTGATGTGGGTGGGTGCTTTGAATTGAGGCATTATTATGGTTGGGCTCGATCTTTGGGACTTTGCGGTTGATCGGAATGATACACTGTGGGTGTTGGATTCAGTGGCCCGATGATGTTTTGAACAGAGGGCAGAAATGAATGGGAATGTATTGTGAGATTCTAATGCGTTTGAGGCAAACCGGAAAGGTGGGTGTTGGGCTTTCGGAATGCCGGATGATGAGACCCTCGGAAGTATGGTTGCCTATTCACCTGGGTTTGCCTAGATACCATAATTATCAAGGGCCGACTAACTTGGTTGGTCAGGGTACTTTGGTAATTGAGGAACCGGTTGACCTAGGTTAATAAAGGAATTCTATTGGACTTCGAGGAATACTGACGGCAATACTCTTCAATCTAACTAATACTCCTGCTTTTGGGTTTTTGCTAACTACCTCTTGAGCTCTTGGTTGTATGAACAGGATAGGTGAAGAATAGTTGGATAAGGTGGCAAGGAAAGCTTCGATGCAATGTATGTAAGATTATTGATTTGTAATTTGATTTACTCTTGAAATTGATGTTGTAAGTAAATTGCGACCTTAATCTTGTAATAAACATTGGGTTGTAAAATTTTTAATTTCTCTCTGTAAATGGACTGTTGTATAAACTTTGGTGATGTGAGTTGATATTCCCATAATTTATCTTGTCCATTAGTTAATTATGCAATTTAATATTAACTAAGATATGATTGAGATTGGTTTATTGAAATTTTTACTTAAGCTAATTACCAATTCTTGTTGATTAGCTTAATTTAATTATGCGGGTTCTCACATCCTCCCCCCCTTGGAAACATTTCGTCCCCGAAATTGGACTTTCTTCTGAGGGGGTTTTGTGGTAGACTTTGCGTCGTTCTTCGTTGTTGCTCGACGTGGCTTCACTCACAGAATGATTTTTCTCTTGTGCCCCGCACGAATGTATGGCCCTATTCCTTGTCTTTCAATCCTCTTGTCGGACTTTGATCCCGCAGTAATGCAATCGTGTCCCTTTGAGTTTTCTGACGGACTTTAGTTTAGTTTCAAAATCGATGCCTACGTTCTGAGTGGCTAGTCAATCTATACTTATAATTACTTTTAATCCGCTCACTTTTGTAACAATGAGGTTTACCATGAACTTGGTATTGCGAAATGTGAACCCCCACGGACGTTTCCACGAGCTCAGAATTTCTATTACTGCTCACTAATAATGTATGAGGTATAAAGAAGGGAGTTTTTCCCAAAATATAAAAGGATAATGCTCATGGAAGGTGAATATAATGGTGTACCCGTTACTGCACTTGGTGATTCTTCAGTCTGTTTGGCAATCATGTGAGTCAGATGTGCGGGTCCTTCTCTTTCAGCTCCTTTCATGGCAGCCTGGTTGCCTCCGGTTTGTTTCATATAGGTGATCTGTAGTGGTGCTGAAATAGGCGGTCTTGGCACAATTGCTGCTGGTGGTGTTTCGGATGTTCTCCATGGGTGAGGGCAATTAACCTTACGATGCCCGGGTTGTCCGCAATTGAAGCATGCATCTGTTCCTCTTAAGCAATTCTTTGTCAAATGGTTTCCCCGACACTTCCCACATCTAATTGCTATGGGTATTGGTTCCGGCTGAGTTATTGGTATCTGAAAAGATGGTTTGAAAGGTCGCTGTTGTGGTGGTCCATATATGAACGAGGTCGATGAGCAGGTGGGGGATGGTCGTCAATTTTGGCTTTCTTCCTTCGTTCTTCGGTGAGGTTACTGTGTTTATTCTCCAGGATTATGGCTCTATTGACTAGGTCTTGGAATTGATGATTACGTGGATGGATAGAAGCATTTTAAGATATGGGTGTAGTCCATCCAGAAATTTCTCTATCTTCTTTTCCTCAGTGTCAACGTCAGCTGGGGCATAGCGGGAAAGGTCATTGAACTGACTAAGATATTCTATCATCTTCTTTTCCCCCTGAGTTAAAGTTCTAAACTCACGCTTCTTCAGTTCCATACTTCCTGTAGGTACATGGGTTTCAGTGAAACGTATTTTGAACTCGGCCCATGTAAGTGGTCGCTTTCGACACTGCATTCTGATTATAATTGAGCCACCGGTAGTCTTTGGTGCAGTCAATCGTGTGACGCATACCGTACTTTTTCTACATCTGAGCATCCTACTGTGTCCAGCTTCTTTTCTATCTCAATCAACCAGTCACTTGCATCTAGTAGATCAGTGGCTTTAGCAAAGGTAGGAGGGCAGGTTTGTAGGAAATCACCCAAACTAACCCCGCGTGCTGGTGGAGAGGTAGTAGGTGCCATTCGAGTCATCAGGGCCTCTATAAAGCGGTTTTGGTTTTCTTAGGCTTCTCTTCTGGAGTTCTCTAAGAATTTAAGTACATCAGCCATTATGCCTACGGGATCGGTTGCTCCGGTGGGTGGTAGTTGACTAGTTCCTGGCATGGTAGTGGCTTGGGGTTGAACAAGTGCTGACTCATTGAGGTTCACTGCTGGATTTTCTGTGGACGGTTCTTGTGGCATGAGTTCCAATGTCAACCTCAATTCACGTTCTCCGCTTCCTTGACCTTCCATCCTGTAGGGGGAGGTGTCAAGAATTGGTTACCTTAGTGGTTATGTTGGTGGCATATTCATTTTGAGGAATCCGTTGATGGTAGTATTAACTCTTTATTCTTTAGCAATAGTTTGTGGTAGAGAAGAAGACATTATGTTTATCTGGTAGAAGTTAACCGCGGTTGGTTTGCATTAGCCCATACACATGAGGCAAATAATACCAAGAAACAAGGATATGCAACAAGATCCAAATCCTATTCTAGCCGAGTCTCTCGTGCTCAGTCACACTTGAGATCCCGTTCTCAAGACCGCCAAAACCACGTGTTTGGGACCGCTCAGAGCTTGCCTCGAGTGCGAACCTACACTACCACGGATCCACGTGTTTAAATGCGCTCGAGATCCTGTTCTCGAGACCGCCTAATCGTCTTTGAAGAAGCTTCAGACTCATTCTGAGTACGCCAAGATTTCGCTCCTGGGTACGCCAGAGCTACACGCTCGGAGTGCCACGGACCACTCGTCCGGAAAAACTGAAATGCGGAAATGGGATAAGTCACATTTTTAGATCGTCAGCCTTCAGGTGTTATCTTTAAGTATACTTGCTTTCTTTTAAAATGCTGACGGATTTAATTTAGTGATACGGATGAGGAGATAAGGAATGCTATGGGTATGGTCCATACTCATCCAACAAGTGGAAAAGAAGATCCATGCCAGAGTTCTACTCCATGACTCTAACTCTGGTCCTTATCAAAATTCCTACCTCATCTCTTATTCTGAAAATAGTTTTCAAAACTTAGGTTGCAAATTTTACTTCTGAAGAGACTACTTGATTACTCGGAGAGAAGATAGACCCCCGACGGTTCCCGTGGACTCCAATCCAGGAGACTGGCATGAATTCATGATTTGTATAGCACTGCGCAGGCTTGTACCACTTTACCCATAGTAATTCTGAACTCTAAATGAGTCGGGTCCCCTGTATTTCCTTTGATGCGGGTTCAAGTTCAGAATACAGAACGTTTTCCAATTACGTGACTAAGTCTCCACCCATTACCTTTCGTCGGTGCTGATTTAATCACGTTGCTGACCTCATCATACACCAAGTTTCAGTAATGTTGGTTGAGGCGGCCAACGTTCGTGCTCAACCATCCACCTTTGGGGCGGCCCACTTCCCGTGCCCAAACACTCCAATGCGACCCGTTGTGGAGATCATAATTACGTAATAAGGTAGCATTTTCTGCCCGTCGAAACGGGAAAATGGTTGGTACTGAATTACGACCTCTGACTGAGTAAGAGCTTTGTTTGTCCTTATATTATAACCACCAATAAAAAGGGGCCCACCTCTTGCCTCATCATCATCATCATCGTCGTCGTGTTTCCTCACCCGGGCCCCCTTTTACCAACCCATTAACTTTCATCTTTCTTCCTTTCTCATTCCTTATTTCTTTTCCTCTCTTTCATCTTTCTTATCTTTTCATCTTCATCTTCATTCATTCGATTCGATTTTTTTTTTGAGAAATAGTTTTGGATGCAATACATTATAAAGTAGAGCAATATACGCAGTTTACATTTAATATAGCTATGTTAATGAACAAGGGAGTAGCTTGCTCATGAATTGTAGGAAAGATCGTCGTATTTAAATCGATATTATTTACTCTGTTGGTTCACCCGCTGCAATTTATACGAGGTGCTAAATAATAAATACATAATTAAATACTTATCAATAATATGTGCGACTATGTGCATGTTATTCAGATGATTCTTTTTTTGTTAGCGGGTTTTATTTTAATAACCTTTTTCGAACCCCCGTTAGGTTAGCACTCCCCACTACGGTCGTTCTACTGATTACTTGCTCTAGGGTTGGAATGGCCAAAACTCACGTTCTATCGCAGGGAAAACTAAAATACTACTCGTACTAGGATTTACTTAGGTATATCGAATTTTATTGGCGCAACTACTCCCAAGAGGTTTTTTTTAATTATTATTTTATTTAATTCCACAAACATCTAATTATTTTTTTTAATAGACTCGGGTTGTTTATTTTGGTTGCTTTAACCAGATTAACGGATTTTCTAACGCATCAAACTATCTATTTAGGTTAATTGTTTCAACCGGTGATTGGTTCAATAATTAACCTCGATTTATTTTACGGCTTTTCTCGTATTTTCTTTCTCTGAGTTTGGTCTCATCGATACTTAATCGTCATGGCTTTAACAATTGCTAGACCGAAAATTATATAGCTACCGATATATACTAATACCTATAATCATCTAAATTATTATTATCAATACTCATTGGATTTTAATTACTACTCCTCTCCCTAATCCAACTCTTCTAAACCAAATTCCTATTTTTCTTCTACCTAAACCCCCATCTCCCACCTAATCTCATTTCTCTCTCCTCCTCTTTATCCCAATCGAAAATCCAAGCCTGGCTCCCATCTTCTTCTCAAACCTTCTCACAACTCCTCACCTCCTCTCTCTCTCCCTTTACTCCTCCTCGCCAAAATCCCCCAAATCCCCCAAATCCCCTATTTCTATGTTTCCTCTTCCTCACTTCACCCTCCAAGCGCCTCACCTCCAGACGCCGCTATCTTCCCCACGTCACTTGGCTCCTAGCGCCTCTCCTCTCGGCTTCTACCTCCTCCCACGACTCGATGCTTGGCCTTGCCGCCGCTCTCCCTTGGTCTGCTGTGCGCTCGCTCTGCCCGCTTAGTGCAGCCTTGCGCCTCCACCCTTGGTCGCCTCCTCCCGGCCGCCTCCTCCTCCTTTCGCCGCCCTCATGGTCCATCGCATGACTTGGCTCGTACCCTGCGCTACTCGGCTCGCCGCCTGAGCCCCACAGCCCGCCCCTCGGCCCGGGGCCCCGCCGCCTCTCTGCATTCGGCCCCACTGCGTCTCGTGCCGGCCTCCTCACGTTGTTGTTGGGCCCAACCCGGTCCTCCTCTCGCTCCCTCCATCGGCCTGGCAGGAGGAGGGCCACTGGCTCCTCTGCGGCTCGGCCTCTGACGGCCATTGCTACCTCTTGACTTGCTCTAGCCGGCCGGTTCCTTCCTCCCGAACCCCCTCGATTCACTCTGATTTACATGATTTAGTTAATTCAATTTCTTACTTATGCTTAATGTTGTTGGATAATTGTGCTTGTGCATGAATGTTGATGGAGGTGGCTATATGACTAAGCTCCGGTGAAGTTATGGTGGTAACTTGGCTGGGTGCACTGAGGTACTACCTCCCCTACCTCCTTTCTTCTACTCTCTCCCCTCTATTGCTCTGTGATGCGATGAACTGTGGCTTAAGAATGTGCGAGATTAATTGATGCATGATTTGAAGAACTTCACATGATGTATTTTCTGATGATAGAAACTATTGATGGATTGGGGGAGATGGTTGGGTTACCTTGGCTGGGATTTGGGAATGGGGGAGAAGGGTAGTAGCGCCGACCTCGTGCTGGTGCTCCCCTTCCCTTTGTGCCTCCCCTTCCTCTTGTGCCTCCCTTTCTTCCTCCTTGCAGCAGGGCTGGAATGGTGGCCTTGAGGGTGTGGCTCCTGGCTGCTCTCCCCTCTCTCTTGTGGCTGTGAGAATGGGGAATGGGGAATGGCTTGGGCGTGGGTGATCTTATCCTTTGGTGTGGTTGATCTCATCTGTCTTGTGGTAATTTCGTTTTCTGGCATTCCTATTCCTATTTACCATAACCCTATTTACCCTAATTCCTATTACCTTCTATACATGGCTGCCCTCTCGTGAACTGAATGCTTGCAAAAATTGTGTTGGCTTTTGGGGAAAGAAAGGCTTCGTGGGTGGGTGCTTTGAATTGAGGCATTATTATGGTTGGGCTCGATCATGGGACTTTGCGGTTGATCGGAATGATACCTTGTGGGTGTTGGATTGATGGTCGATGATGTTTTGAGCAGAGGCAGAAATGAATGGGAATGTATTGTGGGATTCTAATGCGTTTGAGGCAAACCGGAAAGGTGGGTGTTGGGCTTTCGGAATGCCGGATGATGAGACCCTCGGAAGTATGGTTGCCTATTCACCTGGGTTTGCCTGGATACCATAATTATCAAGGGCCGACTAACTTGGTTGGTCAGGGTACTTTGGTAATTGAGGAACCGTTGACCTAGGTTAATCAAGGAATCCTATTGGACTTCGAGGAATCTTGTGACAATACTCTTCAATCTAACTAATACTCCTGCTTTTGGGTTTTTGCTAACTACCTCTTGAGCTCTTGGTTGTATGAACAGGATAGGTGAAGAATAGTTAGATAAGGTGGCAAGGAAAGCTTTGATGCAATGTATGTAAGATTATTGATTTGTAATTTGATTTACTCTTGAAATTGATGTTGTAAGTAAATTGCGACCTTAATCTTGTAATAAACATTGGGTTGTAAAATTTTTAATTTCTCTCTGTAAATGGACTGTTGTATAAACTTTGGTGATGTGAGTTGATATTCCCATAATTTATACTGCCCATTGCGTTAATTATGCAATTTAATATTAACTAAGATATGATTGAGATTGGTTTATTGAAATTTTTACTTAAGCTAATTATTAATTACTGTTCATTAGTTTAATTTAATTATACGGGCTCTCACAGCGCAGCAGCGGGCAAAGTGCAGCGCGCAGATCAAAAAAAAAAAATCGAACGGCCGGTGAAGGCGTGAAGCACGAGGCGTGTAATCGGATGGGGAAAAAAATTGGCGACGTGAATAGCCTCATCGCGCGGCCTTTCTTACTCTATTTACCTGATATAAGATTCTCTCCTTGATTGGATCAAGGAGGTTGTTTTAGCATTGTACGTGAAGGCGTTTTAGCATTGAGTAAAATATCCAGAAAAAAATTGCCATCTTTGGCAGCCATACGCGTGTCACGTTCTTGTGATTCTCATCTAGAGAATTTCTGGTTGGTTCGTGAGTAGTGTTCGTGTGTGACCGATTTCACAAGCTGACCGTTCGCGTACTGTGGCGTTCGCGGGTGGAGTGCTATTGTTGACTGCCGAACTCATCTATCTGCAATACTAGTCGCTGCTGTTCTGGACCGAGAGCAAGGGCAGGTGGATCCTTCACCCGAGAGAACTGCGTTCATCTACGCACACACATCAATCTGATTGTTTGCTTACTGTTCTTGTATTTGGCCAAAGGAAGAGGAGGGATTGCTGCTATTTGATTGCGTACAAGGGAAAGGAGTTCTTGCAGCATAATTGCACTGTAAAGACCGGCCAACTAGCGTATATAATTTGTGCCGTATCACAACGTCCGGGGTGGGGGTGGGTGAGGCGGTGCGCAAGAGTCGGAGGAGCAAATGCGATGCAGGGGGCAGGGGTCTTGTTGAAATTCTATAATACTTGGCTTTTAGAACCTCTAAAATTGTGTGAAACTCTTCTGTTACTTGTCTGTGGAACCTTCCAAAATTTACTGAAACTCTATGATACTTGCGTATTTTAGAAACCCCAAATTTGGTGATGAAACTCTACGATACTTGCGGCTTTAAGAACCCTAATTTTGGTGATGAAGCATTGCTGAAAACAATGTGACATGGCTATATGTATGAACCATGATTTTAGCTATCCTTTTTATTGTACTAATGCAAAATTCAGTTTGATTAAGTTCGAACCATTGCTTTCACTTTGTTTCATTAAGTTTCATGCTAATTCAGAGGTGGTTCATGAAGTTTCATCCAAGTCTAACTAGTCCAAGACAAGTTTTCAATTGTGACATGCAAAGATAAGACAATTTCATTAAGTGTCTTCATGTCTGTAGAGCAAGTTTCATTAAGTTTCACGCAATTTCATATCATTTTCGTCGAGTTTTATACAAGTTTCATTTAAAAAATCATTTCTTCCATTTTTTATTTTCATTAAGTTCCATACAACACCCTCGGTTTCATCAAGTTTCATTAAGTTTCAACTAGTTTCATTCTTTTTAGAGGCAAGTTTCATTAAGTTCCATACAATACCTTCCAGTTTCATTAAGTTTCAACTAGTTCCATTCTTTTTAGGGGCAAATTTATATAAATTATGTATAGTCCTCTCTGGTTTCATCAAGTTTCATTAACTTCCAACTAGTTTATTCAGTTTTTTGGGGGCAAGTTTCATTAAGTTTCACATAGTTTTATCAAGTTTTAGACAAGTACCATTTAAAGTTCATATCAGTACAACTAAGCCCCACACCAAATTTTCAGGTTTCTCTCACTTTTCCCTCCCACTTTTCAGCCATGTTTCAAGTTTCATACATATTTCATCCTAGTTTATCTAGTCTAATATAAGTTTCAAAAGTGACATGCAAACTTAAGACAGTTTCATCAAGTTTCATGAAGGGTTTCATTAAGTTTCAGGTTTAGCAACATCAAATATACATGAAGTATCAATACACATCTGATACAAGAGGTTTAAGTTTCAAGAAGTTTTAGGTTGTGAACTGATACAATATGTATCTTCATCTCGTGCATCCATTTCTTCGTCACCTACATTTCCATCCCTCTACCCATTACTTGTGAAAAAAAAACTTTAGCAAAGGTGGCCTTCAGTCCATAGGTCATATTAGCCTATTTGTGCACAGACACAAGATGGACTAAAATCAACGCGGGGTAGCTGGCAGGAGCTTGCGTCTTGTGAGGAGGAGGATGACGGGGGCAAGCCAGCGGTGAGCTGGTTCGCGTGCGGAGGAGGATGACAAGGGGAAGCTGGCGGCAAGGTCCAGCTGTGTTGCGGAGAACGACGAGGTCGTAGTCTCCGAGTTTGTGTGTCTGAGATAGAATCAGTTACGCGTTGAGTGAGAGTCATACGATTAGGACGTCCAGATCCTACGGTGGGATCCTATCCCAGTGGAACTAGGACTCAACGATACAACGTGCCCTAGCTGCTTCCAATATAAAAAGAGGGAGTTTTTCTTTTCTACACCCACCCCATGTTTGTGTACACAGGACATTTCCTAGCCCCCCGATTGGCTTGATCTAATGGTTCATATTCATTTCGTATCATGCCATTCACGGCCAATTTAAGCCATTGATCTATGCAATCCAACGGCTTAGATTCATTTCATATTCTGCCAGCAATTTAAGCTTGTCGTTGCAATAAACCTCGTCTCCAGTCCCTCGTCGCCGCTTCCGGCCGCCGGCTTGACGATGTACTCCGCGCACCTTGCGGCATTACCCGGTAGGTCGCTTGTGCTCGCAGCTTTTCTGAGCTCCTCGGCTGTGGCTTGCTTTGCATTATCGGAGCTACCATGCCTAGGCGATCGAACATGTATTATTTGTGTTCGCTATTGTCATATAGCTAGCTCTGTTACGGTAAAATTTGTTGGTCTTTTTGGCAAGATTAGCGTGGTGACACTAGCAATTTCAATTTTGATATACGCTAGCTATTAGGCTAAACTAATGTGTTACTCCATCCGTTTTAAAATATAAGGCGATTATTTTTTCAGTTTTGTTTCAAAATACGAGAAGTGCATGCAACTTTAATGACCTCCTTAATCCCAAGATATTAACACCATGGATAGAAAGGCAATTTCCCTCCAGCTCGTGATGTTGCTGCAATGTTGATGGTTCCTGTTTGATGTTCTTTAGATACTCCTTTGGCCACAAAAGAAGTCTTTTTGGTTACGTGCAGTCAAACATTATAAAATTTGGATATCAATATCTTTTTGAATAATTAGATTGAACACATGAAAATGATACGTGTATATTTGTCTTGAAAAGTACTTTCATAATATTATAATTGTATTAGGTTTTGTAAATATACTATAATAGAAATAAGTAGTTAAAATTGCATTTTAAAGACCATGTCGATGTACAAAACGGCTTCCTTTTGTGACCGAAGAGAGTAGGTTGTAGGCCATTAACACTGCTGAGTCCAGAGGTTGGTTGCGGGTTGCGGGTTGCGGCATCTCTTTCGTTAGAACGATAACTACTCAAGCTTTGATGCAAATAAAAGTTGCATCCTCCTAAATGTATTTCTGTCAAATAACACACTGTGTCTATGTAATGGGAAACCAGAGAGACCAGCAGTGCTTAAACCTAAAACCCATCTGTGCTAGAGCCAAGGTAGTCTTTTAAACTGCAATGCTCTTAACTTGCCGTGAAAAGATTATGGTTCTTTAAAATTTCGATAAACTCTGTTCAAATTTTGATTTTTTTATATAGGATTATTTGAGCAGGAAGCATTGTAGATCAGTGCAGTGTTTCCAACTGGAATTCAAGACATAATGGGAGTATTTCTAAGCAGGGTTGGAGCCCCTCGGGGTGGCGTGGAGTATTTTTACCATGTTCCAGCTCAATATGCTGAAGGACATCTTCATTTGATATGTACTTTTTTTGTTTATCATAAAATTACGAGTAAACCTCACTTTGTGCCAGTATGGGTGATGCTCGATAAATTTACCCTTTAGTTTTTTTTTTTGGACAGAAAACAGTAGGAGAGACTCCTACTGCACTATATAATATAGATTCAAATAATTATAGCAGGAAAAAGAGAAAAATAAAAATTGACGTTACAAGGATTCTAGCCAATTACAGATTTGCGGTTTAAGCTCATGTGATATCCTGTTTTTACTAGAAATGTAATTAAGGATTTAGGGATTGATTAGGAGTTAAGAAGAAGAATTAGAGGAGAGGTGGGGCTGCCGGCCCACAGCCCAAACCACACCCACTTGGGTTTTGGCAAAGAGGGGGGCCGGGCCTCAACCCTACCAGAGGAAATGGGGAGCAGCCGAACGGAATCGAATCCTCTGACATTGCTAAGCAATGTCACAGATGAATAGTTCCATGACATTGTGTAACATCCGTTGGATCGAAAAACAACGGACGAGATTAAAACACCGTAGCGAAAGCACTGTTCAAAAATACTGTTCACAAATACTGTTTGGAAAATCTTGAAGCGTGGTAATGTTTTTGCCAGATGCGATAGATCAGAGATCTGCACGTCCTTTCCGGATCAAACGGTCCAGATCTTTCGAATGTCACAGCACTGTTCATCGGTGACATTCCCGTAGGAATGTCAGAGGATACGAATCCCAGCCGAGCCAACCCAAGCTACTACCGCACCCCCTCCACCTTGTAATATCCCGTTTAACTTTAGATAATTTGCGGCGGGTTTGCTCCCACCGCCGACTCCTTCCTTGTCTTCTTCCAAACCGTCGACTGTGTAACACCCTAATTTTTGGAGGTTTTTTTGAAAATTTCAAAATAAAAATCACTATTTGATTTTCTTGAATTGTTAAAGCTTAATTTAAAATTTTAGAAATAAAAATACATTTTAAATGATTAAAATAAAGCTCAAAATTATTTTATTCAATCTATTTAGATTCCAAAGATTTTTGTGGACTTTTCTTGGAATTTTCTGAATTTATTTTATTTTTGATTTTGTTTTTTTTTCTCTCTCTCCTACTCATCATCTTCTACCTCTGTTCGTGCTTGTGCTCTGTCCGAAATCAACCGCACCAACAGACAGTTCATTCTATTCCCCATTTCTCCTCGTCCGAATCATCAAATTCAAATTCGTTTGAAGCGTTGCGACCCCACCTTCATCACCATGCTATCAACGTCTTCAATCCCGCAGCCCATCAGTGCTTCTGTTTCCTTTTCTTCAGTTTCCTAACCAAAGCAATGAATGCCGTCGTTAATTACTTGTGTTCCCGGTGATTCGATTCACGGATGAAGCTATAAATTGGCATGTTGTCACCGCATCTATCCCTTTGCATCCCCTCAAAGTTTCAAAACATCCGGAGCATCAACGACATCATATTTCTGTTTTCCCGAATGACAGTCGCTTCACCCAAATCACGCATTCGTCATTCCGGTGAGAATTTCGCCCAACTAGCTGCGTCATCTCGTGTTCTCTAGTATCTTGAACCCTCATGCGAAGTTAATTTGGTTTTCGTGCATCCATTTGTCAGGAATCGAGTTTCCCCCCAAATCGTTCATCATCATCTTCCGTGGCCGATTCGTCACCTTCGGTGAGCCAAAATTCAATTCTTCGCCATCGCGACGATCACCATCATCTACTCTTCAGATTGCATACCTTCGTTTGTTCAATTTCGTCAGATAACGCCGCCCATGCAGTGTCACCCTTATACGCCACGGCCATCATTATACCGCTTCTTGAGCCATCTCCGGCCTCCCCGACCTACGCCAGACCACTCTTGTGCTCGTGCTGCCGGTCGAAGCGTTCCCTCCCGCGTCATCCGCTCGCCGGGTGCCAAGACACGTGTCAGCCGCCGCCATAGTCAGGGCTTCCCACGAACCGCCGCCTCCTAGGGGTAGAGGGACCCCATGGGGTCCCATTTTCGTGCTTGGCCGGCCACCTCGCTGCCTCTGTGCTGGTGTCACTGCCATGGCCGAAGCGCTAGGAGCTCTGCTTGTTTTCGTTTCTTTCGCTCGTTCTTAGCTTTGCTAGTTGTTAGTTGAACTTTTGTTCACTTACATCATGGTCCCACAATCCTTTGTCTCATCCATTCCCTTTGCTTCACCGATAATACACTAGCATGGGGTCCCACCATGTCATAGCCTCTAGGCTTTAGCTCAGGTTGTTTGTCCATCAAACCAAATCAACAAATTCAAAATCAGAGCAATTCTACATGTATTATCATTTTATGTTAGAATCAAACTTCCAGATGTCCGTTCTCCTTCGTTCGAACTCCAAATTCATCGATTCTCGATCCTAAATTCATCTAAATTCATTCTCTACTTTCTAGTATTTATTTTATAATTTTTAGTTTTTATTTGCTTTCTATTATTTATTTGGTCCGACTCGCGCGTGTAGAGTCCGACGTTGCCGACACAAATTTGGATCAATAGGAAGCGCTAACCTCCAACATCATCGAAGGCGAGTCTCCTTTGACCATTTTGAACCTATGATTTGTAAATTATGTTTTTAGTTTTAAATTATTATGCATTGCTATTTTATTTAAATGATGAGTTTAAATTGTAGGTTGTTAGTTAAAACCTAAATATTGTTAATATCTTCCTTGATATTGGTTATCCTATACATTTGTAACCCTAGCGAGAAATTTCGTAATATTGATTACAACTTTGTAGAATAGTTTTGTATGGTAGAATTGTTTAGACATGCTTTACTACTTTATTTAACCATTGGGGGGAGAAAAACCATTATTACACTTTATGCTTTGTTTGGAAAATGTATGACATTAGGTAACGTCAGTATTTGAAAAATAAAATAAAATGATGAAAATATGTTTTAGACTTGGTGGATGGTAAGATTAGGCGGGTGTAGCTAGAGCACGAGATCTTGTATTGTGTTAAGTTCCGCCCAAGTCATATTAAGGACCGACGCTTGTGATTATCCAAACTGAGCAATACCGTGCAACCACATGTCCTAAATGGGAATGACTGGCTAAATAATTTACTATGTCAGTAGCATTACGCGCAGTCAGTAGATGGTTGGAGTTACTCGGTAGTGCGGACGATGGTAATTGACGCCCATGTTCATGCCTGGCTTGCGCGAGGCGATGGTAATAGACGCCCATATCTGGGCAAGTTATCCTCCACAACAAAGATGAGCTCGGGTTGCTAGTAAATGACGTCTAGACTTAGGGTTAAGCTCATCGGGCGGGCTAATGTTATGATAAAGTATTGTAAAAACCTGTGATAATCGCTTAATCGCACACCTAAGAAAGCGTGTCATGGCCAACATTATAAGTCGATTATCTCGTGTGGGTCAAGCTGTACAACCTCTGCAGAGTGTAAAACTATTCGAATAGCCGTGCCCACGGTCAAGTTTGGGCAAGGTGCGTTTTCACATGATAGATTTTGGTTTTGATTTCAAAAGAGTGGATTTTGGGAATCGGGAGCAGTTGGGACTCTCGGGTAGTTTACTGGCAGCTAGAGCAAGTTGGGCAGCTAGAACCCTATCCTTTGAACCTTAGCGGCTAGAGCCTTGATGCTAGTGGTTGGTAGCTAGAACCTCCACTAGTGATACAGTTAATTTATTTATTGAAACTACTTTTTGGTCAAGTGTGCTTTATGAAAATTGTTTAAACTTAAAATATTGCTTTGTACAAAAGAACCATATAAGCCTCATTTGTTAAAGCTATGCATATACATTTTTTTCAAGACTCGCGGAGTACTTCATGTACTCACATGCTACACTCAAATAAATCCCAAAAGCCTTCAATGATGCTGTGGATGACTACGACTACTTCGCCTACGGGTTTGACGAAGGACGTCCGGAGTACTAGGCCATGCTCCCCAGTCAAATGCCGATGGAAAATTTGATGGGGCCACCACTCGGAGTTTACTCTTTTGCTGTTTTCGCTGCTATAAGACTGAAGGTTTTTTGACCTCTTTTTGCAATAAGTGACCATAAGGCCAGTACTCAGTTGTTTATTAATGTTATTTCGTGATTCAACTTGTTATCAACGATGTTTTTCACTATATGCACTAGCTAACGATCATGGGATTGGTGCGAAATACGAGAGGGTTTGATGTAGAAACCGTCCCGACAGATGGAAGGTAGGTTTTCCTCTTTGCTTTGCCTCCTTTCGATCTAGTACTCCCACAATCCATTCAATTCCTTGGATCTATCATCGCATTTGGATTTTAGCACATGACCCACCAATCATAGCCTCCTTTTTCAAAGATCCAAAACATGAAATTGAGCTTTAAAATTCGATATACCACGCCGATTTTAGGTCTTCAATAATTGCATTAGACACATAAACATCTCGAAGCTTTTATTTTCTTCTCATGTTGAGCACAACATCGAAGTTCCAAGGTGCATTGGCACGTATACATGTAGACACATCTCGGCCAGTGGCCTCGTCTTCACTTTTATCAAAGTTCCAGAGTGCATTGGCACCGCATTGTGCCTTAACATGAAGATTGGGGATAACAAAAGCATGCTGCAGAAGGTTTCATGTTCCAGAGTGCATTGACACATCTCAATTTTGTAGTAGTTGAATGTTACATGTTGAATTAAATCACAAATCATTTTCATGTTCTTGAATGTTCTTATATCATCTTGGTAGTCAGCCATAATTGTTTTCTTTGATTGCCCTGATTAAATGTTGCTTTCAGTTCTATATAGACAACTAGAGAGAACATTTCAGTTCTATATATTGCTAACTTTATTCTGTAATGCCTAGTTACTACTTGTGCTGAATTTTTTTTTGCTTGCAACAGATCAGTGTCTTAAGTAGATCACAGTTTGAGATCTCCTTCCTACTAGGTTTGAATCGTACCCCACCTCTTCTTTGTTTGGTTTTGTTTTTTGAGTTTTGGCATGAATTAGTATTGAGATCTGATTCCATTGCAATCCGATCTGATGTTATGGTATGATTTGTTCGTCTTGCCATGGAAGAACATTTGTATAGTACATGCAGTTTTGATGTTTCTAGTCCATACTTGTAGATAGTGCCATGGCAGAACATTTGTATTGCATCCATTTCTGAGTCTGTTTCAAATGGTTCCACAGTATGCTATTATGTTCTATTATGTTCCCCAAGAGCTTTGTGATCAGATCCATTTCTCGCATCAATAGTATGCTATTATGTTCTCCAAGAGATGGAGACAATTTAGCCAAACTATATTTATATAAGATGTTGCTGAGCTATACATTACAAACCTAGATGCATGCACATTATGGCACGCTTGAAATTTGGTGTCACACATTACAAAGAAAGCTTTAATAAAATAAAATCTCTTCAAATCTAAATTGTTGTTGTGTGTAGCAAGTGGAGACCATTGCTGTGGTACCTATTACTAGCTCATTTTGTAGTACTTGTGCAGTGATGCAATTTTTGCATGCAAGTTGTATTGCATCTTTGGTTTCATTTGCGTCAATTTTGATGGAGAAATTTCCAGAATTTGTGAAGATGATGCTATGAATGCTTGTTTAAAAAAAAAATCTGATATTACTTTTTGGTTATGGTTGCTTATAATTGAAACTGCCAACTTCAGTTATTTGCTTAGAATCTTATTTGTGGCATGGTATGATGGGTGTATTTAATTTTGTTTTGGTGCTAGATCTTTGCTAATGACTACTAACCTAGTTCTTATGAACTTCTTGTCCGCATCTTGCATGAGAAATGTTTTACTCAGTAGGCTAATTCACAACATGTTACATCTGCATGTATTAGCAAATGGTCACTAGAAAGGAGATCATTAGAAAATTTATGCTTGAGGAAGAAGAGGAGGACGATGAGTTGTTTCTTGTCTTGATTCCTACTTTGTTTTCATGCCTTTATGACGAAAAGAGACCAATCCACACATCAGCTCTTACCGGCGCTAAAAAAGTTAAGGAGATCTTAGAAGGCCATGATAGTTGGTGTAGGGTTGAGTTCTAGATGGAGCCAAAGATATTCAGGGCTACATCGATTTCACTACTACAGAAGGCACATCACGCAGGCGGTTCGAATCGTCATCACGCACGGCTTCCAACCGCCTATATGTGTTGGTCTGTGATAACAGCATTTATCACGCAGCGGTTCAAAACCGTCGTGATAGCACTATCGCGAGCGGTTTTTGTTAAAAGCGAATGTTTGTGCTAATATCCGAGCGGTTTGTGCTAAGACGTTAGAAATATGATACGAATATCACGCACGGTTAGAAATAAAAACCGCTCGTGATATTTCAGATATCACGACGGTTTTTATTTCTAACCGCTCAGGATATCTGCGATCATGCACGCTTTTAGCACAAACCGCTCAGGATATTATGCTTTCATGCATCGTTTTAACAAAAACCGCTCGTGATAGTTCATGCTCCTCGCCAACAATTTTGTTTGTATTTTTGGCTAGCCTCAGATTTGCTAGCCATGCCCTCTCGAAAACAAGCATGCACAAAAACAGATTCATCACGATAATCAATTGTTGACAACTCAAAGTGATCATTACTCAAAATAAATTACAAAAGATCGTATTTGTTCAACTATTGTCGCTATAGTTACAATTGGGTTACAATTGAGTCTATTTTTTGCTGAGAGGTGTCTCGGGTGATGCTCGGTCGGCGACGAGTGAAACTCTCCTTTATCGCTAATGATATCGACATGATGAAGGTGCAGAGCTTCGTTCGAATGTCCTTGATCTCTTCCGCAACGAGTCCATCTAATTGTATATCCAAGGCCTGTCGCTAGCAAGAGTAAAGTGGTAAGCTACATATATTTAAATTTATAATTAGGAAATAGTTATTTCGAGATTGACAAACCTCGGGATCCTTCTTCTTAGCTCTAAGGATTAGCTGCATATGATAGCAAACGTAGATTGCACATAACTCATCATCTTTTTGTCAAGCGGCATCGCAAAAATAGAATTACATATATAGGTATAGTCGGTTCGAGACGCGTTATTATGAAGTATGATATAGGATTATCGTGTTGTAGCGCTGCATCAAAACTTAAATCTGTGTGTTAGTTAGGCGCTTTTCCATCGTGATATTCCTTTTCGGGAAACATAATCGATGAACGACCTACATGATTCCAAAAATTATCCTCGCCATTTGAAATGAATGGAGACTACAATAGAGTTATGTATGGAGGAAATGAGCATACCTCTCGAGTACTCCTTTTAGAAGGTCAAGTCGTGGTTGTTATGAATAGAGAATCAAGATATATCACATGGTTCCTCTTGGGTATAATAACTAAAAGGATCCAGTGGTACCTACTCATGTATGTCGCTATAGTCATTAAACCTATGTTCGTGCTGCGTATAAAGTACAAATGAAATTTGTATAGCAAGTAGTGAAACTTACCCCTGGTTGTAGGGCGCCAGTATGTACTTCATGTTCTGCTGAAGAAGCAATGACCTCGTTATGTATTTCTCGACGAAGGACGAGTCTGCTTCGATAGTTTGCAACGATACCACATGTGGGTCGAGGAAACCCACCGGTTCATTCCGGTCCCGGACATATTTCATCATGTATCTATACGTAAGCAATGAGTTGTGATATTTATCGGTATTACATGAATGTAGAACTTGATTGTACGCGACTTACAGTGTCCAACATCGTGAGAAGCGGTTGCCGAGGCCAACGAGGTTGAATAGTTCATATAAGTCGTTGAAGCCCACGACGAAGTACCTCGTCCCGTTGAAGAAATGCTCCTCCTCGATCCGACGGTGATTCCAAAGATCGCACCCTTCTTTTGGGTGTTACGCAAGTACCGAGCATGCAAAGCCCGACAAGCATATCCGGCGTGCATTAATATCACGGCGAGCACAACGGTTTTCCGATGATGTACTTCGGTATCGCGGACTTCCGGACTTCCGGACTTGGGAGGCGCTTTAACGTAAATCGATTTCGATTTGGCCTTAGCGATTGCGGCGTCTTCTGTGAGACGACTTCGAACCGACATCTGGCGGCACGCTTTTGTTGTTCTTCGCTTTTCTCCTCGGGAACCGACACGGCGGCACGCTTTTGCTCGTTCCTTGGCGTCTTCTCCACGGAATCAAGAGGTGACCTTCGGGAGAAACATGAGGTGGAGTCATCAAGGGTCCGTTGGAGAGGAATGGTCGTGTCGGATGGCGGATCGCTTGGTCAGTAGCGATGTCCGCCTTGGGCCATCGGATAAAAGAGTGGACGGCATCCCCTAGTGTTCGATCTCTTCGTTCGGGCAAATCTCCGCCGACAGCCATGAAATGGTCATGTACATTGTCCACTGGACCCTAGCGTAACCTGCGCCACCTGGCACCGGTCAAGACCGCTTCTTCCCCGGTATGGATACACCATCCCTTCGCGGCCAAGAGAAATGGACCCAACTAACTCACTTGAGCTTGCGGTAGCGTCGGCTCCTACAAAACGACACGCAATTAGCTAAGGCGCCCTATAGGTCTATCTTTGGTGCATTCCATAGATGTACGCTACCTTGATGTCGCTTCTATCGGAATCGGACGTCGTCATGTTCAAGATATGCGTGACGCGACGCCACTCCGACGTTGAGGAGGATCGCTCCCAAATTAACAGGCGGGTCATGATCGCCTCAGACTTGATTCGCTTGATCCGCAATGTCGCTACCTTTTCTTCAAATTTTGCGAGACATCATGCGAACCTGCCGTCGTGGTCGGCCTTGGATCTCTTCCTACTCCTATACATGCGAGAGTCGTCCAGGAATCCATCACTCCAAGGCACGTTAACCCCAAGGCCTCGCGTGTGACACTGGTGCTCCTTGTTTCCCAGGGCCATAGATAGTATATCCTTCTCCCCGCTCGCTTCGGAAGGAGCCTTGGGAAGCTTGGGCAGTCAAGTCACGCTGCAAGAGATCATCATGTTATTATAGACACTATGCAGTTATAGACTTATTAACAACTAGGTAGTTCGACATATTTACCACACGCCGACACTTCTCGGTCACGGGTTTGTGAAAGAGATGCTACCCAAGACGAGACTTTTGCCCTCGCTTAACCAAATTTTAGGAACGCAGGTGCGGATATCAAGAAATGGGCGATTCGTTCTCCTCCTCCGCCCATTCTCAGATTTACCGTGTACCCGGCCGTGCCGAAGTCCGCTTGGTGAGTGTTTCGATGTCTGGATTGCTTTGTGCGCCGTGACTTTGCTCCTTAAAGTCGGCCGTCGTTTTATAGCCACAAAGGTGTCCCATGCTTCCGCGCCAAGAATCAATACTTCGCGAAGGGCGTTTGACCCGTGTTCACGTACTTCGTGACAAGAATGCTCTTGAAGGTCCTCCACGATTTAACGATCGTGAGCATCGCCGTCCGCCGCACGCGTGCCACGCTCGCTTGTGGAATAGTGAAATTCGCGGAAAGTTCTCGTCCACGCCGCGCTTTTCAGATCTTCGTGAGGTCCTTCCACCTTGGTGTGGTGATGGGGACCCGTTCCCTTCCAAGTATCCCGCACATGGTCCGGAATCTCGCCGCTGATGTCTTGGGACTCAGAGGACCCCAAAGTCATCGACCGTGATGACGGTCGGCCAGAGGGTATTTTCGATTTTCCTCTCGCCATCTCGCCTGCGTGTCATTATCGTCGATGGTGACGGCGGCCTCGGCGGCGCCTCTTCCATCTGCGGCGTCAGAGACGGCGGCCTCGTCGGCGCCTCTTCCATCTGCTGCGTCGGTGACGGCGGCCTCGTCGGCGCCTCTTCCATCTGCTGCGTCGGTGACAGCGGCGAAGACGGTGCCTCTGCCATCTCGTTTACTTGCTATCTATATATGTTACATATACAATAAAATGGATTGCAAGTGTCCCAAATTAACATATACATTTAAACTTAATAATATGCTCAACATGTGCAATATTAGCAAATAATCATAATTAATTCCAACATATTGATTGATGATATTATGTGCTCTCAGAAGGAGAGTAGCTAAAGAACAAGTCTTTGCCATCTCAATCCTATTGTCTATACTCTTTCATTAAATGAATATGATAATATAAATTCAAACTATGAGCTCTAAACAATACTTTGCTTAATCACAAATGATCTCAATCATAACGGCGGGAGAGGGAGGCGCAGGGAGGAGGCCGACGAGGAGGAGGGAGGTGCAGGAGGAGGCCGACACGGGAGGAGGACGGCGGGAGGAGGCAGTGCAAAGGCGGGACGCCGACAGGAGGAGGAGGACGGTCTTGGCGTCGCCGAGGTCGAGGCGGCGCCGACCTCTACCGAAAGTGCTCTACTTTCTCAAGGAGAGGAGCGTGCTCAATCTCGTGAAGAAGTAAAGAGGTTGACTATAGAGATCAAGATGGCAAATGAAAGTAACCAATTAACAAAGACATCATATTGACAAGAGTAAGTAATACAATAGAGCTCAAGTATGAACTAACTATCACATTCAATCTCAAGATAAGACGTAGTTCATCACAGAGCATGTCAACAAAGCCCATCGATCAATTTGCAATATCTTCAGTACTAGATTCAGAAATTAGAACTAATACAGATCAAGGTATCAACTAGCACCGCAAATATATATATGCAAAGATCAACTGAACTGCCACAGAGGAGCAATACTCACAAAGAGGATGCCGCACAAGAACTCACGGTGGAAGGAGGAGGAGGCCGGTGCAGGGGAGGAGGACGACACGGGGAGGAGGATGGCGCAGGGAGGAGGTCGGTGCAGGAGCGTGCTCAATCTCAGGAAGAAGTAAAGAGGTTGACTATAGAGATCAAGATGGCAAATGAAAGTAACCAATTAACAATACATCATATTGACAAGAGTAAGTAATACAATAGAGCTCAAGTATGAACTAACTATCACATTCAATCTCAAGATAAGACAGAGTTCATCACAGAGCATGTCAACAAAGCCCATCGATCAATTTGTAATATCTTCAAGATTAGATTCGTAAATCGAACTAATACGATCAAGGTATCAACTAGCACCGCAAATATATATATGCAAAGATCAACCGAACTACCACAGAGGAGCAATACTCACAGAGAGGATGCCGCAGAAGAACTCACGGTGGAAGGAGGAGGCCGCAGGAGGAGGCCGACGCGGGAGGAGGGAGGTGCACGGAGGAGGCCGACACGGGAGGAGGACGGCGGAGGAGAGGCGGGCAGCGGAGGAGACGGCGGAGAGGAGGTCGGTGCAGAGGCAGGACGCCGACAGTGAGGAGGATTTGCAGCAGCGTTGCCGATGTCGGGGCGGCGCCGAGGTCGGGAGGCGGCGACGCCGGGCTTATGGCCGGGAGGTGAACGGGTCGCCGAGGTCGAGGCGCCAAGGTCGGGCGGCGCGCCGAGGTCGAAGTCGGCGGTGAACCAAGCAGCCCTAAACCCTAAACCCTAGAGGAAGCGAACGATCGCGCGAGAGCCTAAGGAGCGCGGGAGACGAAGCGACGAGTGAGAGCAAAACCCTAGCGGTCCCCGCCTTATGAAAAGTATATCACAGACGGTTTGTTAATAGAACCGTCTGTGATACTTCCATATCACAGACGGTTCTAAAATAGAACCGTCTGTGATACTTAGGTATCACAGACGGTTTCTAAGTAGACCCGTCTGTGATAGTTAGGTATCACAGACGGTTTCTAAGTAGACCCGCTCAGGATTCATTATCACGCATAGCCCATAGTAGAACCGCTCGTGATAACCTCCGAGAATTTACCCACATATCAATATCAAAATCCTTTATGACTGGCTATCAGATGACAAGTCCATAACACATGATGTTAATCTTGCCGTGGAATTTTGAAATGTATTATTACAAATGTATAGGTGAGAAAGATCCTTTATGACTGGCTATCAATATCAAAGTTGACAAGTGCATAACACATTAACACATGACAATTAATTTCACGTTGACATCAAAATATATGAGAGATTACAAGTCCATAACACATGATGTTATCGAATACATTAATTACATCGAGTAAATTCTTAATTAAAATATAGGCCTTCTTGATGATCGACGCAAGATATAGCTAGCTTCCTCACCGGTTCTTCCTCGAGCCTAATGCCGCTTCCGAAAGGAGGCAACTCGTCAAATTGATTGTATTCTTCCTCGCCCACGACATTCTCAACTCCGACAATCCTCCTTTTTACATGAAGAACTACGTGTCGCTTCTTATTTGCCGGGTCGGTTACATAGAAGACTTGCACAACTTGGTTAGCCAGTACGAATGGTTCGTCTTTGTATCCGACACGCTCGAGGTCTACGGTAGTGACGCCTGCATTTGTCGACCTTCACCGTGGGAGATGGACCCAACGACACCAAATAGGGGATCTTGAAAAGCACGTAGTCGAGCTCCCATATCTCCTCTATTTGCCCAAAGTAGGAGCTCCTCACCCCATCGGCATCAATGCATCTATGCGACACCATCGCTCAGATCAGGCTCTTCCTATCCCGAGCTATCAGATAAAATGTGTACCCATTTATGTCGATCCTTGCCATACGACAATTGTAAATTGTGGCCCTCGTACAACCATAGCAACAGATCATCACTTGATGACCTCTCGCTGATTCGCACCTTTAACCATTCGCTGAACCGACGGTTGTGTTTCTCATGATCCAAACCTCGACCGGTCCGGATTTCATATGATCATGTCTTTGTGCTCGTCGATGTACGGGGACACTTGGTCATGTGTTGCAAGACCGTGAAATGGGCTTGATCATACGCACTCCAAATCAGAGTGATTGATCTCCTTCCGATAGTCCCGATACCATCCGGTCTCCTCATGGCGAGACAGAGGCACACCTATCGCCCAAATGAGCCATGTAGTCGACGCAGAACTCAATGACCTCTTGGTCGATAACCTTCGATGATGTCGCCCTCCTACGAGATCGATTCCGACGTAGGACTTGAGAATTCCCATGTACCTCTCGAACGGGTACATATGACGAAGAACACAGGTCGATATCTTTATCTCTTTCACAAGGTGAACAATGAGATGGACCATGATATCGAAAAATGACGGAGGAAATACATCTCGAGATGACATAGAGTCGTCACCACCTCGGCCGCAGAGCATCTAGTCCTTGGGGATCAATGATCTTTCGAGCAATTGAGTTGAAAAATAACACGACCTCAAGATTGCCACTCGGACCTTGTTGACAAGATACTTCTAATTGCAATAGGAAGCATTTGTGTCATCAAGACATGACAATCATGAGACTTCATACCAATTAATTTCAAATCTTGCATAGAAACAAGTTTCTTAATGTTAGCGGAGTAACCAGACGGAACTTTCACACCATGCAAGCTCTGGCACAGTTCATTTCTCTCGGCCTTGGAAAGAGTGTAGCAAGCTGGGGGAAGGTACGTTCGTCCTGTATCGGTCTCTTTCGGTGCTAACTCGGTCCTTATGTTCAAATCGACCAAGTCACGCCGCATGCTAACACCATCCTTTGTTTTGCAAGAATGTTCAAGAAGAGACCAATCAAGCTATCACATACATTCTTCTCCACGCATGACGTCGATGCAAAGGCGAACTTCTAAGTGCTCCCAATAAAGCAAGGTCCAAAAAATTGACCGCTTCTTCCAGATGTTCTTCTCACGGGTTCTTAATTTACGCCCTTTCCCAAGCACAACATCGATATCCTTAACCATATCGAGACCTCTTTCCTCTAAAAGCCCTTGAGCCGAATCGCCCTCCTTATTTCCGTCGAATTGTTTCTTCATCTTGCGGTATGGGTGACTCTGAGGAGGAACCTACGGTGACGCATGTACACGCTTTTATGCGAGTTGTTCAACCATACACTCTCAGTAGCATCTAAACAAGGCGACAAAGCTTTGGCTCCTTTGTATCAAGCCCAACAGTTACCAAGGGCAGGAAAATCATTGATGGTGCGAGAACAACATGGCGCGTAAAGTGAAGTTCTCTCGCTTGTACGCATCCCATACCTGCATTCTTCGCTCCACAAAGGTCACAAGATCTTCCAACAATGGTGCTAGGTACACATCAATATCATTCCTGTGTTGCTTCGCCCTTAGATAAGTAGTGACATCAAAATGTACTTCCGCTTCATACACGTACCAAGGAGGAAGGTTGTACATACATAGATTCACGGGCAGTGCTATGTCACGCTCATGTTACCGAAAAGGATTCATTCCATCCGTACTCAACCCTAACCTTATGTTCCTTGCTCAAGATCGAACTCTTGAAGCTCGATCGAAGTTTCTCCACCGCGTAATCAGCCAGGTGTCTTAACTTTCCATCTCTTACGCCTCCGAGTGCCAACGCAGCAATCTTGCCTCCTTTGGGTTCGCAAATAAACGCTTCAAACGTGGGATCACAGCAGATACCACAACATCTTAGCAGAGGTCCTTGCTTCACCTTAGCAAGATTCTCGACGCTTGTATCGGGATGCTTTGCACACGGACATACATGCATGTCTGCATACTCTTTACTGATGAGAGGATACAATCGTTCGGACATGCATGTATTCTTTCTACTTCCATTCCCAATAGACAAATAACCTTCTTTGCTTGATAGGTGGTCTTTGGGCAACACGTTTCTCTCCGGAAGGATGTCCGCTAGAGACCTAACAACGCCGCGGAAACTCTTATCGGACCAACCATTGCTTGCCTTCAATTTCAGCAGCTCACACCGGTTGACAACCTTGTGTATTCCGGCTTGCGGCCAGGAACAAAGGTCTCACCGAGTCCTCCTTAAGCCCTCAAATTTACAAAACTCTCTCATCAGTAGTTCTCTTCAGATCGCGTAGCATCCGATCCAGATTGTCATCGTGCCACCTATCCTTATCAAAAGCACATCCACATCCGCAAATCGTTGACTTCCTCGCCGATGTCGTCATTATTAACTTCGGTATAATCTGCTCTTCACGTGGCTGGTCCAATATGTATACCCTTTTTGAAACCCTTCGAATCAAGCGCGCTTCGACTGCGCGCGTTGTTAAACATCTTGAGACATCAAGAATCAATGCATGGACAAGACATAAAATCATCCCCTTCTTCAACATATCCCGCCGTGGCTCTTCTAAAAGCAACCACGCCATTAATGTACTCTTCACTCACACGGTTCACACCGCACATCCGATTCGATCCATCTACACTACGCATGTAACAAATTAGTGTCAAATTGATTAGCGATTAATTTATAGCAAACATAAAGGGTTATAAATCGTTACCCTGAGCTTACGAAGAAAATACCTAATATCTCCGGACAATCCTCGCCTTTCTCCTCCTTCCTCTCTCGCTTGCGGCACAATGGGCTTCCTATTTACCAAACATACTTAAATTGATTAGCGATTAATTTATAGCAAACATAAAGGGTTATATATAGATCATTACCCATTGTAGAAGCGCTGTCTATAGCATTGTACATGTCCTTAAGGACAACTCCAATGCTTAATACCCACTACGGCATTAAAGTGGGGTAATTTTCTTAAAATACTTCCGATAATAAATTTAATTCTGTATTCCCTTGTTTGCAAATACTCCCTCCATCTCGCGATATAAGTCAAGGATATAAAATATTGACCATTAACATATGTTAAAATATATAAATTGCCTACGTGAAAATAATATCATTGGGGTTTTCTTACAAAATACTTTCATAATATATCATTTTTATTATTTTGGCTAATATATGATGATACAAAATCATAGTCAAAGTGTTGATCAAAGTGCATCATATGATGTCTTTTGGAAGTCCTACATCTCGATCGGATGATACCTGGGTGCATCATATGTTGCCTTTTGTATCACATAAAAATACAAGAATCGTGGAATAGCCTTAATACTGTTAGGTTGGAGGAGCTAGGCAGGAAGTGTGGCGCATGGGAGAGAGCAACGAGATCGTGGAGCAGCGGCAAGGTTGCAGCAGAGGCGTGGAGTTGCTCAGAGCAGTGGAGGCAAAGTGATGTGATGCACGAGGGCGATGGACACTGGCGCCTCCACTCGTGTCGCAAAGGCGCAGAGGATATGTCGGAAGCTAGCGCCCTCCGTGGTTTCGGCAGCTGCAGAGGATATGTCGGAAGCTATTTATATGGTGTGAGATATCACGCACGGTTCTTACTAGAACCGCTCGTGATATTCAATATCCTGACGGTTCTCATTCGTAACCGCTCGTGATAGTACTGACGGTTATGAATGAGAACCGCTCGTGATTTCTCCGAGAGCGGCGATGCGGCGGAGGAGTGCCGCATTGCGGCGCATGCGCAGTAGCGCGCGCAGAGGTTCAAGACTATCACGAGCGGTTCTCTATTGAACCGCTCGTGAATGGTCTGATATCGCAGCGGTTCTTATTAAGAACCGTCAGGATATTACATGCATTTTATTAATGAGAACCGCTCAGCGATTGGCTGATTATCACGAGCGGTTTGTAAATATAACCGCTCAGGATATTCCTGACGGTTCTATTAATGAACCGTCAGAATACATGTTTATCTTGAGACGGTTCTTATTTAGAACCGCTCAGTGATAGGTAAGCACGCCAATCAATGTTCAGACAGACCTTACACGAGACGGTTCCAAAGGAACCGCTGCGTGATGGGCGCCTACTATAGCCTGTTTTGTAGTAGTGTTTTCTTAGAAGGGAGGGTTTGATGCATGACACAAAGGGCGTTATCGTCGAGGAGCAGCTAGGGATGTTTATGTACATGATTTCTCATAATGCTAGCAACCAAAAACTTCAGAAAGCATTCCAATATAGCGGTGAAACAATTCATAGGAAATAAAGAAAATCTTTGATATAATTCGGCTCTAACTCATAGGTTTGTCAAGCTCCCAAGTTCGAACCAAACTCATAAGAAAATTGTATCTCGATCCACGATTTTGGCCTTATTTTCGTGTAAGCCATACACACTAGACGCCAAACTTTTCCCAAGATTTTTCTATATTTAATTTACTATGTTTATGCACAAAACTGCATTGGTGCTATTGATGGCATACATATCCCCATCACTATTGCTGAAGAGAAAGCGACTCCTTATAGGAATAGGAAAGGAACCTTGTCTCAAAATGTGATGCTAGCTTGTGACTTTGATCTGAACTTGACATTTATTTCATGTGGATGGGAAGGGTTGAGATCGATGCGTGAGTCTTTCGATCTACTATTAGTAAGGGTTTTCGGGTTCCTGAGGGTAAATTCTATCTTGTGGATGGTGGATACGCAAACACACCTTCTTTTCTTGCCCCATATCGAGGAGTCCGATACCATATTTGTGAATTCATGAGGCGTTTTGTTACTAACTATATTCTTTTCTTGCATTCAATAGGATCATCCAAAGGTGAAGAAGTTCCGCAACAAGCCCTTCCCTCTCTTTAACTACCTAGTAGCATTGTATGAAGGTGAAGTTTAACTGCATTGTTTCAATTCATGCTTCAATGTTCATTTCATGATTTCCTGATTCCATTAATCATATATGGTCTCATGTTTAGTACATTTGTACATGCATGCTAGTATATACTTCATATTTCTTCTATTTTGTTGTGATATAAAAGATCTATAGAAGGAACCCAAACATGTAGCTTAAATATATCTGAAATCTGTGAGGAAAAAAGTTGAATCTGTACATGCATGCTAGTATATGTCATGATTTAGATTATTTACCATGAACTTCACATTTATTCATTGCTTATACGAAAATAGGAAGTACAACAATATGAGATTTGAATTTCGTATCAATTGAACAAGTAGAGTCTCCAACTGACCAAGTTATCCCCAATGACAATGATGCCCACCATGTTGGCTTAAACCATTTTTCTACAAATCTGGAAGGGCAAGCAACATTAGCACTCATATAGAAGCCGATGAAGTGGAA
Source organism: Phyllostachys edulis (assembly GCA_036346405.1). Lineage (NCBI taxonomy): Eukaryota > Viridiplantae > Streptophyta > Magnoliopsida > Poales > Poaceae > Phyllostachys > Phyllostachys edulis. The sequence goes on from JAYEVD010000294.1 coordinate 71,629, forward strand.
TGTGCTCCTTCTACTTCGTCTGGACAGAAAGGGGATGATAAAAGAAAAAAGAGAAAGCAAAGTCAAATTACTAGGGTTCTTGAGAGCTACTTGGAGTTCAAGAAGGGGCAAATCAAAAAATTTGCTGAAGAACTAAATGAAACAACAAGACATGGTTAGAGTGATAATTTTTCTATTGGGAAGTGTGTTGCTGCACTAGAATCAATTGAAGACCTAACGGATATGGAGAAGGCAAAGGCACTATGACTCTTCAAATGTGAGCTGAATAGAGAAATTTTTGTCAACACCAAAAACCCAAGTGTTCGATTGCTTTGGATTAAGAGCGAAATTGTTCCATAAGTAAGTTGTCTTTTACTTACCATTTTTCATTCTGCAATTGCTTTATATATTCAGTTTCTTATGGTAGCTTCTTGTGTATGAATATCATTTTCTACATAGATGGGCATGTAGTTAGGCTTAATTTGCATACAGGGTGAGCCGGTGAGGCTAAACTGTACTTGTGTGCATGTATTCTATTTCTCAATCCAAATTTCCATCTGAATTTGGTTAACACTGTTCTTTGACTTGAATAAATAGAAGAAGCTAGTCTCTTTCTACCAATCAAACTAGTAAAGGCTTAAATTGACACAACCACAAGATTAGTGTCGAAAGGGATAAGTAAGTGGGAAGAAAGCTATCAAATAGTGCTAGTAATCATTGTCTCCAATTACTTGAAAAGATAAATCCTATTGTTGAGGGAGGAGACTTCTAGGTTCTACTTAGATGGTACCAACACTGTCATTGATAGCAGTATTGATAGCAGTAGAGGATAATGAAGTTTTAGCAGATTGGCTTTAATGAAAGTTACTTCTTTGACAGTAGAGGATAATGAAAGCTTTACCACTTATTCATTCACTTGCAATTCTGTCGTGGACTGCCACGGAGGCTCTCCAAGGTTCTTGTTCCAGTGCCATTGATTTGTTACATTGATATTTTCACTTGATATTCCTTCATATATCCTCTAGTGGAGGCATTATTTAATCTGGATTAGAATAATCATAATGTGCCTTCTTTCTTAAATAAAGCGTGAATAGGAGCTTGCAAGGATGGGATATACATGCATGTTATATTCAATATACAAAACTGAATGTTGTCTTCATAGTTCATATGCTTGCCATCCATGTATTGTGTTCTTTTCTAGTAGTATTGGACAATGTACAGTAGCTCTAGAGTCTAGACTCTTGCATCATGTTGAGTTTCAGACTTCCATGCACCAACCATCTGTTGTATTTTCTAAAGGCTATTTGGTAATTTCTCTCATTGAGAAAAGATTAAATAGAAAAAGGAAGGAAGTTAGAAGGGGCCCACTTGTCATATGATTGAGGGGAGGATAAGTCATGCGCCAGTTCTCCATCTGAGAAAAAAGAAGGGGATCGGGGCTTTGCCCAAGTCTCATGCTGGCGGCGTGGGCCTCCCGGGAGGAGCCGGATTCTCCGGCTCATGCGGGGAGTGCATCTTCTGTTGGCGACGATGGCGGCTCCTCCTCCTTATCTCTGGCTGGGTCTTCCTTCTTTGATTCTCCCTGAAAAATAGAAATACAAAGTGGGGTTCCAATTTTCTGCTGAGTTTTTCTTCCTCTTCGAGTTTGATTTCAGTCTTGAGAGGAGGATTTAGAGCCTTTGCTCTGCCAAGGTGGATCATCGACCGTCGGTGGTGGGCTCCTAATCTTCTTTCCTACGCATCCCTTTTCCTTCAGTGGGTGTTCGGTTAAAAGCCGAGTTGGTGCGCTCGGGTGCCTTGGTCTTTGACCTGCTGTGTGATTGGTCTCGGTAAGGAAGAGAAACTTCCATTTAGTTCTTGATATTTGGTGCTCTCGGGTGCATTTTGGCCGGTGCAGTTCGGTGGTCCTTGTGCGGCATATCCAGTTCCTCGGCTTTGTTGTTTGGTGTCCCAAATTGCAAAGAGTGGTATTGTATCTCCGTCTACCTTGTCTAGTGATTCGCGACACAGTGAGGCAATAGGTTTTCTGAGACAGCGTCTCTTGGCGTGCCTTGCCGGTTCTACTATTTGGCTTTGAGTGCCTTCGGCTCAGTGATTATATTAACATTCCATTCTTGAGTTCAGTCTGCATATATGTGTTGTACTAGTAATCTTCTAATATCCATCGGTTTAGTGGGGGCGAAGGTGTCATTCTATGTCTTTACGTCTTTACGTAGATGACATATTGCTTTTTGGGACCAATATAGATGCAATCAATAGAACGAAATCTTTCCTCTCCCAGAACTTTGATATGAAAGATCTGGGTGAAGCTGATATTATCTTAAACATCAAGTTTATTAAGGGTGAGAATGGGATTACTCTTTCACAATCCTATTATGTGGACAAGGTCCTATTCAGATTTGGATTCATGGACTGTAAATCAGCAGCCACACCCTATGATCCAAATGCTAAGCTTCATAAAAACACTGGTCATGGAAAAGATCAGCTTAAATATTCTAAAATTATAGGATCCTTAATGTATTTAACTAGTGCAACGAGGCCTGACATCTCATATACTGTAAGCAGATTGAGTCGTTATATGTCCAATCCAAGAGATGATCATTGGATAGCACTAGAAAGGGTACTTAAGTACCTAAAAGGGACCTCTAACTTGGGAATACATTATTCTGGCCATCCCACAGTCTTGGAAGGATTCAGTGATTCGAACTGGATCAGTGACTCGGATGACATAAAGGCTACGAGTGGGTATATATTCACTCTAGCAGGTGGGGTTGTTTCGTAGAAGTCTTCTAAACAGACTATCCTTACACGATCCACCATGGAGGCTGAGCTGGTAGCTCTAGACTCAGAAGCTGTAGAGGTAGAATGGATTAGAGAACTCCTTTCTGACCTACCTGTGCTAGAAAAGCTAATTCCAGCCGTATTAATCTACTGCGATAACCAAACCGTTCTGGTTAAGGCGAAGAGTAGGAAGGACAATATGAAGTCCTCAAAACATATTAAAAGGCGACTTAAGTCGGTAAGGCATGCCGAGAGCGGGTGTTATTATCAGAGAATACATCCATCGAAGGAACTTGGCGATCCTTTCACCAAAGGATTGGCGCGGAAGGTCATCCTTGCAAAGATCAAAGGGAATAGGGCTCATACCGTGTAAAGGCTCACATTGGTGGTAACCTATCCTAGGAGATCGGAGATCTCGTGAACTAGGCTCTATGACAACAAACTGTGTGTGATTATAGAGCACATCTAAAGGGTTCCATTAGCTGCAGTGCTCTTTCTGTATGGGAGGTTGAGCAATAGCTCTTAATGAATTTGAGACCTAAATGGTACTGGGAATTATCCTACAGGATTCCCTGAAGAATTCACCTACTTGAGTATAATCTTGAGGTCGCGATCAAAGAAAGATAAGGGTATATTTTCTTAAGTACTCATGAGTTAGATACGGGGGCATGACCGTAACGTCCCAATCCGAGAGGAATAGGGCAAGTCGTCCAGTACAGAATGTAACTTGGGCGAAAACTCTCATACCAAGGTATTGGATCAAGATGTAGTCCTCCTTTGTCTGTGCTGAGTCGTAGTCTTTGTTGCTAGACTTTGGGTTCAAACCCGCAAGGTACCCATCGTCGAACAGCTGTATATTAAACAAGACTTTGAGCATCTTTTATCAAAATGGATAAATTGGTGGGGACTGTTGTATTTTCTAAAGGCTATTTGGTAATTTCTCTCATTGAGAAAAGATTAAATAGAAAAAGGAAGGAAGTTAGAAGGGCCCACTTGTCATATGATTGAGGGAGGATAAGTCATGCGCCATTCTCCATCTCGAGAAAAAGAAGGGATCGTGGCTTTGCCGGGTCTCATCTTGGCGCGGGCCTCCGGAGGAGCCGGATTCTCCGGCCATGCGAGAGTGCATCTTCGCATGGCGGCGATGGCGGCTCCTCCTCCTTATCTCTCGGGTGGGTCTCCTTCTTTGATTCTCCCGAAAAATAGAAATACAAAGTGGGGTTCCAATTTTCTCCGAAGTTTTCTTCCTCTTGGAGTTTGATTTCAGTCTTGAGAGGAGGATTTAGAGCCTTTGTTTCGCCGAGGTGGATCATCGACCATTGGTGGTGGGCTCCTAATCTTCTTTCCTGCGCATCCCTTTTCCTTCAATGGGTGTTCGGTTAAAAGCCGAGTTGGTGCGCTCGGGTGCCCTGGTCTTTGACTTGCTGTGTGATTGATCTCGGTAAGGAAGAGGAACTTCCATTCAGTTCTTGATATTTGGTGCTCTTGGGTGCATTTTGGCCGGTACAGTTCGGTGGTTCTTGTGCGGCATATCCAGTTCCTCGGCTTTTTGTTTGGTGTGTCCCAAATTGCAAAGAGTGGCATTGTATCTCCGTCTACCTTATCCAGTGATTCGCGACACAGCGAGGCAATAGGTTTTCTGAGATAGCGCCTCTTGGCGTGCCTTGCCAGTTCTACTCGTTGGCTTTGAGTGCCTTCGGCTCAGTGAGTATATTAACATTCCATTCTTGAGTTCACTCTGCATATATGTGTTGTACTAGTAATCTTCTAATATCCATCTGATTCTAGTATTGGAAGATATTGCTAGTGCCTGTGGGTTCGATTGTGTAGCTCAATGATGATTGATTGTCAAAGTCTGAGATTGAATTGATAATAGAAATATGGCTCAAGTCTATTTCTATGCTTTCTAGTGTCAGTTTTGTTCAGCATATGTCTTTCTTTTTGTTGTTCAGTGTTAACTGAAAGGAGGTTGATCATTTGTTTATGTGAAATTGTTTCTCTGTGAATTTTTTGCACGGTTGTTCTCTTCTGTCAAATTGGCTTGTTGCTGATATAGCTGAGAATTCTCTGTTGTTTCAGCACTGAGATTCTGGGTGACAAAAGGTCCTGTGCTGTTTTTGTGCTTTTATTCACAGTGATAAACAACTGCTTCTCTGTACCGAAAGTTGAGGCTGTTGCTTTGAAATAAAACTTGACACACTAGAATAGCATTAGTTTGGGCTCAAGATCTGTTTTGTAATTGTCAAATTCAATTAATGAAGAGAATAGACCTTGGTGCTGAGATGGCCAAGTTTATATCTTGTGCAACCCGTTATCTGAGAGCTCTCATTAACTTCAAATATCTGAGATTTATGCTGATATCTTATATATACATGTGGTATATGTTTAGTTTTTCATTCAGCTTAAATGCCATGGAGTTTTTTTATTATTTTTACTCATGTTGGCTTGGTTATTTATATGCTGGTGGTTTAAGGCTTTATTGTCTTATGATCTTACTGGAATTATTTTTGAGTATTTGCTAAAACCGCATTATATACAACATCATCTTCCTTCAAAAGCTTTAGCTATTAAGACAAACCAGAAGTTCACTCGTATTTCGTAAATATTTCTAGTGGCAAACTTCTGCAGAACACACCGAAGGGCTAAGTATAGCAAGTTTCAACTGGTAAGAATAAGAATTTCTTGGTTGCACAGACTGAACTTCCACATGGTTGTTTTGCAGAATACCGTTTTGATGGGAGGAAGCCTGACGCCCCGGTTCTTAAGATCCAATTTGCAAGGTACCCTTTCCGACCGCCTGCTGCCCACAGTGGCGAATCCAAGATTAAAAAGGAGGGTGGGCTCAAAGCTACCAAGAAGTAGCTAAACAATATGAATTGACAGACGAACAGCACTAATGGCACGGAATAACACCGAAATCAGTCAAATAGACTAACAGGGAAGAAAACATGAACTGAACAAAAAAATGGAGGCTAACAAAACACTAGCGCGTTTCACCACAACAAAAAGTAATGAAGGATAAAGAACTTTATTACTGTATTGCCACGTTCTTGATAAAGTTTAACATAAGAAAGGGGCAGCATCTTGATATATACCTCAATTCCAGGACGATCAGAAGCAACTAGCATATAACAAAGCCCCTATCAGTTTCACCCATTGAAGACCTGAGACATCCTATATGCCTGTCCACTTTGGAGCTGTTTGTTAGAATATGCCACCAGCAATTCTGATGATGAGACCTCATTTACAGGCAATGGAGTGTCGTCAAGCAAATGGTTGAATACACTGAAAAGTAAAGAATTATCATTAGCTAGTAGAAAAATGGAAATATGAACAACAGGTTGTTAGTAAAAGAAAATCAACTAGGGAAGGAGGGCAAGCACTGTACTCGGTCGCAAGCGAAGATGCCGTGCTATTGCACGCAGAGCAGCACGAGCTGCCTTGCCCAAACATCTGTAAGCATCGGCCATGCAAGTAGGGGAAAACTCTCCATCACCCAAAGTCCTAACATAGAGAAGAATAATGTGAGCTCGCGGATCTTATCATTTCCAATAAGATCTTTATCAGCATTTTACCGTGACAATTTCAACAACCTCCTCCCTCCGTACTCATGCAGCATTGGAGCAATGCATATGCATGGAGATGCAGGCAGGACATGACCCTCCCCACTATCCCTTCGCTGGCAATTCGCACAAGAATGGACCATTTAACCAATCTTCGGCCCGTAGACGCACGGCAAAACAGGTACTACATAGAGTACCAAACACAGACTGCGTCAACCACACCCGGCTGCATACATGATACATTGAACTACATCCAAACACGAACATGTATTTTTATGCCAAATCCAGTCCTCCTCCCGCGTCCTGCCTGGCTCTGGCTGCCTCCTCTTGCCTCCGGCGAGTCAGCGACCGGCGGTCCTCCTCCTCCTCAGGCTCAGAGCCAGATCCGGAGCTCCTCCTCCTCCTGCCTCCGGGCGCCAGCCCCAGTCCGCCGCCTCGCCGGCCGCCCAGATGGGCAGCTCTCGCTACTGCCTCCCTCAGGTGCGCCTCTTCATTTCTTCTTCTTCTTGACGCAGGCACGCAGCCATGGCAGGCTGGCTAGAGCCAGAGGTTGGGGTTGGGGGGTCTTCCAATCCTATTAGGATTCATCTAGAATTCATGTAGCACATATCTCCAAGTCCTAAAGTATAAGACACGAGTCACCTTATCTCAACAAGTACAAGTCAGAGATACGTACCACCGCATAAAATCTCTTCTACTCCTGATGATCCTCTTCAACCCATGAAACTCTACCGGCCACAAGCCCATAGATTTTACAGCCTGGTGTGCAGTAATAATGTCTAGCTTACTACTACTACTACCAAATATCCTGCAAAATAGATAAAGTACTTTCGTTAGTTAGAATTGTAGTTCACATTCCATTCCAAAAAAAAAAAAATTCTAATTCCCACGAATGAGAGCTATCACATACATGGGCACATACCTTTTTTTGGATGTGAACGAGCGTCTTCTTGTTCTCCTTTGTTTCACACCACCGCTTTAATTCAGGGCAGCCACGAATTCTTAGTTCTTCGAGGTTGGTGAGTTGCCGTATGCTCTCCGGCAAAGACTTGATGTCCTCGCAATAGAGGATTTCAAGTTTCTTGAGGGAGGTGAGTTGCCGTATGCTCTCCGGCAAAGACTTTATACCCTCGCATCCGAGGATTTCAAGTTTCTTGAGGGAGGTGAGTTCTCCTAACCAATGCGGTTGTGACGTCATTCTTTTGCACTCGGACAGACGTAGTTGTTGTAGCGAAGAGAGTTGCCTGATGATCTCTTGCAATTCCTTTAGCTCACCCAACCATTTCGGCAGTTCTGCCTCGCCATTGTCTTGTAAAGTCAGTGATTCGAGGGAGGAGAGGTCTCGGATGATCTCTGCAGAGCTGGTCAGAATACTGCAACGGGAGATAGTTAATCCATGGACGGCAGGGAGGTGGTGAAGCAACCTCCACTGATGCAGAGGCACCTTGCAGAATTCGACCTCCAGTTGTTTTACTAGAGCAGAGGAAGAGGAAGCACCGGTGTGTGACACATCCTCTGCCCATGATGATATTACTTCATCACTATACCGTATCTCCCAACTCTCAGTTGCTCTAGGAGGACAAGGTTTCAACCTCAACTTGGGGCACCGAGTTATATCCAGGAACCGGAGGTTGGGGAACATGAATTCGCTCACACCATCCTCGCCATAGGAGTATGTCGTGTTCCACTCTTTCAAGCTTTTCATACTATCTAGCTCAAAACTCTCCAGTCGAGGAAATGCTCTCGCGCCGCCGCAGAAGCGCTCGTCAATTTTCGTAACGCTGTCCATAGACCAGAGAACCAGCCTTCGTAGGTTTGGTAATTGGCCGAGCGGTGGTAGGCTGCAGCACCTGGGCAAATCCCCCATAGCAATTGATTTAATATTAGGGAGATAATGAGTAATACCCATTAGCCAGGCCGGAAAGCTGACACTATTATAACCTTCTATCACAAACCGCTCTAAGGTGCTTGGTGGCACTAGCTCTCCCAACACCTCCATGTCCTCCACAAACCTCTCAGCGCCTCTAATCCACCTGAATTCCAGTTCTTTAATTCTTTGTTTTTCCATCAGTTTTATACTCTGTGCCTCTTGTGCGGACTTCACATTTTCGAGTCTACTTATCTTCAGCTCATCATGATTTGCATGCTGAAGCAGGTTAAGATTGCTTCTAGATTGACCGTCGTCACCAGCATGCACCACGAGAGCCTTAAGACTATCCATTTTAGCCAGACTTACTGGAAGCCTCGCAAGTCGTTCGCAGCCCAAGAGGTTGAGTGTACGTAGCTTCTTGAGCTTGCGAACACTTTCAGGTATACTAACAAGATAATAATTATAAGACAAGTCTAGATGCTCTAGATTGGAAAGGGTACTGATACGGTCAATGAAACCGTCATATTCTTTTGTTGATTTAAAATTCATGCACCGCGATAGATTTAAGTACTGGAGTTTGGTTAGACTGACGATGACTTCTGGCAGCCCTCTGAGATTCGGCCCATCTCCACAATGGCTCAAATTCAAATATTGGAGTTTGGTAAGGACACCCAAAGCTTCTGGCAGCCCTCTGAGATTCAGCCCAACTCCACAATGGCTCAAATTCAAATATTGGACTTTGGTAAGGACACCCAAAGCTTCCGGTATACCTTCGTCAACCTGATGGCAGTATGATAAATCCAGATGAACCAAATCTTTGAGCTCCACAAATGATTTTGGGAGTTTTTTTATTCTCCAACAATATGATAAATCAAGATAGATCAGACCTTCCATTCCACCAATAGACTCTGGTAGTGTTGAGATTCCAGATCCACGAAGGTTTAGGTAATTTAATTTTGAGAGCTTCACAAATGATTTTGGGAGCTCTTTCATTCCCGACCAACCTGATAAATCAAGATAGATCAGACCTTCCATTCCACCAATAGACTCTGGTAGTGTCGAGATTCCAGATCCACGAAGGTTTAGGTAATTTAATTTTGAGAGCTTGGTGATACACTTGGGAAATGATGGATCATGGATCCGTGGAGCATTCAGATACCTCAGCTGCTTCAATCGAGCAATAGAACGTGGTAACAGCTTTTATTGCCCTTTTTGCTAGCATCCAGAACTTCATCGGCCATGACCGACCTTGCGAGGTCATGCACCAGGTCATGCATGGTGAACAATGTAACAGCTTCAGTCTGCAGCAAAAGCACCTAGTAGTGTCAGGTTTCTGAATTCTAATCGTTTTATAATGCAAACTGATGGCATGTTTTAACTTTTGGGGAAAAAATGAATAAACATCTGGCCCTCAATCCACTGGGCCGTAACTACAATTCTTATTGGAATTACAAAAACCATGAGAGTTTTGTGCAAAAGTGGTGTTCTGCCATGCTCCTGCTTGCGCAGGTCTCTTCCAAGCCAAGAGTTAATTTTAAATTTCGTAACCATCGGATATTACATCCTTTTCCGTTGAAATAATTTTGTCACACTATTGTGTAGTACTTGTGAGCAAGCTGTTTAGGATCGCAATCCCATGAACTTTGGTAGGATTAGGATTATAAGATCGAATCTAGGATCGTGGTATGATCGAGCCTTAAATGTAACTCTAAAAATAGCCCGTGGACCATATTTTATATGGTACCACATAATTGTGATAGTATGTACGAGCAAGACTGCAATGGTTTGATGTTATCATATCCTACAATATGGAGATCCTAGCAACCTTGGTTTTGAGGGTGCCAGCTAGTTTTTTTAACTCTATTTTATTTCATACTAGATCTTACTGACATATTATAATATAATTTTCCTTTAAATATGTGATAATATGTAAAGAGGCACAACAATGCACTAGCAAGCTCAAAAAGAAAAAAAAATAGTGAAAACTACACCCAAGTTCCTTAATCTTGCTGATCTGAAGTGTCACATAGATCTCCAAATTTAAAAATTAACAGGGTAGGTAAAAGCATGTCAGTTAGGCCACTTGGGTTTCTAAGGCTGGTCCCAATGCTCCACCTTGGCAAGTTTCTTAAGGCGGTCACATAGACAAAAAGTCGATGTGGCAGCATGTAATAAGGAAGAGAGAGCGATGGTATCTTATTTAGATACCACTCATACCTGATATCCTAGGTAGAAATACTAGTAAATACTCTATATCAAAGACCTAGGATACCACACTCTAGAATACCATGCATTGGGAAGGTGGTATCTAAATGCTTTTCATGCAATAAGAAACTGTAGTAAGAAACCACCCATTGAGACTAGCCTAAGAGACAAAGAATGTTGCTTTGGCAAGGATGATGTGGATTATGAAACACCATAGAGACAAAAATCTAATGAAGGCCAACACCCACTCAGAATATAGCTACACGTGTGGCAACTTTCTTGTACTTCCATCCTCGCTTCACACAAAATAATTAACTCGGAGTAATAACGTTTGGGCCACCGGGCATTAAATGATAATCTATAATCAATCTACAAAATCGTTATTTTAAGGGCGCCCTTGACTTCCCCATCTCATGGACGCCATCCAGAGCCATCTAAACCACGCAAGAGGTGATGCGGGCCGTCCGCTCCAGATTTTTTTTGTCACGTGGCGAAGTGTTGTCAGACCCAAAATTTGTAATTTGGAATATTCTGTGTTCACAGCAGTAGTCCCTAGATCAGTAGCTAGTACTTACAGTTACATCATTGGATATCAAACACATATCACGAAAATGTAAAGTTGTTGCATAATAATAAATAAAGTGTAAATATACCTTATGGCTTTTGTGTTTCAGAATAGTCGACAAGACCAAATACCTTTAAGAAATCAGAAGCGGAATTGAAATACAACACATGGAACTCTCACGATATACCCACAGACAATCGACTGAGGTCCATGATCTAGTTCTTGACCTTCTTGATCTCCAGTCTTGACGAATGCTCATAAGTGCCCATGTAGTCAGTCTTCTCTTACACTTACTAAATAATGATATTGAGCGAGTATGAGTAAACAACCGCACTTTCATGAGCCAACACACATAATTAGACCTGTTCACGGGTGACCTGGTCCGAGCCCGACACTGTCTGGGCCGGGCTTGGGATTGGAATTTTGGCCCGCAAGCCCGAAAAAAACAATTAAAAAAATGGAAATATATATATTTTTTATTATGGAAACAAATTAAAAATTACTTTTTTATTCTGAAAAATGATTAAAATAATATATTTAAATTAGAAATTCAAATTTCGGGCCAGGCCTGCCCGTTTGAGACCAGGCTTTTCAAGCCCGGCCCAACGTTTGAACAGCTCTACACATAATGCAGTTATATAATATGCAAAGCTGATCAAAAGAATGGCTTGTGGTTCTTTTGTTTGTATAAAGCCACTTATTGAAATAGATTATTGAGTAGCAAATCCTGAGACCTAGTATTTTTTAACTAACATAGGTTTTAACAAAGTTGAGTTTTGTTGTAAAATACTAGTGGAGGCTCCAACCTCCTATATCACTAAGTGGCTCCATCCACCCAATGCTCGTGTTCTTTCTCAGGTCATATCCCATACTTCTCGCTGGTTCCCAACCAGGCCATCTCAAATCTCTAGGCTTCAACCCATCTCAAATCTCTAGGTTCCAACTCGTCTTTTTATTCTCTCCCACAAATTATTTTATAAAAATGAAAACTACTTCCAGTCCGTGACCGTGGGCATGGCTATCTAGATAGTTTTTACACTCTGCAGAGTTTACGCACTTCACTCACAAAGAGATAATCAACTTATAATGTCCGTCTAACACACTTCCATAGGTGTGTGACTAAGATGATTATCACAAGGCCTTTATAATGCCCCACCTCAACGCAACCCCACCCGCAAGGTATCACCTCCTTGGGTCGCACCCTCGGGAGGTCTCCCACTTGCACTATGTAGTTCAGTGGCTCCCTTACCCTTAATCCACACCACACCATACCCACCAATGGCGAAACAACACTGAGACGAACAAATTAGTTAGTCAGGTCGTACCCATTATAGACTTGTGGTTGCACTATTTTTACACGAGAGGTCATCACTAAATCCGGGTCCTTAATTGACTTGGCAGATTTCCCATACCTACTGTCAGTGCTCTTTACTAGCATCCGCCACGCTTTCCAAATTACCAAGTCGAAATCTGTTTTGGGTTTTCTTTTGTTTTGAAATACCTTTCTAATTCAACATACCGATAGCTCCAACCTCAACTTCTCAAATCCGGTTTCAAGTTTTGAATGATGTTGGGGCAAATAATTACCTGCATGTCAATGTATCTAAGCAAGGCTAAGCATGACACTTAGATACGAATTTAGTAGCTAGTATGTATACCATTAATTCTAGGGTGACAAATGATAGTGTCCAAATTCAAGGATGGAAAGGTTATACACAATTATCATTCAGGTATTAGCTATAAGCTAAGTCAACATGTTTGTATGAATCATAACAATACAATTTCATAATTTAAAACAATATAATTGCATTTCAAAAGTAGGTGCAACATGATCAAAGTGTTGACTCGCCTTGCTTAATGTTCTAATAATCGTCTTGCTCAATGTTTTGATAATCTAGTCTTGCTCCTGCTCCTCCCGGGCTTCGAACTTCTAATTACGCGTATTACGATCGAACGCGAGAACGTCTCAAAGCAGCCAAATGAAATCCAATAAATCCAAAGGCAAGTAAACCAAGGAAACACTTCAAATGAAAGTCAATCAACCCAAGACGGAAGTAACTACTTCAAACGAAACTAAATATACCTAAGGGTGTCTTGAAAGACGGAAGTACTCCAGATGAAACTAATCATACTTAGTGGAGTTGATAAAGGACATACTTCAGACGAAGTATATCCAAGGAAGTTGATGAAGGAATACTTCAGACCAAAGTAGATAAATCCAAACTCTACTCGTTTGGTCTAGTGGTGGGGTTTTGGGTTGATAGCCAGACTTAGGGTCAGGTAACCGTTTGATTCGGAGTGAAGGCGAGAGGGATCGAGCTCTCGGGAAGTCCGTTGGAGCAAGGATTTAGGACTCCAACGGGAGGGAGAGAATATTCATAGGAATATTCTGTATCAGTTACCTAGATGGGAGATATCACTCAGTTAGGTCGAACTCTCTGACCCTCCTTCGAGTTATGAATTGTCCTTCTACTGGGAACAGATAACGATGGATGATAACCGGAGGTTATATGATGTTGTTTGGTGATTGGATTACTATCGTCCACTTGGGAACATCTCATCACTACTCACATGCGGCACCTAGTTGATCTAATGAGTTCTTTTGTTATTACTTCCTATTAATTGAGGAAGTTCTATGAAAGTCAGGTGAGACCTATGCATAAGTTCAAGGGTTTGCATAAGGTAGACATAAGTCTTACCGACACATGGGGTATAGTTTACTAAATGATTTCTTTTTATGATTTGATATTTATCAAGGAAGTTCCATGAGCCTTAGCTGGAACTTCCGAGCATTGGATAGACGCTGGTCTTACACCCTCAATGGTGTCTTACGGTTTTGGGTTTCATCTTTGAGGTGATCTATACTTAGTCTTACTACCTACATGGCTTGGCATATACTAGAGTAAACCTATCATACTAAGTTAATCCTTAGCCATGACATCTGCTAACAACTACTTCTAGTTAAGTAGATAGCTACTATACAAGGCCTATGGGCTCTTCCCTACTATTCCTTGTTTAGCGATCAATCTTATCATCTTGATTACTATCACTAGCATGAAGCTAGGTCGTAACTACCGCTAACCTTACGATTATCTAGTATAATGATTACACCTAACTTAATCCTTTGGCGAATTGTTTAACTAAACATTTAATATTACTACTTATTGTATAGGGCCTATGCGTCAGTGACATGTCACAATCCTAGTTAGATGTCAACTAAAGTGATCACTTAACCTATTCGACAATTTGGTAAGAGCCTACTTGTAAGTGTATGTCGTTATGATGTATTACTTTATTACTACTCTACTAGTGGGGTGTACATGCCATTGACGCATTGTCATTATTATCATTTATCATTATATGACAATGGCCTAGGGCCTACTGGTCATTGGATCAGGTGTGCATGTATATGCCTAGGCATGATTACATCATCCTAGGTTCTAACTACCTGAGTTGATCACATAGTTTTATACTTTAGTTAGTTTACTTACTACATGATCTCTAGTTTAAGGTTTGACCTATCGCTTGTTGAAACAGTGACAAGGTTAACGAATTAACCTTCTAATCAAATGGGTCCACTTGTCATGCATCAACAGAGAGAAAGAGCGAGAGGGATAAGCAGGGAGTAGCAGAGGTCGAGGCGGCTCGGCCAAGACGGCGGCGGGGTGGAGAGGTGGTGACCCAAAATGGGTTCTTGGAGGAGAGGAGGCTAAAGTTAGCGGCGTCGTCGCTCGAAAGCGATGAGGCGGTCGAGCATGGAGAGGGCATGGGGTGGTGGCGTCGAAGGAAGAAGGAAGAAAAATGGCGTGCACGCGGGAGGAGTGAGGAACTCACGATCTTGTGATGTGGCGAAGGTGGACCAAAGCGCCGACGACGTGCCCCATGGGTGGCGCGATTGGTGCGTCGTGGCGTGGGAGAAGGAGAGGCGGGTGGTGGGAAAGGAAGAAGGAGGTTCAGGAGGCTTGGGCGAGAATCGGAAGATGGCTCACCGGAGCAAGAATGGCGGCAGTGGCGGGATTCGGCTGGATTAGAGGAAGATGGCAGCGTGGCGAGGCCCGATGGTAGATTCCTCAAATTGGGTTGGGGGTTTTGCACAGTGTGGCCGGGAACATGAAGTGACACGAGTAGATTTGGGAATGGCTCACCATGTCGGCCGGAACGGCGATGGAGGGTAGCAGCTTTGTCGGGCGGTGGGCACTGGAGGGGAGGAAGATGATGTGCTCCCAGTGCTTCGGCTGCAAAGATGGGAGGGGGAGGTGAGCACCGGGAGGGGAAGCTGAGGCGATGCTTGGGGTGTGTTGGCGCGGACTGGGCTTCATCGGAGTGGCAGCGTTGCGTGGGGGTGGCGACACCTGAACAGAGAGGAGAAAGGAATGTGGGGAGAGGATGTGAAGCCGAGCGTGGCTTAAATGAGACGGAGCGAGGATGATGATGATGTGGGTGGCGACATTGCAACAGTGGCGGCGATGGGAGCAGCGGCGCGAACGTGAGCAGCGACACGGCTGCAGTGGCGTCGATTGTGATGGGGACAGGTGTGGGCGACGTCGGCCGTGTCGTGGGCATAGGTTGAGGCGACAAGGGCAGGCGCGTGGTCGACGGCCGGTGTGGCGCAAGTGCAAGCGGCTAGGCGTGATACCAAGCAATGACATGGTGCGTGGAAGCGGCGAGGAGAGGAGGTCGTGGGGCAGAGGAAAAGGAGGAAAGAAAAGAAAAAGTAAAAGAAAGAGGAAAGAATAGGAGAAAAAGAAAAGAAAAGAAAGAAAATGAAAAAAAGAAAAGGAGAAGTTGGGATGGGCTAGGTGGTTTCGGCCTAGACCGCACTTTTTAGGTTTCAGTTTATTTTCCTTTCCTTTTTTTTTTCTTTTTAAACTCGGTTTGAATTCAATTTTCTATTTTTGGGGTTGAGGCTTCAATTAACAAGTAAAAAAAATTCAAATATCGATGAAGCGAAACAAAAAGTTTTAAAAATATCATATTTTTAGACAATTTCAAATGCTCAGAATTTTTTGGATGTTACGAGTGTTCGTGAGTTCGCTTCCACATTTCTCTTGCCACTTCACAAACCCCACTCTCTCCCTCTTCACCTTTTTCCTACCGATGCATGCATCTTCTCACCGACGCCGCACCGCAGCTCCTTCCCTTCCCCTCTTCGTTGTCCACTGCCACCGCTAGTTGTTGTACAACCACTTAGGTGAAGCAGAGGCGGCCCCCTTTCCCCTTCCTTGTCGTTCTTTGGAGGAGGAGTCTTTGGATTTGGATGGCGGTGCTCCTTTTCATCTTCTTTCCTCACCGAACACGGCGTCTCACTAATCGTCCGCCTTAACTCGATCGACTCTACCGCGCTACTTGCAGTATTTGCCTCAACTCACGGTCAGACTCGACCTGCTTTCATACGTCTTTGCGGATCCATCATCGGCGATGACCGATAATTTTTAATCGAGTTTTTTTCACTTGTTTCTTAAAAATCAATTTTTTCAAAACGGTTTTTCTCAATTGTTTTTGTTTTCTCAATTTTTTTAATGTTAGAATCATTTTTTCGGTTGAGCAATTTTTCGAATGTTTTTCTCGAAGCGTTTTTTATCACACAACCTTACATGCCCTCAAGATAGATGAGCTCCTCGATCTAAACTCTCCACTTGGGATCACACAAATACTACAGTACATGGTTCTCATGGATCACTTCCAAAATTGAGTCGGGCTGTCGGGGTATACACTCACCTAGGCCGTTTCCAAATTGGATCAAGGTGTTAGACTCACCCTTTTAAAGGGATAACGCCCTAGGCAGCGCGTTGCATACACTTTAATGCCAAGAAGTATATTTAACTTGTGATGGGTAGCAAGAAAAGCAGTCCACTTCCCAAAGATGATCGATGAGTTGATACCATCTGTAACAACTTGGCGCCCAAAACTCACTAAAGTTCAATCCCCACGCTAGACACGACTATGAACATGTAGTAATGGCTTCCTCAAAAGGTTTAACCTATAGTTACTACAACGGGTCCATGAGCTATTATATGCTAGTACTTCCCACTATAAACTCTCGATGTGGGGCTAATCCAACCACTAGTATACATGCACAATATTGGCCATTTCCTAAGCGGGCCGAGTTTATAGGATCATCCATGCAAAGGTAAAGATACTTGTATTATTGTGGCGCTCATGGTTATGTTGGTGAATAATCTTTCAACATCCTAGTTTCAACAACTATTCTTTGCACTTTTGAGCACTAGACTTATGTCAAGGTTACAAATCTAAGGACCAACAGTTAGAGGGTGTTGCGAAAGGACAACAATTTCTAGTACTCTTTTTGACGTTGTGGTTCACGAATTTTTTATTAGCTTTGCCAACTCCTTTTCCCTTTTGTTGTGGCTGTTTTATCGGTATTATTAAGTGTTTTCTAGAGAGATTGCTCCACTTCATTCTTGATAACAACTTGACTTACACTCCTATAGTTAAAAAAAAAATATCCTCACCTACTATTTTTGACCAAGTATGTTATTTTTTAAAAAAATCTACATTTTTGGACGAGAGGATTATTATTTATTTTTATTGTACTAACATACTATAGTAAAAATAATAGCCAAACATGTATTAGGGGATGTATCAATTTGAAACATCGGTTATTTGAAAACAAAGGTAGTATGTTGCAACTCACAACTTCATGTTATGCGGATACTTTAATACAATATAATGCTTGTTTTAGTGTCGAGACGGCGTTGGGAGCGGAGGCGAAAGGGAAGAATCAACTCAGGCGGATGAGAATTGCGTCGGAACGCCGTGGCGGGTGGCGTGGATGAACAGTACCACGATGAATAGTAGTATGGGCAGGGTTTTGGCGTAAGGGAGATTGGGGAATAACCCAATCCTTTGATGATTTTCTATTAACCTCTTATCTCCTATATATAGGAGTACAATCTGATTGCAAATAGGACTCTTATCCTTCCTTAACTATGACTCTTTCCTAAAGGGATATAAACTGATTTGGAAAGTATTATCTTTCCTAATGCAAACTTCCCTAATGAGACTTTCCTATAGTAAACTTGCCTAATTGCAACTTCCTAATTTGAGGATTCCTAAACTACTGGCTAGGGCTTACCGCACCTCCTCCTAAACTGCCGCACATGACATCTCTCCCTCCGTTGACAAACAGCTCGTCCTTGAGCTGAAAAGAGGGATAAGATGCTCGAAATGCGATAACGTCTTCCCATGATGTATCAGCAACGTGAAGTCCTTCCCATTGAATCAGAATTTGCCACTTATCTCGAGACAGGTGGGCACGGATCACCGTGGCCGGTGTGGGAATAACTTGGATGCAGTGGTCACGACCGTGTGGAGGTGGAAGGCCACGAGGCACGTCGACAACGAGCACGAATTCGCGAGTAGCTCCTCCATGAGATCTTCCATGGCGGCGGAGTGGAGATGTGGTCTTGGCAACGCGAGGCCATGCCACGCCAGATGATCTCTGGTCTGGCGTTGAAGCGCATCGTCGAGAGGTTGAAATCGGCATAATCGGTCCCAAGAAGCGGAGCCACTGGACCCCAGGGCGATGTCGATGCCGCTTAGTGGTATGGTGCGCAAGTCGAGGATGAAGTGTTCCTAGTCGATGGAGAGGGGTGTCACGTAGCACACCCCGTCGCTCGCCATCTTGTTGCCATTCGCCACGGCCACGGAGAGGCCCGTGCGTGGTGCCAGCGTCAGCCCAACCTGATCGACAAGCTCCGCAGCGATGAAGTTATGGGTGAAGCCGGAGTCGATCAGGGCCATCAATTGGATGCCGTGGATCATCATCGGAAGCTACATCATTTCGGACTTGCGAATCTCGGTGAGGGTGAGGAGGGAGATGGTGGCATCCGCATCTGTCTCCTCAAGGTTGTCATCGTCCGGCTCAACCTGCAACATAAAGATGCGTTGACAGAAACGTTGGTGGCCTGGCACGAACTTCTCATCGCAGTTGTAGCAAAGTCCCTTGCCACGACATTCCTCCATCTCTGTTGGCGTGAGGCGCTTGAATGGCTTGGCCGAGCCTGACGCCCCCATGGTCATCACCGATGGTGGCATTGGCCGCCTCCACGCATCGATCGCGCGGTTTGTGGTTGGAAGGGCAGCTTCGGCCGCTTGGAGAATGTTGAGGATGCTATCGGCAGGGTAGCAAGGCGAGACGTTAAATGAGGCTCTAGCGAGGTCCATGGCAACCTCCGGGTTGGTCGGCCTTTGGAGTTCGACGCTTGTCTGCGAGGGCTCGCCAAGTCTGCCGTGAAAACATCGCTGTTGTTCCTCGTCAAGTGGCGCAGCGGCGAGGAGAGTCGAAAAATTTTCGGTGAAGTCGCCACCCGATGATGTCTGTTGGAGGTTCGTCGGGGCACCTAGCGGATTGTGGCGTGTGAGCATACCGAATCGGCGATGGGCGAGGTCGGTAAAGTGCCGCCCGATTAGGCATACCATCCATCGCTCGCTCGCATGTACCACAGATGTGCCATGCTGTCATGTAATGCGTGGCGAGCCACACCCTATCTTATGGGTGTTTGTTGGCGCGAAAGAATTGTTCGCGGCGGTTGACCCATGGAATTGATCTCCTGCCGCCGAAGGGCGGAAAGTTGAGTTTGATGTAACGCGGGTTCCGAGAGATGCGGCGCCCGGATAATGGTAAGATGGCGGAGGCGAGAGCATTGTCGCCGGGCGATGCCCGAGCTTCTTGTTGGCGTGGTCTTGCTTCGGCGGCAAAGACCGCTTTTCTGTCGTGTGGCGGCGTCTCGCGTCTTCGCCGCCGTCCTCGTTGGAGGCCGTCCTTCCATCTGCGCCCGATCGTTGATCGTCTTGCGAGACGGCCGATTGATGTTGGTCTCAATCAATCCGACATCTTGAGCGAAGCGGTCGTTGAGACTTGCAAGGATTTCACCGTGTCCTCGGTAATTGGCGCATCATCGTTGAAGTCCTCATTACCACCGTTGCTCGACATAGTGGAAGAACAGCGGTTGGCTTTGATACCAAGATGTCGAGGACGGCGTTGGGAGGCGAGGCGAAAGGAAGAATCAACTTCAGCGGATGAGGATTGCGTCGGACGCCGTGGCGGCAGCGGATGAACGATGTGATGAACAGCTAGCAGGCGGGGTTTTGGCGCCAAGGAGATTGAGAATAACCCAATCCTTTGCTGATTTTCTATTAACCTCTTATCTCCTATATATAGGAGTACAATCTGATTACAAATAGGACTCTTATCCTTCCTTAACTATGACTCTTTCCTAAAGGGATATAAACTGATTTGGAAAGTATTATCTTTCCTAATGCAAATTTCCCTAATGAGACTTTCCTATAGTAAACTTGCCTAATTGCAACTTCCTAATTTGAGGATTCCTAAAGCGCGCCGCTAGGGCATTTTTCCTCCTCTACTGCCAAGACATGACATTTCGATCTTAGCATCAATATGAAAATATGCAGCATGTGAGTTGCACCACAATATGTTCAAGATGATAAAACTGTTCAATTGTAGAGGTATGAACTAACTCACCACCAATGGTGACTTTGAATGTTGAAGGAAGGACATCCCCAAAAGATGACTAACATAATTATCACCAAGCTGCCTAGTGGAGAGTATGCTAACTGTCTCGATGAAACCAAGAGAAATCCATTGGTGAATTAGATCATCTTTATCGATATTGTGTCCTTTTGGAAAGATTGCACAATAGGCAAAGCATAACTTCAAGTATGGAGGCATACTACTGTAGCTTAGCTTCAAGGATGCAGGTACGTGATGAGGTGAAGATTCATTTTCTGAAGCAAGTACATTCCAGATATCACTGTTTTTCACTGACTCCCATTCATCAGACGTCATATGTTGCAATGTATACCCAATGGATTGAGCAGCTAATGCCACACCTCCACACTTCTTTGCGATCTCCCTTCCTATAAGCTCCAACTGCTCTTTGTCAGGTCTAGCATCAAAGGCACTTTTATGTTTTATGATAGTCCAGCACATGTCATTTGTCAAGGGCTCTATCTTGTATGGCTCAACGGTGCGAATTTTCTTTGCAATCCCTTCATCACGCGTGGTTATTATGACAACCACCTCGCCACCCTCTCCAACCTTTAGCATAGACTTCAGCTCATCTAATTTAGATGGATCCTTCTCCCAAAGGTCATCTAAAACAATAAGAATCTTCTTTCCAGCAAGTACCTTCCCAAGGCGTTTGTGTATCATCTCCTTTTCAGTCATCTGGCTCTGCTCTTCTGATACTTGTGAAACTATAGAGTTGCCGATTTTATTCGAGTCAAACGTCTGGGACACATAAACCCACACCCGAGAGAAGTCTTTGAACTGGGTATCATTGAAAACCAATTTTGCCAAGGTTGTCTTGCCAATGCCTCCAATGCCATATATGGGAAGGATGGTGATCTCTTGAGTGATGCTCCCAGATAAAGAAGCCATTATTTTCTGCTTGTCTTCAGTCCTCCCTATGATACGTGCTTCTTCCACATTCGATGATGTTTCCCGTGTATCAGTAACTTGCTGCACATTAGAGCTACTGCCTGTGGTGAAACTGAAATCCATGTGTTGTTTTGTGATTTTCTCCAGTTCCGCTCTCATCTTCTTGATCTTATTAGCCATGCTAATCTTGGGAACAATTGTGAGACAGGGGGTCCTAGCTGCCAACTGCAAGAGATTTCATTTGAATTGTCAGTAGGTTGGAAAATTCTGTACATTTTTCACAATCTAAAACTTGTGGGATGACACGTTAACACCTATCCCTCTTAGCCCCAAACAGAAATAAGATAAGTACGCTGTTCTACCAGCACGTTACATTCAAATCCAGTTTTTTTTTTTCGTTTCCCAAAAAACAAATCAAATCCAGTTTCACGTACGGCAAGCAATAGTAGCAACAAGAATTGGGTTTTGTGAAGTGCACGCTGCATACATACCTTCCGTGCAGGTGGTTTAGCGTTGGCTTCATACTCGTCAATCATGTCGGAGATGTCATACATGGAGTTCTTGACCCGCTTCAGCCACAGCCGCACCTCTCCGTTGGTGGTGGACTGCCTCTCGGCGTCCTTGAGCAGTTCCCGCACAGACTCCAGCGTCATCCCCATCCCCTCCAGGTCGCCGTTGTAGTTCCACTGCAGCGTGATCTGATCTCCGATGGCGGAACCAATCTTTCCGGCCACCACCTGGAGGACGGCGGAGGCAAGCATGCCCGCGACTTCCGCCATGGTTGCTCGTCCTTGCGCCGGTCTCTAGTGTGGGATGCTCAATGGGCTGTATGCTCTCGGAGGTGGTGTGAACAGGATAGATGGACGTCCCTATTGCGGCCGCGGACCTTTTTGTTTGTGTGCCGGGAAAAAGCCAATAAAAAATTTGCGAGCAGAAAAATCAAGGTATCAACAGCTGCAGCGGCGTCTACAAACGGTGGTCGAAGGGTTTACGTGGGTTAATTGCAAGCAGTAATATTTCAGATTGCAAGCAGTTATTTGGACACAACACAGGAAAAAACACAAGAATTGCCGAGCCCTGGGAGCTTCACATCATCGTTTTGAGATGAATCGTCAAAAGAATCCTCTATAGAAAACACAATCCTCTATAGAAAACACAAGAACGTGAGGTTGGGGAATTTTTTTTATTAATATTTTAAAGTTAAGCGCATGACTTTATTTTCGGTCGGCTTTTTGCCACACCGCTTCTTCGTGGCGTAATAACAATATTTGTCGGGCCACCCGTAGTGGCGCGTAAAAGGTGCCAAGCAAGCATATGGCGTTAGACCGCGCAGCAGTGATGGAGCTTGCGTGGCATGTGTCACGCTATTTTCCTTGGCGTGGCAAGTCTTATTGTCACGCTCTTTTACTTGGCGTGTGAGGTGAAACGTGCCAACAGTACCATTTTAGCCATTTGATGCGCCGGGGAGAGAGCGCGATGGGGAGCTAGTTTTGCTATTGCGCATACCAAGAGTACCATTTTAGTCAAAAACTCCAAATTGTAATGGTGCAGAAAACATACAAAAATCCATACGTACGCAATTGGATGGGCACTCCCACGACGAGTTTAGGGGAAACGTTGTACAGTGGATTTAAGCTATTAATTCTACAGCGTTCTTACATTTTATCAATATAAAAGCAAAAAAGAGCAGCTATTTATTACGAGTGGCTTGATCTGTTGCCAGTAGTGCCATCACCCTGTACACGGCAAGGGCAAGGTAGAGAGAAGAGCGCATGGACGGGCGCGCGCCATTCGCAGATGACTGAGATGAGGCACTGCAGTGTACGTGAGCTGGATGAACTGATAATCCATTCGATCGAAACCAACTCAAATTAACTACCGCACCAAATCTACTGTGCACGTATGCATCGGCGAGAGAAGATGGGGCTATATATATATATATATATATCCAAAATCTTGAATATACGACGTTCTTGAGAACTTCTATCTGCTTAGATGTCAGTATTCCAAGGTATGGAGGAATCCATTTATATATATATATATATATACACTACTATAATTCTGAGTTTACTCCCATCGTCCTCCAGAGCACACACGGAAAACAAAACCGTCGTTCACCCATGACCCATCCACCCACGACCCACCCACCCACACAGCACACGCCAAAAAAAACGGAAACAACCCTCACAGCTCACTGCCTCAGCCCCCCGGGCGCCGCCGCCATCATCGCCCCGCCCGCCGCCGGTCGGTCTCGCCCCCGCCAGCCACCCCTCGCTCCCGCCCGCCGCCGAGCAAGTTTACCCCGCGCATCGTCCCACCCAGCGTCCCCAGTCCTCTTCGATGCTCGCGAAAAACCGCCCTGGCCTCACCCGCATCGCCGAAACCGCCACGACTCGATCCCCTTCTTCACACCAAGCAAGCCCAAGCCAGCAGACAAGTTTCGCTTCTCCACCCACTCCGGTTCCAACCCCTCCCGTCTCGGCTCTCCACCACCGCGTGTGCGGCGGGATGGCGAACGCGGCCTCTCCCAGTCCCCTCTCTGTGGTCTCCCTCTCAGCGAGCCGTAGGGCGGCTCCCACCACGGCCGCCCCCTACCACCCGCTGCTACAGTCTCGAGGCGTTCGGGGTTCTCCTCGGGAAGCGCGTCGGCGTCGCGCGCTCGGTTGCTCATCGAGGCCTCCAAGGCCGACCGGCCCGACCCTGTCGAGGAGAGGCTCCCCACTGCACCGGATCCGGTTGCCAAGCCGCAGCCCCGACGATTCCCCTCCCCCTGACCACCTCTCCGAACCTAAACCACGTAATCGAAGTCAAATCATACCCCAGACATCTCGCCCTCCTCGCAATTGCGGGTCTCGCCGCCGAGCAGGACGCCTTCTCGCTGGTGCGCCGCATCGCCCGCGGCCTCAACCGCCGGCTCTCCGACCTCGTCGCCCTGCTCTTCCACCACAAGGTAACCGATCCCCACGACAAGCCCCAATTTCACGCACAAACCCTAACCCTAACTAACTGCACGGCTTCGTCTTGTCTCGCCATTGCCGTTGTATTTGCGTGGAAGTTCCTGCGCTCCTCACCGGCGCGGCCCCGCCGGCCTGCTCCCAAGCGACCCCCGGCCGGCCCTGCTGCGCCCGATTCGGCCGCTCCCGATGCGGTCGAGCCCGTCGGTGACGCTGGCAAGGTAGGTCTGCTTCGTGTGACGATTTGGTGGCGTCGTCGGATGCGTGGGTTTCGATTATTGACAGTATTTTGTGTTTGGCAGCTGACGACGCGGCAAATTGTGGCGAAGCGACTGAGCGGGTGTAGAAAGGTACGGTCTCTCCCTCTCCCTCAACCCCCGGTGGTGTGTATGATGGAAACTAGATAACGATGAAACTTCCATGCTGCAATGATTATGATGTGGAAAAAGAAATAAATGGTGGATTTGAGCCTGTAGGACAGTGCATGGCAGCCATGGCTTCAACTTCTAATCTCGTGCTATAATCATGCATGCCAGATAGTATGAGATAAGTGATATAATATTTTTGACCAATGATATTTTCGGTTGGAATTCAGCATCCTTAAATGAGGAAGTATAACATTTAGGATCTACGAAAAGACACTGTTGTCAAATGCGCTGACCCTACCTAGCCAGCACCAATTGTAAATTGGGGTATAGAATGCTTCATTAACTCATGATATTGCCCATATTTTTTGTGCACAGAAGTTAAGACTGTTTAGCTTAAGGTTGGCATACACACGCAGAAGTCAAGCTTAGGATTGTACTCAGAAAAGATTATGTGCTTGCGATTTGTTGGTGTTAAAAGTTAAAACATACCAGAAAATTTGAGGGCTTGATATTGTAATATATTTCTCAAATTTGTACATTGTTAAAATAAGAAGAAACCTGTAGGCGTTATTGAATTTTTGGGTCACTGAAGATGCCCTAGCTATTTCATAAAAATAGTAAAAGTTCTAAAACCGCTTAGTTGACATGTCAGTTCCATGTATTAGCAACTGGACAAACTTCAGTGTTAATTAATGCAACAACTATGCCAAATTATTTTCCAATGGTAATTTTATTTCTGTTTCCATGATTCACTTAAAGTTCCAGAGAGAACCTGAACTGAAATTTTAAGTCTATACATTTAGATATAGTAAACACAGCAATTTTTTTTTCTTGTTTTTGTACCTAATGGCGACAACAGTGTTGAGCTTTCTGGCTTTGTAGATGAACCATGTCAGTAGTGAAATGGTTTAAAGAATTTTCCATAAGAAACCAAAGAACAAAATGAGGAGAATGCTATAGTGATCTAACTTGACCCACTTGATTGAATCATCTTGAATATTGGCCATAGTTGAAACAAGAAAAATCTGTATGTGGTCTCTTAATATTTGTAGAAGTTCACGAATATTGTTTATGCAGGTTACTTGCCAACTTCTTGGTGTTGTTTTTGAGGAGAAAACTCCCGAGGAGCTTCAGGTTCGATTAGAAATGCTCTTCTGGTATTTACGTGACCCTCCCATAATTGCAGCTAAACTATCTGCTATCTGCCTTTTAAACTATCTGCTAGCTGCCCTTGTCTCCTTGATGCAGAAACATGCCACCGTTAGACCATCAGTGGTGGAACTACTACGGAAATATCCAAATATTGTGATTTCTATCTGATGGAAACTATACTTGATGATAAGAGTGAGGTATGAATTTCGTAGCGGCGTCCTTACATTTCTTTGCAGTTTTATCATGGAAAAGTTATATATATATATATATATATATATATATATATATATATATATATATATATATATATATATATATATATATATATATATATCTTAACTACTATAATTGGAGTTTAGCCGCCCCATGACGATCGTCCTACCCCTTCTCTCCTGTTCGCACGGGCCCGCTCTTCGTCCTCTCCCGCACCGCTCCACCCCCACGTCTTCTGTCTCAACCGCCCACGCTTTTTGTGATTGGTATTTTATATTTTTGTTCCATCAAATCGGGAAGACAATACAAGCTTGCCTGCCACTTCTCAATTCTCATTCTCTTGTAGAATTCTGAGGCTAGCTATGCGAGTGAGTCATCGTTGCACTCACTCTGCATATATAACTGCATAATTGTTGCATCCTCTTTTATAGATCTTAGTTTCTGAAAGGAATAATTGCCTATAATTGCATATCTTTGTTCAGATGATAAAGCAAAGTGATGCTGAAGTGGCCTTTTTTTCTGCACTTACCGTAGTTTTAACCTCAATATTGTGGTTCTTTTGTTACGGTGAGTACAGTGAGTTCCAAAATATATTTGATGTGGACTACTTTACATATACACTGGAGACGATGTCCGCATACTGAAAAGAGTTGCCTCCAAGGTTGAAAGGAAGAGTGAAACTAGATTTCTCTGCTCCAGGTATCATATCAGTTGGACTAATATCTCATATTACCATAATCAGGTTTGGTTGCATCTCTCTTTTTCAATGATGTATAACCATGATTCATGAACTGAAAATCGTAAGTGGAACCAGAGGAAGGTTGTTAGTATGTATATAGGGGAGACCATATTCACGATGGCAAAATTGATCAACATGTTTTCTTATTAAGCACTGTAGTTCTACTTATTGATTATCATATTATCAAGTTGAAGCAAAGGAAATATGTATCATGTTGTGTCATACTGTATCAAGTTGAAGCAAAGGATTGCTGCAATATGTTGATCATGGAACTCTTGAGCTCTGCTTGCATCATATTGTTCTCTCTCTATCTCTGGTTAGTAACATTGCATATATTGCTATTTTATGTAGAATTGGTACATCCTCGTAGTTGTTGTGTTGCACACTTTTCATGAAGTTGTACATCTTTTATATATTTCAAATACTGGTGATTATCATAATAAAACAGTGTCCTTCATGTTTTGGTAATTTGTGTTTATCCTTTGTTCAGGTAATGGCAGGATCTGGACATTTACAAACTTTTCGCTTACTGCGTTATCTTAGGTGAAGAAGTTCCGCAGAGGGACAAGTGAATTATGGACTGCAGATGGCCGTGAGTATCGTTACTAGGTGTCATGAATAATTGTATTTTCTTTAAAACTAAAGGCCAGAAGACTAAGAACTGATATATTATTTTATTGCATATTTGAGAAGTATAAAGGGACAATCTTTGGTTGTTGTGGTTCTGGTTCCTGGCGAAAACTGGTCGGTTTCCCGGAACTGCCCTGGGACCATTTCAGCTGGTTCGCCCCCTAAATAGCGTCTGTTTTGGGCTATGTTTGATGTAATGAAATTTATATTTGGGAAAACTCAAGAACAATGGAAACAATAAACAAATCAGGAAAATCCGGAAACCTACTGGCTTTGCCTGGTTTTATGGAGCCGGCCTGAGCCGGGATTTCCCCCGGTTCTGGGACCCTAAATCCTGGTCTTGACTTAATTAGGGAATTGTGGGTGTATTTCTTGTCAAAAAGCAATATCTGCTGGTGCTACACTCATATGAAAATTACACTAAAATAGCACTTTTATGACTGGACATTCTGATAGGTGCATAATGAATAGAAAAAGGAGGTTGTAATTTATTGCTATCAGTCTGGTAATTTTCTAATGTTTTAAAATACCCAAAGATCATTCAACTGTGTCTATTCTGTTCAACCTTTTTACTACAGTTTACCACATCATGTTGGTTTATATCCAAGTTTGTAAACTATACCGGGAGTCCGAGATATCATCTGGTTAATTCATCATTGTATGAAACTAAATCAGAAAGTCTGCTAATTGCAGAGAAATTACCTGTGCATTTTGACATGCTAATAGCTTGTTTTGTCACTTTGTGAGGACATGGGGTAATCTGGATGGGTAGAGCCACCAGATCATTTACCTGGTTTATCTACAATGTAGGTAAGCTTGGCTATAGGATTCTTATTCCTTGGAGGTGGTACACACACATTTTCAACTTCGAATGGTGCAATTGCTGCATTATTGATAACACTTTACCCACGTTTGCCCACTGGACCAAATGACAATCGCTGTCATCTCCAAGTACTTTCTCTTTCTGAATTATGGACTTTTTGCTATATGATAGTTTCTCCTGTTGCAAACAAATTAAAGTTCTCTATATGGCACTGTAAGTAGGCATTCAGACACCTGTACGTACTAGCTAAAATGAGGGGTTGCCATGATCAGAGATAGGACACCCCTTTACCCTTGAGTAAGCTTGAGGTCACCGTAGCATGTTGTGCTGAATACGTTGCACACAAGATTCAAAGTGCGATTTCAGTTTTACTCTTGAACTTATGTGCTACTGCTCCAATTTTAGTGAGAGTTTAGTTATTCATGTCTTCTGATCAAATAATTTTATTTACTACGTTTTGCCTTGTCCCGTACTGTAGAAATAGGGAAATGATTTTACAACGCTATCTAAAAACTATTCCCTATTTCAGGAGTTGGTCCTTAGGGATAACAAGCTTACAAAGATTCCTGATGCCAGCATCTTCCAGGGTCTTTTGGTGTTTGATGTATCTTTCAATGAGATATCTTCCTTAAATGGGTTGTCCAAGGTTTCCAGCACATTGAAAGAACTCTATGTTTCAAAGAATGAGGTTGCAAAGATGGAATAACTTGAACACTTACGCGTTAGAAATTCTTGAATTTGGTAGCAACAGATTAAGGGTAAGCATTTTGGAGTTTTTTTTAAAATGTTGGTGTTCACTGCAAGTTACTTCCTCTGGCCAATGAACTTAACCATACCTGATATTCTGATGATGCACACTGTAGTACAAGACTTATTTATATCCTAGACCCTATAGCCCCTACATTCTTACATGATCCAATGCATTTCAGGTGATGGAAAATCTCGAAAGCTTAACAAATCTACAAGATAATGCCAAGCTCGTCCATACCGTATTGGTATCCTCATGATGACTATGAGGAGTTCATAGAGTTGCAAAGCCGCCTTTTGATTGACTTTAAATTTGTGCGCAATGAGGAAGAGGGGTACTTCACATATCGATTGGAATTATCCAGCATATCAATTTAGTTAAACTGATTGGGTTTTGCTGCGAAGGTGATAAGAGGTTACTTGTGTATGAACACATGCCAAATGGTTCCCTTGATTCCCATCTGTTTCAGAGTGGTATAGCCTTCAAGTGGACTATAAGGTTTCAAATAGCCCTGGGAGTCTGTTGGATGCAAACTTACACGGTGATATGAGTATCGAGGAGGTTGAAAGAGTTTGCAAAGTTGCATGTTGGTGTATTCAAGATAATGAGTTTGATCGACCCACAATGACTGACGTGGTGCAGTTTCTCTAGGGTCTAATTGAACTCGATGCGCCCCCGGTTCCAAGATTACTCCATGCTATCGCGGAAGGCTCACATTCATCGTGTCTGTGATCTTTAGTTTTACCTCAAGTTTATAGGAAGATTCGATTATTTGCCACTGCCAAATATGTGTAATTGATTATTTACCACTGATGTGAGTATAACATGTGGTCCCAGGACCCACATGTCATACTCGCATACAGTGGTAAATCATGAAATTCACCCTTTTGCAGTGGCAAATAATCAATTATTCCAAGTTTATACACGTGAGAAGAACTTTTAGCAATCCATTAGAACATTGTAGTTTATCTTGTCTCTTGTAAGATCTCTATGTACCCAAGAGGGAGATCTTGTCTTATTAATAAACTTGGTGTTTGTAACTTGTAAGGCCTATATGTAACTTGGCATCTGTAACTTGTAAGATCTCTATGTACTTTTACCCAAGAGGGAGAATGGATTTTGTGCCGGAATAGTTTACTTTCTCGTCGATTTTCCTAAGTACTTTTACAATATTCTCTACTCATATCCTCTGAATTTCCATTAAATATGGTTTATATGGGAAACATTTCAAGTTTATGAACCATGGTAAGCAGGTGTTATAGTCTTACAGGTATGCTGATGCTACACATGCATGGCTTATATATGCAGCGGAAATGCTCCCTGACAAACAAAAGGCAGCTGACTGACTGCTTGGCCTAAGGCTAAGGATACACACATTATGCAGGCTAGGCTAGGCATGTTTTATGGTGATTGGTGAGTACTGGATACTGCTTTTGGATATGGTATGGGTAGGCTCGTTTGGGAGTCTGACATTAAGCCCATTCATCATCTTCACTTGATGGGCGGCATGCAGACTGCAGCCTGTAGACATGACGGGAACCATTTCAATCTACCAGAGCCAACCCGGTCGCATACTCCATCTATCACCACGACTTAACTGAAGACTGGGCCGATAAAGACTATAACACCTGCGCGTGTGCTTGACTGCGTGCGTCGGGGCACCCCAGCCCAGCCTAGCCGTCCCACAGACGCGGACGAGCGGGTGAGATCGTTTCGCACTAGCGTAAGGCCCAACGCACCCTAGCGCCGTCCGCGCGGCGCTCGGTAGTACCTGTGGGAAGTGGCTATCCACTATTTCAGGCTTGGTGTAGCACCAAAATTTCTGATTTTAAGCCAAAATTCAGAACCCTGGTACTGGTAGCTCAAAGAAGCTTGTTCATCCGCGCAATCCTGCATTTGCAAGCTGTCGGCTGATTCCATCACTGCACATACGTGTACATGAGAAGCCTTTTACAAGCACCAAGCATGCATTTCCAAATGTACAGAAGTACAACAAAAATCGCTATTGTCAGGCTATTTTCTTTTGATTGTCGCACAAAGTTCTTATTCTATTGTCTTGCACTAATGTGATGTCCGTATGTATCACCATCTTTTAATTGCTTGATTCGCTTTATATGTTAAAGGACAATATTATATTTATGTAAGGTTTGAGATTCCGTTGCAACGCACGGGCATCCTACTAGTATATATATGAAAATGGTATGGTACTCCTAGGAGTACATACTCCCACCTCTCATATACCACTTAAATCGTATGATGAAACCTTTTTATCTATTTGAGCATACTTTAATAATGATTATAAGATACTCCAAAGCGAGTTCTATGAAAAATTTCATGAAATCCACTTTTTATAACAAAATTTGTGTTTATATATTATTGAGTTAAATGACCAACCATTCACCCAAACGCTAAAGGCGATAGGGAAAGATGGGCAATTCACTTATCTTCAACACTTCCGCCGCGTGTAGGCTCCTCGGCCCAAGGCGTGGAATAGAAATAAATTGTGATTATTTTCTTAATTACAAATGTCTTGAACTCAAGGCATCTTGCTCTCGATACTATATTGAGTTCAGATGTATACCGACCAATTCACCCAAAAGTTTCGTGCTCGATACCATGTAGAAGAATAGAATTGATTTAATGTGGATTATTATATTACTGGACCTCGATGGCGGATTATATAGAGTACAATGTTTGAAGGGCAACAAGCCTCTCCTAAAGATAAGGCAGGTATCTGAGATTACAATCAATCCTAAACTACCATATCTGGAGATATCCCAATATACTCTAACATATCTTACTTTTATATATGAAAAAGGATATATAACAAAAAAATAAAGAGCTCGATAGAAAATTTTCAACCAAATCACGTTGGAATATCTTATAATTGGTATTTAAGTATCTTGAAAGTGATAAAGAAGTATAATATATTCGTTTAAGTGGTATATTGGAAATGAAAGACATCTTTCGCGAAAGACGAAACGGACGTTATATATATATATATATATATATATATATATATATATATATATATATGGTGGTATATGTTACCACGCGTCACCGGTGGTGGTGGTCGAAGGGTTTACGTGGGTTAATTGCAAGCAGTAATAATTCAGATTGTGAGTGGCCTGAGCTAGCTACCGTGGTCTGCACGTTACCGTAGACAAGGACGCAGGAAAGTTCCAAAACAGTTATTTGGATACAACGCAGGAAAAAGCACAAGAAATGTCGAGCCCTGGGAGCTTCACATCATCGTTTTGAGATGAATCGTCAAAGGAATCCTCTATAGAAAACGCAAGAACGTGAGGTTGGGTGCTTCCTCCAAATTTCCAAAAAGCCAATTGCGTGTGTGCCCACCGACAGCTGCAGCGGCGTCTACAATGCTCCACTGTGGCCGGAAAAAAGCCAATTGCGTGTGGAATTGTTATAGGAAGGCACATCACAGACGGTTCGGTACCGTCATCACAGACGGTTTCGAACTGTCTATATTTGTTGATGCTCGTGACAGCGGCGATTATCACAGAGCGATTCAAAACAAATCGCGATACCTATTATCACGCACGGTTTTTGTTAAAACCATCTGTAAAGGCTAGTATCACAGACGATTTTTACTAAAAAACCTTCTGTGATACGCGAATATCACAGACGGTTATAAACAAAAACCGTCTGTGATACGTGAATATCACAGACAGTTTTTATTGAGAACCGTCTGTGATATTTCTGTGATAGTTCTCACTTCTGACTACATTTTTGCTGTTTTTTTGGCTAGCCTCAGGAATTGCTAGTCATTCCCTCTGAAAACAAGCATACACAAAAACAGATTTGACGAGGATTAAAACCTCTATGTATTATTTTAATACATAATAAAAGACCATACGTCTTCATGGTCGTAACCCCTAAGACTTAACGACCTCCCTGGTCATTAGTACTCCAGAGGTTACTTAATGGGTACCCTGGTCGGATGAGGCTTTGTGCCTAATCCCCGACCAGATAACCGCTCGTAAAACCATTGAACTGGTATTTCTTATCATATGATGAATGGAACACGTGCTTTACGTTCCAAACCATGCGATGGTACAACCTCGAGACACTAACTATTAACTACCTCCGCGGTTAAACTTTTCACGAACATCGCAAGGAATTAGCACATTGCTAATCGCTTCTACCGTTCAAACCGATCGTAACGTTTCACCAGGGCGCCTAAAGGGAGTAGCTGCGCCTCTTGATGATTATTTAAAGGTGAAGCGCAAAACGAAAAAAATAAGACAGTTGGACACGACATAGACAAAACACACACACACACACTTTGCCAAGGCTAGGATCAATAGGAGCCAAAGCGGTGGAATTAGAGCTAGATAATGGGTCTTAGACCCATGTTCTAAGTCGATTACTTAGTTAGACATTCCCCATTCAAATGTAATTCAGGGTAGTACTTTAGCCATATCTTGTAAACCCAGTTCATATCAATAAAGAGCGACCCCATTCCATTCCGGGATATTCCACGTCATTTTCTCGATTATTTTCAGTAAGATCGGCGACTTCGATAAATCGGCGATTAGCTGGCGTCAGTGGGGAAGAAGGCGTGAGTTTCTGAGAAACTTTCTTCGCTTCAATAATCCTCGCCAAATCCTGCAATCGCTCGTGCGATGGCATCCGAACTTGGGATGAGGAAAGCTGGTATGATTTGGCGGACTCTGGCGACCTCGACATGGAGGATGCATCGCGCCATGGAAGAAAATGGCGAGTCATCCTCCTCATCCTCCTCCGCCCGGCTCGCGTCGTGCGGCGTTGGCGAGGTCGGCCGGATGGGCGAGATCGCCGCCGCTCGATGGCACAACCGGAAGAACGGATATTCGACCCGATTCGAATGTCGAGGATCTTCTGGCGGTCTCTCCGGCGAGGCAAAGCAGTGAAGAAATTTCAGCCCCATCGGCGAAAAACTCTATTCCATTGATGAAATTATGGTGAAAGATACTCTCCTACGGCTTCGGAAATTCGAGAGTCAACCGTCACTGATAGCGGTGTCGATGAAGTCTCCACTGGTCGTAGGCCATGTGGGGATGATTACACTCGACATCTCGATCGGTATTCGGCGGATCGCCGAGAAGACCTCGAGTGCTCATCTCCAACCGATCTCCATCGTGGAAGATTCTGGCGAAACACCGACAAGCTCTCCATTAGTTACGATGGAAGCTCGTCGGAAGATCAATCTTTGGAAGCACGAGGTCAACGCGATCGGAGATGAAGATCGGGGATGCCTGCCGCGGTCCTACATTCTCTACCACACCATCACGTGTTGTTAGAGATGATCCGGCCGTCAAGCACCGGCTTCCGGAGGCGACGGAACTAATCGGCGTCAATCGGTTAACTCCGCTCGCTTTGCCCACCCAGAGTGGTGATGGCCGAACAAATCCGAAGGTCGGGGAAGGTTCAGACCGCGTACACCTCGACCGGCATGAACCCCCGAGACCTCTCAGAATCGAGACAAAACTTAAGGCGTGTTCAAAACATGTTAAATAATTCCGATCTGTTCTAGCAGGAACTCCTAGTTTTGTACAACTCGTGAGGTCGGTATCCGAAATTCTCCAGCAGACCATGCAAATGACAGGCGTATCGAGGAGAGAGGGTTCAGAAGTCGGACTATGACTTCATCGGCGTTCCTCCTAGCGGGGCAACATGGTCATACCGAGAGCGATCGATACCAAGACCCTCGGCGATTCCGACCAAGAGTCACGAGGAGAAGGCTATTCAAGAAGCTACTCCCCAGCTGCGTCGAGAAGAACCACCACTAGGACCAAACGATCTCGACATCGTTTGAACCAAGTGGCGATGCGTGAACATCACATCAATGTCCACGTAACGGATCGGTACACCGGAGCTCCAACGTCCCAATCCTGGGGATCGGTCTCGGCCGAATTATAATCCGGCGCCTTCCCGAGAAAGCGCCATGAATCAATCACAGGTTGTCGAGCCTTCTCTGCGGGGCTCCAAGGCGTCTTGCCTAACCGGGTTCCGGCCAAGCCAATTTGGACAAATTCAATGGAACTCAAAACCCATTGGAATTTCTCCAAATATATACCGCCATCGAGAACTCTTCGGTGGCGATGAGAACGTAATGGCCAACTATTTACCCACCGTGCTCGAAGGGTCCGCCGTCGTGGTTGTTAAACTTACCGGTCGGGTCAATATACACATAGAACAACTCGCAATCTTCGATTGCCAACTTCCAGGTGCGTATGACCGCCTCGGGAAGGAGGATGATCTCCACGAGAATCCGCAAGGCTCGGTGAGACTTTCGTCAATATATCAAGAGATTTAGCCAGTTAGTAATTCAATACCGAAGTCGCAGAGTCTCTCGTTATTCAAACTTTTAAAAGCGATCGGAGAATCGGCGGTTACTGGAGGACATAGCAATGAACCCTCCAAGAACAACAGTTGAGCTTTTTCGATATGGCGGACAAGTATGCCACCGCTAGCGAAGCAATCGAGTGGTGTGAAGCCATTGATCGGAAGACAAGATTCTGACCGGCACGGACAAGCAGAGAAAAAGAACAAGAAGTCTCTCAAGAAGAAAAAGAACCGCGGAGACTGGACGACAAGGAAGTCCTCGCTATTCGGACAAGTTCGGGAAGGGCAAGAAGGACTATCTGCGTGAAGCAAGGCAAAAGCTCCGGCAGAAGGATTCAGACGAACAAGAAGTGGTGTCCACTTCACGTGACAGAGGGCATGATCTGCGCACTTGTCGTGTCTCGCACAAAAGCTGGAGGATTATTATGCGGGTAAGGACCATTTCCATATCTGGGAACATGGAGAAACGAGCTCCAAAAGGACAAGGATGGCGGCGAGGAGATGGAGTACGGGATCCCCAACACACAGTCAACATGATTTTGGAGGATCTTCTTCATACGAGTCAGACGTCATCTGAAGGCCATGGGCGGAGGTCAACCTCGTCGAATCTCCAGCTGTAATCAAGCACTCGAAGTGGTCGGACACGCAATTTCCTTCAACAAAGACGACTGCCCCATCCCATCGACTCGACCGGGTAGGTTCCCTATCTTTGTTGAACCAACCATTAATAATTGTCGGGTTAATCGGGTCTTAGTAGATGGGGTAGTTCTTTGAATATATTATTTGTGGGAGCTTTGGAAGAAATCTGCAGTCCCCATGTCAAAGGTGAAACACAGGAAATATGCTTTTCATGGCATAGTTCGGGTTCTACCGTAAGCAAATAGGACAAGTTTCCTTCTAGGTTCGTTAGGAAAACCGCACAATTTCCGAGCAGAGAGGATTTCGTTTGATGTGGTAAACTTTGAATCCGCGATACGAATTCTCGATCGACCGACGATTAGCAAAATTCTTGATAGCCACGCATTACGGTTATCAAAGTTTGAAAATCTTAGGGGCCTAAGGAGTCATCACTATTCGAGGAGATCGAAAATGGCTTATGTATGCGATCGGAAATCCTTTGCCTTTGGTTGATGAACTTCCGACGAGAGAGGTTAACCCGTCTCCCATGCGGAGTCAAGCACTCGAGGCCAAAGATGACACCCAAACCATCCGACAAGACAAAGGAGGTACCGCTCGACAAAAGCGCTTCTCGGACAAATCAAGTCGTCGCATGGGTCGAGGACATCGCAGACAACCGCCTGCCAAAGATTACGGTGGGGCAAGACTCGACCCTAAATAGGAAGAGTCGCTCGTCTCCTTCCTCCGGCGAATCGGGGCGTGTTTGCGGCAAGCGTCGATATGCACGAGTCCCCGGGAGGTGATCGAGCATGAGCTAGCTCTCGGCGACAAAAAACCGATCAGCGAAACTACGATGTTTTGCACGAGATCGGAAGGAAGCAATCCAATCGGAGATTGACAAGCTCCTCAAAATTGGGTTTATTCATGAAGTCGACCACCACGGTGGCTTGCCAATCCTGTAATGGTTAGGAAAAACAATGGGAAATGGCGAATGTGTATCGACTTTACAGATCTTAATAAAGCTTGTCCGAAGGATGACTTTCCCCTTCCTCGCATTGATCAACTAGTAGACTCTACTTCTGGGTGTGAGTTACTAAGTTTTTTAGATGCGTATTCAGGGTACCACCAGATTAGTATGTGTAAAGAAGATGAGGAGAAAACTTCCTTCATCACCCCATATGGCACCTACTGTTACATTAAGATGCCATTTGGTCTCAAAAACGCTTGTGCAACTTATCAAAGGTTGATGCAAAAACCTTTAGTCCACAAATCGGTCGGAATCTAGAAAGCTTCGTTGTGATTTGGTCGTAAAGACCACCTGCGCTAGCGACCACATTCCTGACTTACAAGAAACTTTTAACAACTTGAGAAGACATAACCTCAAGTTAAATCCGGAAAAGTGTGTGTTCGGAGTTTCTGCTGGAAAACTGCTCGGTTTCCTAGTTTCGGCTAGAGGTATTGAAGCAAATCCAGCAAAAATTGCGGTCATCGACCAGATGCGCCCTCCAACCACGAAGAAGGAAGTCCAGAAACTAACCGGTTGTATGGCAGCGTTAAGTCATTTCATAGCAAGATTAGGGGAAAAAGGATTACCTTTCTTTAAACTTCTTCGGAAATATGGGAGTTTCGAGTGGACTAAAGAGGCAAACGATGCCTTTGAGGAACTCAAAAAGTACCTTACAAGTACCCCGGTCTTAGTCTCTCGAGATCGGGAGAAACATTGCTAATTTACGTGGCGGCAACACCACGACAGATTAAGCGGTGTCTTTGGTCGAGAAAGGGATAATATCCAACGACCGGTCTATTACGTAGCGAAGTCTTACATGGACCAAGGAAAGATACCCAGGTACAAAAGTTGCTCTATGGTCTCCTTATGTCTTCAAGGAAGCTAAGGCACTACTTCGGAGCCCACAAAGTGGTCGTACCTACGGATATCCCTTGGTCAAGTCCTTGAAACAGGAATCATCGGGACGAATAGCAAAATGGGCGGTCGAGCTAGGGCGTTTGATCTCCATTTCATTTCACGACGACAATTAAGTCCCGACAATAGCGTAATTCATTGCGAATGGACAAACCACGAACCCAAGGACCCGAATCTGAACACCACGACAGTGGACATTGTATTCGATGGTTCCTTGATGTTACAAGGATCGGGGTGGAGTGGTCTTGATATCCCTCTTGGCGAACACATCAAGTCGCCATCCGGTTAAATTTTCCCGCCACCAATAATGTGGCGTAGAATATGAAGGTTCTTGGCGGGACTGAAGCGGCTCGTTCGCTCGGGATTCGCATGATTACTAGTGAAAGGCGATTCTTAACTAGTAGCGAATTAAGTGGGGAAAAGTATCAATGCTCGAGTACCAAGATGTCATCTTATCTGGCGGAATATGAAAACTTCGAAAAGCACTTCTTCGGTTTTCGGATCCAACATATTCCTAGAAAGGAGAACTTTCTGGCGGACCCGGTTAGCACGGATGGCCTCCACGAGGTCGGTCAGTCCGCCGGGGAGTTTTTCTCGAGCAACTCAATTCACCCTCGGTAGTTGAGCCTTGAGAACATACATGATTCTTTGCAAGTTGACCAAAGCGATCAAGGGAACATGGATGCTCCACAGTCGTTGACGGTTGGTATCACGATCAAGGTAGAGATTGGATGACATCGATCTACAATTATCTTGACATGACACAATTCGAGGAAGATGATGTAGAGGCCGATCGTATAGCACTAAAAGCCAAATCATACACTCTAATCGAATGTACCTTGTACAAGCGAGGATCTCATGGAGTGTTGATGAGATGCATATCTCAAGCGGATGGCATTAGATTGCTAACGAAATCCATGAAGGATGCATGGAGCACACCATTCCTACAAAACCTCGGTTGGTAAAGCCTTAAGCAAGGCTATTCTTGGCCAAGCGCCCTTCATGATGCAAAGGAACTTGTGATGAAGTGCGTACAATGTCAGTTTCATAGCCGACAAGTACATCAGCCGACATAAGCCTTACAAACAATTCCTCTTTCTTGGCCTTTTGCAACCTGGGGACTGGACATTCTAGGACCTTTCCCAAGAGCACCCGGGGGCTTCGAATTCCTTTTCGTCATGATTGACACGTTTACCAAATGGATTGAAGCCGAGCCGGATTGTTAAAATAACAACCGAGGCGCTAGAATTTCTCATGAAAAATGTGATCCACGATTTGGTGTACCCGGTCGTATAATCACGAGACAATGGTTCCCGTTCTCCGGCGATCAATTCCGGGAATTCTGCGATGAGGTGTCAAAGTTCATTTTGCTTCATTGCTCATCCACGAGCAAGCGGAGGCGATTAAGCGAGCTAATGGTATCCTTATGCGAGGATCAAAGCGCGGGTATTCGACCGTTAATCAAGCGGTCGAGCTTGGGTTAAGAACTTCCTTACGTGTTATGGGTCGTTCGAACCACGACCCGGTCGTGCGGCCTCGTGAAACTCCATTCTTTTTGGTTTATGGTCTTTGAAGCCATGCTTCCACGTAACTCAAAATCGGCTCTGCTTTCAAGCGATCGTTTTGATGAAAATGATCGAGAATGAGCAACGACTTCGGCGGCGTCAATTTCCTTGAGGAGCAGCGAAACCAAGCCCTTATGCGATCGGCGGTCTACCAACAAGCCATGCGAAGGTACCATAGTCGTAAGGTGCAACCTCGCTGACCTTCTCAGTAGGTGATCACAGTTCTCGAGAAAAATTGAGCCAAGCAAATTGCAATAAACTTTCTCCTAAATGGGAAGGTCTTACATCGTGTAGTTGAAGTCACCCGACCGGGTTCCGCATCGACTAGCTATGTCTCGATGGGCAAATTTTGTCAAATTCTTGGAACATTGATCAATTGCGTAAGTTCTATGTTTAATTTTCATTCTTTCATTTCTTTCATTTTCAATTTCCATTCATTCATTAAATTAATTAAAGAAGTGCAACCTTGCATATATATATACACCTACCTTACAGTCGCGTTTTATATTGTTAGTTTGGTCGGAGAAGTCATTTTTCTCTCGATATCCTTTTTAAGGATCTCGATACTCTATGGTCCTAGTCGTGAGCATTTTCTTAAATGATTCCCACGCGACTACACTCTTTTCTTAAAAAATCGAGTAATCAGGCGCCACACAACTAACTATCTCATGAATGATATGCTCCGAGCTTTGAAGATTATGCTTCACTATTTCAAGATTACGGTCTATTCTTGTCGCTCTTGGTGGGACACGGAAAGCCTCCTAGTCGAAGTCTCTCCTTTTTCAAGCGTGGTCACCTTAATGGAAGGAGCTTCCTAGCGGCGGTTCTTTTCTTACGATCCTCGCTACCGATCGGATCTGATAATTTGCCCACGTTTCAAGAGATATGTCGTATATCTTGAGTCTTAGCATTAGTTCAGACCAATTTGTGGGACAATAGATATAAACAATGTTCACTTATAATCTGCTGCATACATGTTTGCATTTCTTCTTATGTCAATTCTACAAAGTCTTTTTTCCGACCATACATCGCTTTTTGATTGGTATTTCCATTGTGACAAACAAAGATCTATAACTAGTCGAAATCATACGCTGGTCCTGACCACATTTGATTTCCTAGTATTGCAACGATCAGTTTTGTCTTACATGTCCTAACATACCTTCAAAAGACTAGCATACATGGTTACGACCTCTTTTTTATTCTCTATCTTGGCTCCTTGCTTGTCTGATAAAGTTCTTCTACTATAAAGCGTTGGGGCTAGGAAATATATGAGAATTTTAAATGTCAAACAGGATAAACAAAAGCTTTGTAAATGACATAAAAGGTAAGGATTAGTATATATTTAATTATTTTTACACTTGCGGGAACCTACTCTAAGAAATATTCGGCCTAAATCTCGCTTGTCGAGATCCGACCTCCATCTCCTCTACAACTACATCTCCAGTGGCTTAAGTTCTTCCATGAACTTGGTCTCCTTCTCAGTGAGCAGTTGAAGTCATCTTTGACAGACTTGGAGATCTATGGAGGGGTCGGAAGCTTTCGATTTTGCTAAAGCAAAACTAACTCCACTACAACGCTTTGTTTTTAGGGCACAGGCATAATTAAATCGAGTAGTTTTGAGCAAGAACTTTAAGATCCTCTAGAAGTTGACCCAAATAGTTCATTTTCTCTATTGGATCTGTTAAGGTAGGCAAGCTTGATCCTGATCCCATATCGAAGATCATCTTGTTCAAAGCATGAATCTTTTCATCAATATTTTGAGCAAGAGTAGCCTCCTTATCCCGCTCAAATTGCGAGTTTTCTCTACTCACAGCATTTCGTTTGCTCTCTGCAAAAACTCGTCGATTGATGAACACAAGCATAATTGAAGGAAAAATCAAGTTTACAACATATTACCTTCATTTGTTTTGCTAAGTGTTTCATATCTGAGTCGTTGCTTGATCGATCAGGGTCTTTAGTGAAATTGCTTGACAAATGGTAGTCTTTAGCCTTTATTTCTTCTTCAAGAAGAGTTGTCTTGGCTTTCTCGGCCACAACCTCCTCTTTTATTTTCTCGGATCTATCAAATCGATAAGGAGAATAATTATAGGAAGGCAGTATTGAAGAAGAAACAAAAGTTTAAAAAGGAAAAGTTCTTACTTTCCAACTCGAGTGCTTTAGCTCCGGGTCCTTAATTATTTGGGTCGGATCCTCCGAGCCACGACAAAGTTCTCGACCAAATGCTACACAAATAGCATTCTCTTTCTTAAGTTTTTATAAACTTTTTAAGAAGAGCTATGTGGCGGTCGTAGAATACTTATCGAATTGCTGGTCATTATAACCGGTGAAAATCAAATCGGGGAGCATCTTGAGTTGAATGTCCGATACTTTCTGCCACGCCTCATCAAGCTCCTTATCCTCGATAAATCGGGGACGAAAAGGGAACTTGTTAGGTTGGGAAGGGTTATCAACAGTGATCGGAACTCGCCGAGACCTCTCGAGGCATCTACCTCCTGAAGGAGTTTCAATCACCAAAGCATCCAACTCAACCGTTGCCCTTGTCACCTGCTCGGGGGCTTCTTCGACCACTACTTTCTCAGGAACTTTTTCCTGAGAAGTGCTTTGGTCGGGAACATCCACAGTCTTAGGGTCCTCGGGAAGAACACAGTCGGAACGCAGCCGGAACACCAAACAGACCTATACAAATCGAAGAGGAAGTTCAAAGTATCAAATCGTCAAGGAATTATTAAAGGTACATACTTATCGACCACTTTCATTTGTACATACCTTGTTAATTTTGGATTTGACTCACGGCCTTGGAAGAGAAATCATCTTTGTCGGCCTTCCTCTTCTTCTCCTCCAATTCTGCTGGTTCTGGACCAGCAGGGTTTGTTGAAACTCTCGCATCCTCCAACAAAATGTCGGAAGCTATGTTCTCGACTAGTTCATCGAGATCCGCATTCCTGACTATTTGGTCGGAGGGAGCGATTTCATTAACCTCCAGATCGGTTGTTTCAGTAACAACCGTAAGGTCGTCACGACCACTCTGGAGTTCTTGACCTCATGACTACGTGCGGACATTGAACTTATCCACCTAAATCAAAAAACAAATTTGATTGGGTGAAGATATCCTTTTATCTAAAAAGATCATACATATATAACTCTGAAATGTTCTATTACCTCAAAGGATTCATCTCCTTTGAGTGCCTCAGGGCACGACTCGGTTGGAACTACGGTGGGATGTTGATCCTCACCAGAGGGTATAATTCGCAACCCGACCGACTACAAACATAGAGCATGATCAGAAACCTGGTCGGAATATATGTATATGCATGATAAAAGGAATTTTTGGTTAAATTACCTTAAGCCTAGCCAGTCTCCCTTCAATAGGAGTTGCGGCTAAGACCTTGGGGATCTCGGCTTTTTCTCCAGCCTCCCCTGCACAGATTAGCCTGACCCGTGCTCTAATTTCCTCAGAGGAAAGAGCTTTAATAGAAGGAAGAATAGACAGATTTTAAGGTAATACATTAATCAAATCAAAATACTGATCGAAATTTATCTCAAAGACTTACCACCTTCTGAGGCAACTTCATCACGATCAAGGCACCAGAGCAGGGGACGAGTCCGTAGCTTCAATGGGCTAATTCGGCGAAAAGTGAAATCCTTCACCACATGCCATGAAGTCAAGCCCCTGACTCGCAGGTCATAGATGGCATCTGCCCATCTCTTGACCATCCCTGTCTTCTCTACGGTCTCTCTCTACTTGGGGTTTTCACTTGCTCTTGCTTCGGCGAAGTAAAGGCCATCGTCTTTCGTAACCGTCATATAAAACCAGTACTTTTTCCGTGACGACCACGAAGATTTTGCGTACATAAGGATGTACTCATCGGCCTTCCCGTCATGAAGACGCAATGTGCATTCCCTAGGAGCTGCTTCAGATTTTACCGCAGATTTTGCCGCAGATTTTCCCATCATCATGCGGTAGAAATAACTGAAGAGCTTCAAATTCGGTTGTATTCCCAAGTATGCCTCGCACAAATATGCGAAAATACTGATGTTTGCGATCGAATTTGGGGCTAAATTCACCAATTCCACCCCGTAATGTTCAAGAACGCGGAGAAGGAATTTGTGTACTGGGTAATCTCAAAATTTACATTCGATGTAGGCGAGAAAAAGCAGGATTTCTTCATCTTCACGGCTCGGAAAATGCTCTCCAGTCGCTGGTCTCCAATTAATCAGATTCCTATCTGGGAACATTCCCATCTTCTCCAAGGCCTCAAGCTTTTTCTTGCTCAATTCCGAAGGGAACCACTTCGTAATTTGCTCCGACATGATGAAAATCTTCACAGATGAGTAGTGAAAGTTGGAGATTTTGTGGTCGGAAGAACAGGAGAAGGCTCTGGAGGATTTCTTGGCGAGAAACGAAAGGGGATTGAAAGGGGATTTTGGAAGCATGAAAATTTTGAAGAGCCCAGTGAGAGGAGATTTTATAACCTTCCGATACTTTCGAAAGGATACCCACAAAAGTCCAACTGACAAAAAGCCTCTTTTTGTTCAAGCGAGACGAAGAACTCTTCGTTTCCCAAGGCAAGTTCTCAACTTTAAAGTGAGCGAGACCCTTACGCCTACCACAACATTAAATAGGGTCTGCGATACGATTTCATCGAAAAAAGGTATATACACGACCCAGTTCATTTTAAAGTTAGGGGCTAGGTGAGCGAGGATTAAAACCTCTATGTATTATTTTAATACATAATAAAGACCATCGTCTTCATGGTGCGTAACCCTAAGACTTAACGACCTCCCAGTCGTTAGTACTCGAAGGTTACTTAATGGGTACCACAGTGGGATGAGGCTTTGTGCCTAATCCCGACCGGATAACCGTAAAACCATTGGTAGTATTTCTTATCATATGATGAATGGAACCGTGCTTACGTTCCAAACCATGCGATGGTACAACCCCGAGACAACGACTATTAACTACCCTGCGGTTAAGCTTTTCACGAACAATCGCAAGGAAGTTAGCACATTGCTAATCTGCTCTACCGTTCCGAACCGGTAAATAACGTTTCACGGCGCCTTCTCCGAGTATGCTGCGCCTCTTCGGTGATTATTTAAAGGTGAAGCGCAGAAGACGAAAAAACAAGACAGTTGGACACGACATAGACAAAACACACACACACACTGCAAGGTCAGGATCAACAGGAGCCAAAGCGGTGGAATTAGAGGCTAGATAATCAGTCTTAGACCCATGTTCTAAGTCTGATTACTTAGTTAGACATTCCCCCATTCAGTGTAATTCAGGGTAGTACTTAGCCATATCTTGTAAACCCAGTTCATATCAATAAAGAGCGACCCCCATTCCATTCCAGGATATTCCACGTCATTTTCCTCGATTATTTTCGTAAGATCGTGACTCGATCGTCGACAAGATTCATCGAGATAATCAATT
The DNA here is from genome assembly GCA_036346405.1 of Phyllostachys edulis. Taxonomy (NCBI): domain Eukaryota; kingdom Viridiplantae; phylum Streptophyta; class Magnoliopsida; order Poales; family Poaceae; genus Phyllostachys; species Phyllostachys edulis. Next base: position 116,525 of record JAYEVD010000294.1, read on the forward strand.
GTTGACAACTCAAAGTGATCATTACTCAAAATAAATTACAAAAGATCGCATTTGTTCAAGTATTGTCGCTATAGTTACAAGCTGGATTACAATTGAGTCAAGCTGTTTACGTTGAGAGGTGTCGGCGGGGTGATGCTCTGGGTCGGCGGAGTGAAACTCTCCGATTGCGTTAATGATTCGACTTGATAAAGGTCAGAGCTTCGCTCGAATGTCATGATCTCTTCATAACGAGTCCATCTAATTGTATATCAAGGCACTGTCAGCTAGCAAGAGTAAAGTGGTAAGCTATATATATTTAAATTTATAATTAGAAAATAATTATTTGAGATTGACAAATCTCGGGATCCTTCTTCCTAGCTCTAAGGATTAGGCGCATATGATAGCAAAGCGTAGATTGCACATAACTCATCATCTTTTTCTTTGGCGGCCTTTGCAAAAAATAGAATTACATATATAGGTATAGTCGATTCGAGACGCGTTATTATGAAGTATGATATAGGATTATCGTGTTGTAGCGCGTCTTAGGAAAATCCATCTGTCGTTAGTTGGGCGCTCTTTCCATCGTATATTCCTTTGTTGGCAACATAATCGATGAATGACCTACATGATTCCAAAAAGTTATCCTCGGCCATTTCAAATGGATGAAGACTACAATAGAGTTATGTATGGAGAAATGAGCATACCTCTCGAGTATTCCTCTTAGAACGTCAAGTCGTGCTTGTTGCGGATTAGGGAATCAAGGTATATCACATGGTTCCTCTTGGGTATAATAACTAAAAGGATCGATGGTACCTCCTCATGTATGTCGCTATAGTCATTAAACCTAAGTTAAGTCTTTGCGTATAAAGTACAAATGAAATTTGTATAGCAAGTAGTGACACTTACCCACGGTTGTAGGGCACCACTATGTACTTCATGTTCTTCGACGAAGCAATGACCTCGTTATGTATTTCTTGACAAAGGACTATGTCTTGGATGGTTTGCAGCGATACCACATGTGGGTCGAGAAACCCACCGGTTCTTTCCATTCGGACATTTTCATCATGTATCTATACATAAGCAATGAGTTGTGATATTTATTGGTATTACATGAATGTAGAACTTGATTATGCGCACTTACGATTGTCCAACATCGTAGAAGCGGCGTCGAGGCCAACGAGGTTGAATAGGTCATATAAGTCGTTGAAGCCCACGACAAGTACCTCATCCCGTTGAAGAAATGCTTCTCCTCGTATCGACGGTGATTCGATGTCGCACCCTTCTTTTGGGTCTTCTCCAAGTACCGAGGCATGCAAAGCCTAACAAGCAAAGCCGGCATGCATTATCTGCGTCGAACTGCGGTTTTCGATGATGTAGTTCTCGGATATCGCAGACTTCCGGACTTCCGAACTTGGGAGGCGCCTATGCGTTCGTCGATTTCGATTTGGCCTTAGCGATTGGCGGGCGTCTTCTGTGAAACGACTTCGGGAACCGTCACGGGCTTGCGCTTTTGTCATTCCTTTGGCGTCTTCTCCACGAGAACGAAGAGGTGACCTCCGAGGCGAAACATGAGGTGGAGTCATCGAGGGTCCCGTTGAGAGCGAATGGTCGTGTCCGGATCGGCAAGATCTTCTTTGGGTCGAGCGATGTCCTTCTTGGGCCTTTGGATAAAAGAGTGGGCGGCATCCCTAGTGTTACGATCTCTTCGCTCGGGCAAATCTCGGCCAGGACTGCCATAAAATGGTCATGTACATTGTCCACCTCGACCTGGCGTAACCTGCGCCCGGCTAAATCACTGTCTTTGCACACCCTTCTGGTATGGATACACCATCCCTGCCTTGTCGTCAATAGAAATGGACGAGCTATCCTCACTTGGAGCTTGCGGGCGTCGGCTCCTACAAAGCGATACACAATTAGCTAAAGGCGTCCTATAGGTCTATCTTTGGTGCATTCCATAGATGTACATTACCTTGATGTGGTCTATCGGTGGTGGGCGTCGTCATGTTTAGAATTATGCGTGGACACGACGCTACTCCGATGTCGAGTAGGATTGGCTCTCAAATTACCAGGGCCGGCTTGCGACTGCGCGCCTCGGGGAGTTGATTCGATTGATCTGCAATCTTTGCTATCTTTCCTTCAAATTTTTCGGACATCATCTATACCAACTGGTCATCGTGGTCGGCCTTGGATCTCTTCCTACTCCTATAGGTGTAGTAGTCGTCTGCGAATCCATGACTCCAAGGTACATTAACCCCAAGGCCTCGCGTGCGACCCGGGTGCTCCTTGTTTCTTAGGGCCATAGATAGTATATCCTTCTCCCTGTCTGCTTGGAAGGAGCCTTGGGAAGCTTGGGCAGTCAAGTCACGCTACAAAGAGGTCATCATGTTATTATAGACACTATGAAGTTATGGACTTATTAACAACTAGGTAGTTCGACATATTTACCACACGTTGGGACACTTCTTGTGCGCGGGTTTGTGAAAGAGATCTGCCGAAGGCGAGACTTTTGCCCTCGCTTTTAACCGGCTTAGGAGCAGCGGGTCGTGATATCGAGAAATGGCACAGTTGCGTTCTCCTCCGCCGCCCATTCCTCGTATTTATCCAGCGTACCAGCCGGTGTCGATCTGTCGAGTGAGTGTTTCGTGGTATGCGGAGAGTTTTGTGCGCCGCACTTTGCTCATAAATTCGTAGTTGTTTTCATAGCCACAAAAGGTGTCCCATGCTTCCGCTTGAAGAATCTATACTTGCGAAGGGCGTCGACCCGTGTTCACGTGCCGTGACAAGAATGCTCTTGAAGGTCCTCCACGATTTAACCATCGTGAGCATCGCCGTCCGTCGCGCGCGTGCCACGTCTGCATACGGAATAGTGAACTTCTCGAAAGTTCTATCCACGGTAGCGCCTTTGCTTGTTTTCGTCAGGTCCTTCCACCTTGGTGTGGTGATGGGGACCCGTTCCTTCCAAGTATCCGTAGATGATCCGGAATCTCGCGGCGATCTCTTAGGACCGAGAGGACCCCAAAGTCACCGACCTCCGTGATGACCGGTCGCCCGCAGCATTTTCGATTGTCCTCTGCCATCTCGCTTCCGTGTCATTATAAATCGACGGTGGGTGGCCTCGTCGGCGCCTCTTCCATCTGCTGGCGTCGGTGGCACGACCTCGTCGGCGCCTCTTCCATCTGCGGCGTCGGTGTGTGGCGAAGATAGTGCCTCTGCCATCTAAACACTTGCTATCTATATAAGTTACATATGCAATAAAATGGATTGCAAGTGTCCCAAATTAACATATACATTTAAACTTAATAATATGCTCAACATGTGCAATATTAGCAAATAATCATAATTAATTCCAGCATAAATATGAAACAATTAAGCATTAATCCAATGGCATTTAAATTTAAAACAAAATAGAATCAAGTAAAATGATCGACGAAGGAAATGCTAAGCAAAGGTTTGATCCTATAGGGCTTGCCGTCTCCCTGCTCCTATTCTAACACTCCTAACACTCCTTAATCCACCAGCTTCTCTTGTGATCTTTGTATAGATAGAAACTAGTGATACAAATCTTTTGCCTGAGCCTATCTTTGCCCGAGCCTACTTCATCGAGACCGACACATTGGAGTGTACCATTTGCTTCGTGTCATGGAGGATTGGCATGAAGCAAAGGTACACTCAAGTGTGTCAGGATCGACGAAGAAAATGCTAAGCAATGGTTTAATGCTTCATGTACAGAAGACTAGCCTTTAATGAAGACATAGAAACAAAATAGAATCAAGTAAAACTTTCTTTCTGGATTAAACTCTCGGCCAATAAAAGGCCTAGAGATTAACAGTGCACAGACACTATTCCAACATATTGATTGATGATATTATGTGCTCTCAGAAGGAGAGTAGCTAAAGAACAAGTCTTTGCCATCTCAATCCTATTGTCTATACTCTTCATTAAATGAATATGATAATATAAATTCAAACTATGAGCTCTAAACAATACTTTGCTTAAGCATCAAATGATCTCAGCTATTACTTGAAAACATATTAAACTTCGATCAAGCAGAGGAGGCCGGCGGGAGGAGGGAGGTGCGAGGGAGCGAGCCGCAGGGAGGGGAGGAGGCGCGGGAGAAGACCAAGTCAGTCTGGAGGAGGCCGACACGAGGAGGAGGGCACAAGACGGGAGGAGGTCTTGCAGAGGAAGGACGCCAGGCAGGGAGGAGGGCAGTCTGTCGTGCCGAGGTCAGGCGCCAAGGTCGGGGACAGCCCGACCACGGTGAAAGTGCTCTACTTACGAAGGAGAGGAGGCGTGCTCAATCTCGAGGAAGAAGTCAGAGGTTGACTATAGAGATCAAGATGGCAAATGAAAAGTTGAATGAGCTCATCTGAGACTACTAGAAGAATCACAAACTAGTCATTAGATTACCAACAAAAGCTGAATACTCTCAATAGGCGAACATGAAGACACGGGTTCGGTGATAAAAGCCGATTAGGTGACATAACAATATCCACTTCAAATGCTAGAGATCAAATGAACCAAAAGAATCAAAATAACTAGCTTTCAACCGAAAGTAACCAATTAACGATACATCATATTGACAATGTAGTAAGTAATACAATAGAGCTCAAGTATGAACTAACTATCACATTCAATCTCGGTATAAAGGCGAGTTCATCACGAGCATGTCAACAAAGCCCATTGATCAATTTGCAATATCTTGATACTAGATTCACAAGTCGGAACTAATACAAATCAAGGTATCAACTAGCACTGCAAATATATATATGTAAAGATCAAGCGAAGCGCCACAGAGGAGCAATACTCACAGAGAGGATGCGCACAAGAACTCACGGTGCAAGGAGGAGGCAGTGGGGAGGAGGTCGGCGCAGTGAGGAGGGAGGTGCGAGGAGGAGGCCGACACGGGAGGAGGGCGGCGAGGGAGAAGGCGGTGTAGAGGGAGGAGGCCGAGCCACGGGGAGGAGGGCAGCACAGGAGGAGGCCGATCACGAGGCGGCGGAGCCGCCAAGGGGAGGAGGACGGTCTGCGCGTCGTTGATGTCGGGGCGGCGGCATCGAGGTCGGGCGGCGACGTCGGGCTTCTGGGGAGGTGAGCGGGGCGTCGGCGTGGGCGCCAAGGTCGGGGTGGCGGCACCGAGGTTGAAGGCGCCGAGGTCAAGGGCGCCAAGGTCGGGGGCGGCGGCGCTGAGGTCATAGTCGGCGGTGAACGGGCGAGCACTAAACCCTATAGGAGGCGAATGAGCGCGAGAGAGCCTAAGGGGCGTGGGAGAGGAAGTGGCGAGTGAGAGCAATACCTAGCGGTTCACCTTATAAAAAGTATATCACAGACGGTTCTATTAAAGAACCGCTGCGTGATATCTTATCTGAGCGGTTCCCTAATAGGCATGCGTGATACGTTCCATATCACGAGCGGTTCTCGTAGGAAGCGTCAGTGATATCCTTATCCTGCATGTTCTATTAGAAAACCATCGTGATATATCACGAGCAGGTTCTAGTATCAAACCGCTCGTGATATAACGTATCATAGGCGGTTTGAAATAGAACCGTCTATGATTCCCTATCACGAGCGGTTCTATTATGGAACCGTCAGTGATATCTCTCGATGAGAAATGAACAACAAGTCTCTTCATTTTCCGAGTGTGTCTGCATTAGTCTCACGATCCACAACCGTCTCTTCATTTTCCAACATCGCTTCTGACTCCTAAATATCTCTTCGTCTCCGCTCCGACTTTAGAACTTGTTCTATAAATAGATGACCCCTTCTACAATGTATTTCACACAAGCTCTTGTTATTCACGTTTAATCTTGCCGCGGAACTTTGAAATGTATTATTACAAATGTATAGGTGATAAAGATCCTTTATGACTGGCTATCAATATCAAAGATGACAAGTCCATAACACGTTAACACATGACAATTTCACGTTGACATCAAAATATATGAGAGATTACAAGTCCATAACACATGATGTTATGGAATAAATTAATTACATTGGAGTAAATTCTTAATTAAAATATAGGCCTTCACGATGATCGGCGCATATAACTAGCTTCCTCTTTGGGTTCTTCCTCAAGCCTAATGCCATTTTAGAAAGAGGCAACTCGTCAAATTGATTGTATTCTTCCTCGTCCACTACATTCTCAACTCAGACAATCCTCCTTTTTCCATGAAGAACTTCGTGGCGCTTCTTATTTGCGGTCGGTTACATAGAAGACTTGAACAACTTGGTTGCTTGATCGAATGGTTCGTCTTTGTATCCGACACATTCGAGGTCCCACGGTAGTGACGCCGTGCTTAATCGACCTTCACTTGTGGGAGATGGACCCAACGGACCGAAATAGGGGATCTTGAAAAGCACGTGGTCGAGCTCCCATATCTCCTCTATTTGCCCATAGTAGGAGCTCCTCACCCATCGGGATCGAATGCATCTATCACGGACACCGCTATTACGGATCAGTGCTCTTCCTATCTGATTGCCAGTATAAAATGTGTACCCATTTATGTCATTATAATTGCCATGCGATAATTGTAAATTGTGGCCCTCGTGCCAACCATAGCGTATCATCACTTGATGACCTCCCGATGATTCACACCTTTAACCATTCGTTGAGCAGATGGTTGTGCTCTCTCATGACCCAAACCTCGACCGTGCGGATTACATTGGCGTACCATGTCTTTTGTGCTCGTCGATGTGCGTGGACACTTGGGTCATGTGTTGCAAGACCATGAAATATGCTTGATCGTACGTATTCAGATCGAGAGTGATTGATTTCCTTCCGATGGTCCCGATACCATCCAGTCTCCCCTCATGGCGAGATAGAGGCACACCTATCGGTTCCACGAGCCATGTAGTCGACGCAGAACTCAATGACCTCTTCGGTTGCATAACCTTCGATGATCTTGCCCTCGGTTGAGATCGATTCCGTCGTAGGACTTGAGAATTCTCATGTACCTCTCGAATGGGTACATATGATGCAAGAATACAGGGCCGCATATCTTTATCTCTTTCACAAGGTGAACAATGAGATGGACCGTGATATCGAAAAATGACGGAGGGAAATACATCTCAAGATGACATAGAGTCGTCACCACCTCGGTCTGCAGAGCATCTAGTCCTTGGGGATCAATGATCTTCTGAGCAATTGAGTTGAAAAAATAACACAGCCTCAAGATTGCCATTCGGACCTTGTTCGCAATATACTTCTAATTACAGCAGGAAGCATTTGTGTCATCGGCACATGACAATCATAAGACTTCATACCAAGTAATTTCAAATCTTGCATAGAAACAAGTTTCTTAATAACCAGACGGGACTTTCACACCATGCAAGCTCTGGCACAGTTCATTTCTCTCGGCCTTGGACAGAGTGTAGCAAAGTTGGGGAAGAATACGTTCATCTGTATTGGTCTCTTTCGGTGCTAACTTTCGGTCCTTATGTTCATATCAACCAAGTCACACCATGCGTTAACATCATCCTTTGTTTTGCCACTATTGTTGACAAGAGACCAATCAAGCTATCACATACATTCTTCTCTCGTGCATGGCGTCGATGCGTTGATTGAACTTCTAAGTGCTCTCAATAAGGCAAGTCCCAAAAATTGACCGCTTCTTCCAGATGATCTTCTCACGGGTTCTTAATTTCGTCCATTCCCAAGCACAACATCGATATCCTTAACCATATCATAGACCTCTTTCCTCTAAAAGCCCTTGGAAGTGAATCGTTCTCCTTATTTCTATCGAATTGTTTTTTCATCTTGCGGTATGGGTGACTCTGAGGAAGGAACCTACGGTGGCCATATATACGATTTCTTGTGAGTTGTTGACCATACACTCTCCGTAGCATCTAAGCGGTCTTGGACAAGCTTTGGTTCCTTTTATCTTTGAAGTCAGATAGGTTACCAAGGCGAGAAAATTATTGATGGTGCGAACAACATAAGCGCGTAAAGTGAAATTCTCTCGTTTATACGCATCCCATACCTATACCCCTTCGTTCCACAGTGTCACAAGATCTTCCAGCAATGGTGCTAGGTACACATCAATATCATTCCCAGGTTGCTTCGGCCCTTGGATAAGTAGTGACATCAAAATGTACTTCCACTTCATACACAGCCAAGGAAGAAGGTTGTACATACATAGATTCATGGGCCAGGTGTTATGTCGGCTGCTCATGTTACCGAAAGGATTCATTCCATCCGTACTCAACCCTAACCTTATGTTCCTCGGTTCCGCACCAAACTCTTGAAGCTCGATCAAGTTTCTCCTTCAGGCGAGAATCGGCAGGTGTCTTAGCTTTCCATCTCTCTTACGCTCCTCTAGTGCCAGCGCACAATCTTGCCTCCTTTGGGTTCGCAAATAAATGCTTCAAGCGTGGGATCACAGAGAGATACCACAACATCTTAGCGAGAGGTCCTTGCTTCACCTTAGCGATATTCTCGACGCTTGTATCGGGATGCTTTGCACAGGACATACATGCATGTCCGCATACTCTTTATGGTAGAGGATACAATCGTTCGGACATGCATGTATTCTTTCTACTTCCATTCCCAAAGGACAAATAACCTTCTTTGCTTGATAGGTGGTGCTAGGCAACACGTTTCCCTCTGGAAGGATGTCCGCTAGGAGACCTAACAACGCCGTGAAACTCTTATCGGACCAACCATTGCTTACCTTCAATTTTAGCGGTTCAAGCACGGTTGACAACCTTTGTGTATTCGGCTTGCGGCCCGAGGGAACAAAGGTCTCACCGAGTCCTCCCTTAAGCCCTCGAATTTACAAAACTCTCTCTCTCTTTGTAGTTCTCTTACGCATCGCGTAGCATCTCGATCCAGTTGTCATCGTGCCACCTATTCTCATCAAAAGCACAGATCCACATCCGCAAATCGTTGACTTCCTCGGCGATGTTGTCATTATTAACCGGTATAATCTGCTCTTCACGGTACTAGTCCAACATGTATACCCTTTTTGAAACCCCTTGAATCAAGTGCGCTTCGATCTGCGCGCGTTGTTAAACATCTTGATTACATAATCAATGCATGGACAATACATAAAATTTATCCCTTCTTCAACATATCACCTTTCGTGGCTTTTCTAAAAGCAACCACGCCATTAATGTACTCTTGACTCACACGGTTCACACCGTACATCCGCTTTTGATCCATCTACACTACGCATGTAACAAATTAGTGTCAAATTGAATTTAAATATGCAAGTGAAGCTTCATAACGAAGTTTTCTTTCTTGCTTTAGGCATCGATATGCCTCCGAAGAAGAGAATTGTACCAACTCAAATTTCAACATTTTCACAAAACATCTAGTCATAGATAACTATTGCATCGACAAACATCTAAGACCATACCAAATAGGATTAAGTCTTGAGCATCTAATCCTCAATTAGCTACAATGTATGGTAGAAGGCAGGGCGTTTCACATGACAAAAGAACAACCATATTTGCATCCCATCTACGAATTTATAGTGATATCTTGATATTACTTTGGACTAATTAATTTGACCTACACCAAAGTTGTTATTTGTCTACAAAACCACATATGCCTTTTCATAGACATTATAAAGAAAATAATCATATGCAATCACCTAGTGGTACTACACATCAAATTTCATCACCAAGTATAATGGCAATAACATATGGCGGTTATTTAGTATTCTGACGCTATGCCTCAAAATTCTAAACAAAAATGAGCAAATCCAAGTTGGAATTTTTTGTGCCAATAATCTTCAACCGCACCTCACTATCTTTTTGAATTTTCACCGAATTTGGACAAACAAGCGGCTCCAGTTAGAACAAGAAGGAGCAGGTTGGAGGAGCTAGGTAGGGAAGTGGCGCATGGGAGAGGAGAAGCGGATCTAAGGGGCAGCAGCGAGGTTGCTCCAGGAGTAGAGCGTGTGAGAGGCGGCAGCAGTGGTAATCTGGCGATGAACCTGAGGCCTCGAGGCGGCAGATGTGGCGGAAAGCGGCGATGCTGCGAGAGGGATGTGTCGGGCGCAATTTATATGATGTGAGGATATCACGAGCGGTTATTAATTGAGCTATGTGATAACTAATTATCCGAGCGGTTCTCATTGAAGCGTTTGTGTACTATCCTGGCGGTTCTTATTGAGAACGCGTTTGTGATAATACCGACAGTTGAATGAGAACCGTTATGATTGATGGATTATCACGTAAAGTTTGTAAATGGGAAATGCAGTGATAATTCCTGACAGTTCGATTAATGAGGCGTGCGTGATAGATGACTATCTCGTGATAAATTTGGCGCCAAACCCAGTCGAGACGGACCCAACACGAGACGGTTCCAAAGGCGAATGCAGTGATGGGCGTCTACTATAGCCTGTTTTGTAGTAGTGGTGTTGTAGAAATATAGAAATACTAAAATCTTCCAAAGGTCCTATGGATCTTTGAGTTGGAGCGATGTGACTCGTTGTTAGTGCGTAGGGCCTCGGCAAAGTTGGCTTTGAACTTGTCCGGACTTTAGATTCACTGTACCGCTTTCGATATTTTTTCTTGCATTTTCTGCTTTTCCTACCTTTTAACTCTTGGTGATCGCCCTTCTTGCCGCCCTCCATTCCTAAAAAGTTGTTAAGATGTTCTTTGGTTAATGTGTAATGGCTACTAGTTTCATGACTTGAATGGAATTAATTATGTGAAATTTTGGTGTGAGATGACTTCAGGAAAAAAAATGTTGAGTTTTTAGCATAATGATGTGAGAGTAAGAAGGGTGTTAACGAGACAAGCACACAAGTGCACATCGACTTAAACAAAGCATGCAAAGTTAACATTCTTTGCACTAAATTGAGTTTCCTATTTGAAAGTGCTTGAAAACATTTTGGCATTGATTTTAAACTTTTCTTGCTTTTACGTAATTATCCAAAAGCTTCTCTTAAAAGGCTGCGACAACAAAATAATTTTCAAGAAAAATTGAAAGCTCGAGAAAATAGTGGGGATAATTTATTAAAAACCGAGATAAAGTTAGGAGCCTCCCCAACACTTTCCATAATTTTTAGAGTTCATTTACTATATTTAGAAACTATCAAGGTGTCCAGCGTATTTCTTGCAGCTAGATTTGTTTTAAAGTTTTTAATGTTAAATGATATAACTTAGATGCTTGAGAATATATTTACGTATCTACGTAGCTATTTAGATTTTTAAGATATCGTAAACATTAAAAATGACAATAGAAACTTTAAGAAAAACACAACTTTAGGAACGTAACTGATGTATGAGTTTTGATGGAAGAACATCTCTAGTATAATAAATTAACCACTCTCCATCATGTATACATCATGTAGCTGCATGCCCTTATTTGTTTTCTCCACTGGTTACTCTTTTCCAAAATATTTGCATGCACATGTACCTCTGTTAGTCTCAAACAATACGTTGATTATATATACAACAAATTATCTTATTAGTTTACATGATATTAAAGTACCTTGCCCACGTATACACCGATGCACCATGGGTGACCTACCTTGAAATTATCTTCCCTCACGTCGGTTGCCTTACTGAACTGTGTGTCTTCTATCTCTTCTCCCGCCACATTTTTTCTGCTTCAATCTCTAATAGCAAGCCCAATGCTTGATCGACATTTCTCAGCTGCTACCCCTTCCGATGCAATACTTTACCACATAGTTATCTTCTACTTCTCTCCAATTATTGTTTAATACTAACCATTATGACATCAACACGCGTACGTGCAAATGTCGTTGATCCTTGCCAGGGACACGTACCCTCCGCACTCTCTCTGGTGGCCCCAAGCTTATTCCTTACTATTGCGCCATCTCTACTCTGAGCTCTTTGCTCCTTTGTTTATGTACACTCGTGTTTATATTTCGTATGGATGCATGCATGTATATACACATGACGATATTTTACTTGCTCGATGTCTTCTTCTACCATGTTGGTCGCTCCTCTTCGATGTTGTCTAACTCAACGATGTGGCTTCCTTACTAAGCTCGCTATGACCTCCCATCTTCAACGATGTCGGTATGTTTGCTTTAGTCATTTGTCTAACGATATGGGAATCTTTTACATCGTTGACGACGTCGTGTCCTGTGATGGCGCTCCTAGCTACGCAATAACCCCGTATCGTCGATATCTCGTCTTCAATGCAAAGCTCCATCTCCTCTTTGCTAGGGCTTCCCCATCATCAAGATTCTTTGGCCACTGACTTCTTCAACAACGCTGCTGCTCACCACTTATCGTTACAACACTTGGCTCCTTCGACTCCAGCCTTTCTCTTCGGTAGCTCCAGCTAGTAGCACAACATTGTCCTTGTGGAACGGCTAAGGTGAGCAGCACGAAATTGTTCTTACCTTAAATGTGTTGACACGGCTCTGCGTTTCCTTGTGAATCAATGTCTTCTTGTAGAGACGGATCGACATCATTGCACTCTTTTGTAGTCTCGTCCGACACCATTCGTGGTATCCTCGTTACAACTTATATTTAATTTATTCAAAATTTTAGTTATTCGGGGATTTTACTTTGGAATTCGTAAGGAAATAGAATTTCAAATTTTCTTTTATTTTTTGTCCCTAATTTAAGTTATTTTTGTTGGAATTCATATAACAATCCAATTGTTAATTTTTATTTAATTTTTTATGCGAATTAAATTTATTTATGGATTTTAATTTGGAATTAGCATCAAAATCAAATTGCCAATTTTAATTTATTTTTATTCCAAATAGCAGTTATTTTTTGTTGAAATTCAAACAACAATCCAATTGCGATTTTTGTTTAATTTTTATTTCGATTATATTTATTTAGGATTTTACTTAGGAACTCATATGTAAATCAAATTGATAATGTTATTTTTAAAAAAAATTAGTTATTTAAATATTTTACTTTGGAATTCATATGAAAATCAAATTGTAAATTTTCTTTTATCTTTATCCCAAATTTCAATTATTTTTTGTTGGAATTTATATTCTAATCTAATTGCCAATTTTTTATAAAAATTATTACGAATTCTGAGTTATTTAGGGTTTTTATTTTGGAATTTGTATTGAAATTAAATTTCTTATTTTATTTTTAATTCCAAAATCTAGGAATTTTTGTTGGAATTAGTATACTAATCAAAAATTTATTTTGAATTATATTTGTTTTTGGAATTTTACTTAGGAATTCATATCAAACTCAATTTGCTATTTTTATTTTATTTTTTATTTCAATTCCACTTATTTTTATTGAGAATTATGTTTATCTAGTGATTTTACTTAGAAATTAAGTATCAAAATTAAGTTGCTAATTTTATTTTATTTTTAATTTCGAATTTCAGTTATTTTTACGTTGTACTTGAGATGGACTCTTATTTCTATATTGTACTTGGCATAGACTCTTTCATTTAATCTAGATCGTTATAATCTGGACCCACCATAATCAACGGTGTGGATGTTTCTTTTTTTTCACCGATTAACGTAGGAATTTCTAGCCCTTGAGAGCGAACGTGGTAGCTTCTTTTTCTATCGCTTTAATAATATTGAAAGCTTCATCTCCTTTTTGCTAGGGCTTTCTCATCATCAAGCTTATAAGTTATAAATTCTTTCTACGGTTCTACCCCATGAAACTTCTCGTATCTACTTGCTCCATCATCTCACTGACATAGAATAACATCGATTAGTCTGTGTAGATCTCCTTTTACTCATCATCCATCGACCCACATCCACATGCACCTCCGATTAGCGACCCGGTGAAGGAAGATTTCACCTGCAGCCACTTGAAATGGATTCTGTGCTACCCTCGGCTACACTTCTTCCTTCTCTTCCTCCGATTTATCCTCCTCAACTCGTGGCGCCAAACCCTAATCGTGGGGCGTTGGTAGAGGCACACCAGGCGATGGTCCAAAGTGAGCCGCACATGCCGAGGGGTAGGGCCTTGCCAGGCATGGATGGAGGTGCGTGGCACATGATGGTCCGGACAGGAGTGGGCTACATGCGGCAGCGGGGTGGCGCGCGCGGTGACCACAGGGGGGGCGCTTCTTGCCTCATGGGTTGTGTTGAGGTGGGTCAACTCAAGGGATGATGATGTCATGATGCAACCATTGGCCATGCATGTGTGAGTGTGACAAATTTCTTGTGTCATCCTTGCATTTTTTGTTGTGTGTTAGGTCAATTGGCTAGCTTCATTTGTTTTGAATGCAATTATATATTGTGTCTTGATCTATGTGAAATTAGATGGTGATGGTGGCGCACTACCAGAATCGTCAATTTTCCCGAGTGTTTTGAATAAGACAACTCGGGAACTTCCCGAGTGCCTTACGAAACACTCGAGGTGCCAAGAAAACACTGGAAATTAACATTTCAGTGTCCGGACACTCGGAAACTTTGGCCAGAACAGCGAGGCTGATTTCCCAAGTGTCGCTCGTTACAGACACTCGGGAGCTAAAAATATAGGCCGCGCCATTTTTCCCCACACCGCGCGCCCGTTTTTTCGCCCGTTTTCTAACTCCTAACCCCGTTCTCCCACCCCCCACGCTCTTGCTCCCTCTCCCAATCCCCTGCCTATGGCTCTCTCCCCCGCCGGTCTTTGCTCCTTCCCATCCTCCGCCGCCTCCTTTGCACGCTGCCTCCCCTCGTCTCCTCCCCACCTCCACAGCCGCGCGCCTCCCCTCGTCTCCTCCCCCACCTCAACCGGCGCCACCTCCTCGTCTCCTCCCCCCCCCCATGGCCAGGCGCCGCCCCCCTCGTCTCCTCCCCTCCTCCTGGCTTCTGCAGCCGTCTCAAGCTCTTATGTCGCTGTCGCCTCCTCGTCTGCGCTTGCTGCCAGCCCTCGTCTCCTCCCCGCCTCCACGACCCGGCGCCGCCTCACGTCCTCCTCTTCCTCCACCACTTCACGCGCCGTATCCCCCCTCCACCACCTCTGCAGCCGCCTCCTCGTCTGTCGCCGCCAAGAAGAACGGCTGAGCACTCGGTAACCCCTAATCACGAATTAACCAATTGCTTTAAGATTCATAATTTTTCTATAAGAAAAGTATTCAAGAAAAGCTCAAGCAAGATCCGTTGAGTTATTCCACTTTTGCATACGCAACACTATACCTTCGCACATTACATTGTTATGGACGATCAACTTTAATTTACGTAATTTAAACATCATAAGGTTTTATTTGTTCTATTATATATTGATTGCCCTTTTTGCTACATATATTACTAGTGAAAGAACATGTTTTGATTGTTCAACATTTAGTATATATAATTAACCAGTTTTCAATTTTTCATATATTAGATGCGAACTTTCAAATAGGGCTACCATTTTGGTCTAGAAATTTTAAAAACCATACATATAGTAAAATTCAAGGGTGCTACAATGCTATACAAAAACTCAAAGACTGAATTAGATGTAGTGTTCCCTGGGCCAAAATAAGATTTATCTTTCATAGGATGATCCGTTGAACCAAAATTGATTAAATCTTCTGTTGTCCTGTGTCCAAAAGAAGGGACTAAAAATATCCTTTTTGTTCGAATTTATGGCAAAGTTTATGACACAACAAGAGAATAGTGCTATCTTGTCATGACTAATACAATATCATTGCACGAGGGCACAGCAGCACAAAAAAGATTGTCCCCAGTACTGTGTTGTCACACACCGATTCTACTTACTTTTGTCTGGTGTTTTTCAAGAAAGATGCTGCTAGCTAAAATTAGTGATGTACTTGGGTCGGGTTTGTTTAGGCTTAGTTTTTTTCCTTAAAGCTTAAAGCTAGTTTTTGGTTCAAATAGCTTATAAGCACTTTAGTTTTAAATTAAGCCAGTTGTTTGGTAGCTTGACTTTTTTTATTGGCTTTTTGTCTTGAATGATAAAATATCTGATATGCCCTTATACAAATGAGCTAAAAGAGTTTTTCCATATTGTTTATGCACTAATTTACTGTTTATGCCATTTACACGAATGTTTTTGAACTTTTTAGCATAAAAATTTAAAATGGCAACTTTAATTCAATAGACAAAAGCAATCATGTTTTAACTCAGCTCATGAACAAATCAAACAGGTTTGACAAACAATCCACAAACAACATTCTGACCATCTTCCCCACCGCAGCTCCCTCGGCTCCCTCAGCTCCAAGAAGTACTATAAGGTAGTGGATAAGTGGAAAAAGAAATAAAGTTTGCTTATTTTCTTTTGTGTTGTCCATTTATGGTGGATTGATATGCTGTCATTACAATGCTACATTAACGTATTAATAAATAATAATATTCATTTATAATGGTATTCATATATATTGAAAGAAAGTGTTTTTATGCTCCGTTGATCATGTATATTGTCTTCATGTCAATCTGTTTTAGTGTACATATATAGGGCATGCATCCTATGGTAGCTTGTAGCTCGCTCTGTAGTTGTAATTTTTGACATAAATAAAAGTTGGATTAAAATATGCATTATGTTTTGCACACTAGGATGGCTGAGGATCGTAGTTGGATGTACACTGGGTGTAGAGCGATGGGTGACTGTAGCCAAGAATGGATGGAAAAGTCGACAGATTTTGTGGATCGAGCATTTGCTAGGAGTAATGGACGAAGTGTGTTGTGCCTTTGTTCTCGTTGTTTGAACACACGGCCACAAATGAAGGCAACAATGATCGCACACTTGTGCAAGTACGGATTTAGGGCAGGCTATACCGTGTGGGTCTATCACGGCGAGTCTGGCGTAGTAGATCGAGATGTGCTAAGGAAGAAAGCAGACGATGGCGGCCACAATGAGAGTAGGATAGAAGACATGCTAGATGATGTCGCGTCATGCATTTGGGCCACTGGCGAGGAAGAACCGGAGCACGCAACAAGGGCTTTCTTTGATATGTTGTCATAATGAGTCAACCACTTCATGGGCAAACACAGTGTCCCAACTAGATTCCATCACACGACTACTTGTTGTCAAGTCTCGATTCGGCACAAGCATTGCTTGCTTTGATGCATTCTTAAGCGTGTTTAGCACCCTTCTCCCGGATGGTCACAAACCGCCCGCTAACTTGTATGAGGCCAAGAAATTGATAAGCGCACTAAATATGCCATATGAGAAGATAGATGTTTGTCCAAATCATTGCATGCTATTTAGGAATGAGAATGTGGACAAAGATCACCGTGATAAGTGTGGTGAGTCTAGGTTTGTTGAGGTTGACTCTGTGATGGTCGGAAGAGGCGACTTCCTATTGGCGTAAAAATACTTAGCTATCTACCATTTGTGCCACGAATCCAACGGTTATACATGTCCGAGGTTTACGCCAAACAAATGGTATGGCACAAGTATGGTCGTTGGTACCATAATGACAAGATGGTCCACCCATCGATAGTGAAGCATGGAAGCAATTTGGCCGAGACTATGTAGAATTTGCGGAGCCTCGGAATGTTCAATTGCAATTGCAAGCGATGGGTTTAACCCATTTGGTATGGAAATTCGCCATACAAATGTTGTTAACTGTGTTTGTCATTCCCTTAACGTCCCACCGGCGTTTGCATGCGAAAAAGTACATATTCCTTTCCTTGATAATCCTTGGTCCTAAATACCCGGAAAGAATATGAGTGTATTCATGGAGCGGTGGTGGATGAATTATTACGTGCTTGGGAACAAGGCATAGTGACATATGATCGGGCATTGAAGCGAGAACTTCACCATGCGGGTCGCGTACCACACATCCATGCATGACTTCGGCGACGGGATATTCTCTCGGTGGTGTGTACATGGGAAGATGCCATGCCCAATCTGTAGGGAGGCGTTAGCGTGGTGTTGGCTAAAGCATGGTCGCAAGCACTCCTTCTTCGATTGTCATCGTTAATTCCTTCCAATTGACCACGAATTCGAAGTGACACAAGCCGGATTTAGGGCCAATATTGCTATCCATGATGGACCACCACGTCGTCTGGCGGTGAGGAGGTTAGTGCGGCTAGATGCTTTGAAGCCTCTTGATGATGGTGATGGGTTAGAAATATGGCGAGGAGCATAATTGGACTCACATTCCAAGTTTGTGGCGGCTGCCATACTTCCATAAACTCATTCTTCCCCATAACATAGATGTAATGCATAATGAGAAGAATGTTGCAGAGGCCATATTTAGCACATTCTTTGACATTGCAGACAAGGCGAAGGACAATGTGAAGGCTCGCCTTGATCGGGAGGAGCTTTACAATGAGCCCTCTCTGAATATGATCCATAAGCCACTCTTGGCAAGTGGAAGAAGCCAAGAGCTAGTTATTGCCTAACTAGGGTTCAGAGGAAGGAGATTTTGTAATGGTTTGAGACCTAAAGTTTCTGATGGGTATCGACAAATCTAAGAAGAGGAGTGAATTTAGCTACCATGCGCATCAATGGCCTAAAGAGCCATGACTACCACATATTCATGGAACACCTTTTGCTGTGATGATTAGTAGCTCGTCCCCAAGTGTGTTTGGCAAGTGATGGCGGAGTTGAGCTTCTTTTATCGGCGACTATGTGCGAAAAAGATAGATCCCATGGTAATGTCAACTATAGGCGTGAAGTACTGTGTTGCTTTGCAAGTTGGAAAAGATCTTTCCACGGCTTCTTTAATCCAATGCAACATTTGATTCTCCATCTTCCCTATGAAGCTAGGATGGGGGACGATTGCAAAACCGGTGGATGTATCCAATTGAGAGGGAACAAAAGGAACTACGAGGCAAAGCAAAAAAATCGATCGCGTGTTGAAGCATCCATAGCGGAGCATACATAATTGAGAAATTTCCCATTTCACATCAATATACTTTCTTGACAATGTTTGCACGATTGCACAATCAAACCTCACGATACAATATTGGCATCCTCAAAATAATTGCCAACTTAGCCCTTCAGGAAGAGGTGACACTTCAGCGGTGGAACTCCCAAAGTTTTATCGCGGGATGAGTGGTTATTTGTGATGTTGTATGTCTTTACCAACCTCTCCAAGTGGATGATTACATTAGGTATGCAACAATTATTTTTCCCAATAATTGATGCATGAGTGTTTTAATCTACTTGTCTTGTTGCTTATAGGAATTTGTTAGGAGCGAGTGGAAGCAACGTCGAGACCCATCCGAAAAACAAATTGAGACCCTTCTTAGAAAGGGTCTTTGGGAATTGTAAACCGAATTTCCCGACTTGGTTCTATCAGTAACTTTTCTATTAGCTAGTCCCCTTGCACATAATATTTACTAAGTAAAGAGGAACTAATACATGAAACCCATTCTATTTATCTTTGTAGAGTTTGAAGGACAAGTCTATGAGCAGCGAATTAAGGCAAGTTGCTCAAGGATGCCACACTCGTGTCTTTGTCCTATAGTACCTACGATGTGAATGGGTACCGCTTCCGAACATCGACACATGAGAGCGAACGGCCTAATGCAACAACAATTAATAGTGTATTGGTGACTATAGGACAAGATGGGAGCAATACACCTATTGAATACTATGGAGTAATTGAAGAAATAATTGAACTATATTTCCATGGTAGCAAACCTCACAAACTTATGTTATTCAAATGTCATTGGTTCCATCCATTTAGAAGTCGACGGGATACATCACTTGGGTGGTTGAAGTTGCACATCAATCAATCCTACCGAGCAATGACCCATTTATTGTGGCTCGACAAGCCACCCAAGTATACTACATCCCGCACCCATGCAAAACTATGAGTAGTCTAGTGGATTGGTGGGTAGTACATAAAGTGCAACCATATGGTAAACTACCTACCCCTAGTGAGCAGACTACAACATGGAGACCAACAATGGTGTTGACCTATTCTTTCAAGAAGATGGGCTACGAGGGACTTTTCAAATAATAATTGGGGAAGAGGGCGATCACATGGATGATATTCAAATCGATGCCGATGAGGTTGTAAACCAAGAGGTCTTGGAACTACTTAATCGCTTAGACATTGATGGCAAGAAGGATGAGGTTGAGTCAACACCTCATGATAGTGACGATGACTTTTAGAGGGCCCATCTGCGGAGGATCCCATTGTAGCGACTACTTCTAAGCATGATCTTGTTTGTCTTCCATCTATTTGTCTGCATGTTTTAATTTTTTGTATGAGCTTACTTGATTACGTTATATTACATTTTTCTATGAGCTTACTTGATTCGCTATATTACGTCTTTCTATGAGCTTACTTCATTGAGCTATATTAATTGATTTATTTAATTTCATTTCATTTCAGACACCAAAAATGAGTGGCGTCGAAGGCAAAGATACTCTAGTCAAGGCGACGCTTGTTTTCCACTCGAGGAGGCAGAGGCGCACATGCCACTCGAGGAGGCAGAAGGCGATCGCGGCCACTCGAGGAAGCGGAGGGCAGCCACGGCCTCGAGGCAGAGGGGAGCCGCGCCCCCTCGAGAGGCGTGGGGTCTACCTCTAGTAGATCAGGCTCCTGTACCCCGCAGCCCTCGCGTGCTGATGATGTGGAGGATGAGCACCGTGAGGCGGAGGGTGAGGAGGAAGAGCACCCTGAGGCGGAGGGTGAGGAGGATGAGCATGATGAGGCGGAGGGCAATACTACAACACAAGAATTTTGGTTGCGAGGACCTGCGAACCTACCACGATGACCAACCCGAGAGGAGGAGAAGATTGTCATCGTTCCTGTTGGCGACACGTAAGTAACTGGTTACACTTTCACTAATTTAGCCCACTTACTTGCATACCTCAAAAAACTAATATCACGAGCAATGGCGAGAAGAAGGCGGGGTGAGAAATGTAGACTTCGAGCGGCATAATTGGCGTGTTGATTCGATGGCACTTCCTGGCTTGGTCACCTCAGAGGAAGGCGGAGAACTGCATGGACATGGTGCCACTACAAGGTCGCTAAAGATCCGCACCGCTAAAGGAGAGGTTCCATTTGACAACTATTTGCGATGGGTGGAGGAAAGTTTTTGGGTAAGTGGTGAATATTCAAATCTGTTTCTATGTTCTACAAAATTTCTTCTATGTATCGAGTGGCATTTTATGCAGATTCTTGCCTCGATACCCTATTGATTTCTATTTTGAATGTTCATTTTGTGGATGAGGTTGGTTATTGTATGTACTCAGTAGATGATGATAAGTAACTTCAGTTCATTCTCACATTAATAATGGTCATTAAGCTCCAAACATTTGAATGCTATTGTTGAGCCTAGTTACTAATTGATAAAATCGCCACTTGATAAAATCGAATTAAGTTCAAGACAATTGTACCATTGTATACAATGCATGGATATATTGTACATATTACAAATCTTTAATTAGTTGTGGTCTATAGGACTGCATTAGTGCCTGCTTAATTTGTTTGTTTTCACTCAATTCTCAATAAACAAAACATATTAATAGTAAAATATGCTGGTTTATCAACTGAAGATGTTATAGAAAGCATCCCTGTATTTAATATATCGTGTTTATTTATATTAGACCCTTTAAAATTGTATATGCTTATTAGTAGTCTGTTTTACACATTCTTTTTGCCAATGTATATCGAGCATTATTAATTACTTGGATCTTTGGTATTTTACTACATTGGTATGCACAAACTAATCTGTTGGGAGGGTAGAAAGATAAACTATTAAAGATAAATGGATATTGTTTTATCATTAGATCATCTTCAATATAGATCTGTTGGGAGGCGAAAGATAAAGCTGTTCAAGTATAATATACTTTGGCATGTAGTGAACTTAGGCTTTACAAAGTATCAAAATAAAGAGTGTTTGACCTGAAAACTAGATACATCAATATTGGATCAGGATCTTTTGGATGTTTAGTAGCCAAATACCAGCTGATAGCAGGAACATCGAGAATTGAGTAGCATATGAAACTACAAATTGTGCAAGCCCAAGGTTGGAATTAACCTTGTTCCTAGTCTTTGGAGCATCCGGAGCCAAGTAATAAATGTCAACTAACTTAATCATCTTATTCTTTATCAATTCCTTTTCGCTTTCATCAACTTCATCTATTTTCAGGAATTCATCAAATAGCTGTCTTTCAAGTTGGGATTCATCAAAATCCTCGAGGTCTCTTTTCTTTGGGCCTTTTTGGTGTAATTACTTGAACCCACGGTTTATGAGGCTTGAAGTGCTCTAGTAACTGGAAAGACCACGCTTGATTTTAGTTTTATCTAAGTTTCAATGCTACCACGCCAGATTTGGCATGCTATAGCTCATGGTTTACAAAAAATTTACTTAGATATATGCTTCAAAGAATTGGTCTAGATTTGCAAAAATTGTTACGTGGTGCAATTTGACATACTATAGCTCATGGTTTCATGCAAATTTTCTTGGAACTTCATTTTGGTTTCATTGACGGATGTATTATACCATAGTTCACGGTATTTAGGCAATTTTAGTTTTGTCTATGTTTCAAAATTTCAACACCAGATTTAATTGACAGCTTGAAGGTCTTGTATTGCAACTTATGCCTTGAGTAATACATTAGCAACA
The DNA here is from genome assembly GCA_036346405.1 of Phyllostachys edulis. Classification (NCBI taxonomy): domain Eukaryota; kingdom Viridiplantae; phylum Streptophyta; class Magnoliopsida; order Poales; family Poaceae; genus Phyllostachys; species Phyllostachys edulis. The sequence continues at coordinate 138,889 of JAYEVD010000294.1, forward strand.
AAGGTATAATCTTACACATTTATTTGTTTCCAATATATGCTGGATTGTAGTGGTGGTTTAGATGAAATTTGAGGGACAAGAAGTTGATTCTAGGAGAGTCTTTGCGTAATTGTGTTAAGAAGTGATCCCACAGATGATCTCTGACGGCACGCATCCAAGCGGTGATCTGTTACTACACACAAGTCCTTGGGCGACAAATTAAGTAGGGCGAGGCTTGCCAAACGCATATCACTTTGGGCGAGTACATGCGGGTAACCAACTGTACAAATGATGTCCATGATTACAATCAATTCTAGTTTATTCATATTTAACACTTGGTTAATTTAAGCAATACCTTGGTGGGCCCTTAAGCGTGAAGATGCATGGCGGCAGATTGCCCAAGAGAGGTGGTGCAACGAGCGATGGTTAGAGGACTCTCGTCTTGCTAGGGAGCGGAGATTGTTGATGGACAGGGTAGCACATCGTCAAGGCTGACTCCTCCATGACTCGTTACAAGAAGAACACGGTAGGTCAACATGTTCATATTGATTGTATGTTGCGAGATACATATTTATTGATTGCCGTGGTTTTTTGGGTGCGAGGAAAAGAAGAAGCGAGGCTGTCTCCGATATGGAGGCATATGTAGAAGCTAGGAGGGTGATCGGGGAGGGCACCTTGTGCACCCGACTGCAACAGAGAACTTAGTACGATTTCGATCATTTTGTCCCTCGTGATTTTCGCTCTCGATGATTTTGCCCAGCAGTGCATATCTTGTATTGCTAAGGAGATTCATGGGCCTGACTACAGCGTAATGAATTCACCACTAGACGCGATTGTAGCTGTGTACAAGGTGGAAAGGGGAAGAAACATGGTCGTTTCTTCATGGGTGCCGACTACATTAGCACACCGACAACCCTCTCGGAGGTCCGGACCACAAGTACTGCATCAACGGATGAAGTAAACCTTCAAAGTCGACCGCGAACATCACATGGGCTACATTCTCAGGTTTCTGAGCTTCAGGCGCAACTGCGACAGGAAATTGAGGCTAGGCAGCGGTTGGAGCAAATGCTCCTGTGAGGTTAGTTGGAGTGTGGTAGTACAATAACAAAGTAATATGCAATATATATATATATATATATATATATATATATATATATATATTTGTACTTGGCTAATGTATGGCAATGTGCAAACAAATATCACGAGCACTCGGGACCGGGACTCGACTTAATGGCCCTCCAGGGGAACCCATCGCCTAACTTATCTGCTCCGGTTAGTAGCGCATCTTGATTATTATATTGTTAGTCTCTTATGAGTGCTTGATTCAAAAGACATTGAAAATTTCTTATGAAAATGTAGGGAGCAAGTGGGATCGAGTGGCTTCTCTTTGCTAATCTTGAAGATCTTTGGTGCTAATGTTGAAGATCATGTGAATGCGTCCATCGCTGAGAGGCCACCACCAGGTGCTTGCTATTTTCATGATCTACTAAAAGGATACCAATATTAGAAAACATTCACAATCAGGTGCTTGCTATAAAATGGATAAAAATGGCTACATATATAACTAATTCACTATATCTATATCATAAATCTTTTGAAATGTGTCAACATATAATAATTTGTATGTACACTCCTTTCTATGAATTTGATGATAAGTACTTGAGACATAAATGTTGATCAGTAGTTCACAATGACAAAATATTGAGAGTTAGAGTTTAACATTTTTAGCACATGTGCTTTTCATGTTCTATATTGTTAGGTGCTAATAAGCACGTCAACATATGAATTTGGCAGAGCTTTTAAAAGGTACATCATACAAGTGGATACCATGCATGTAATTATATATCTAACAAAATATCACTCTTCGCACCTCTTAATTAAGTCCATATATAGTTTCAGCTCATTCCTTTTTGTAGTAGTACATCATTATACTAAAATTTCTCTTGCATGTGCTGTAGATGACATAAGTAAATGATCAATTAGGCCACAAGCTAGCTGGCCCACACCCCAGGCATGCCCTTAACTAATTTGCCATGTTATTATGTTGCTTATCTTGATTTAAAGGAATTTTTTTGCTTTGTCAATAGTTTGGTTAATTATATTTTCATGTAATATCAATTCCTTACTTTTGTTGTAAGATGGCACTAATATTAAGTTTTTTCAGATCCGCAGAACTCATAAAATGATGCTTTTGTGCCTGAAGATTGAAGCAGAAATTTCATGCATGCAAATGGTAGCGATGATACGTGGTTTTGTTTGATGTATATAAGACTATGAAATTACTATTTGGAACTGTTATATGTATCATGGCTTGGCTTATGCTTACATTTTTGAACTTGAACTTGAATGTTGTGAGCTCTGGAACTATTATCATGTCTTTTGTTCGATCTATACATATATATACATATATTGTGGAATGGATGGATGGATGGATTATTTGATTCTTTGTGGAATGGATGGATGGATTATTTGATTCTTTGTGGAATGGATTTTTCTTGAATTTGTGAAAAATGGGGTTCTCTTTGTTTTGTCGATTTCAGAGTGTGAACATGTGGCCCTAGTGGCACTTTTACTCAGGCTTCATTCGGAAGCTTTCCGAAAGTGTCATTTTAGCCATGCACTCGGGAAAAATAGACACGTGTCAATTTTCCATGGTTTCGTCCGTCAAACGTTGGAAACATTCCCGAGTGTTTCTTCAGCATATTCCCGAGTGTTTCTTTAGCATATTCCTGAATGTCACACTCGGTAAAGATTTCCGTTATGGGTGGAGAAGCCGTTCAGCAGTGTTTTCTCCCGAGTGTTTGAGTTTCCCGAGTGTATATGTATACATTCGGAAAATATTTTCGAGTGTTACACTCGGGAAAATGTTTATACCCAACTAATCTATCCCAGTCTTTGTTTCGAGTGTGACACTCTGGAAAATCTATCCTCGAGTGTTTGGCCTCATTTCGAGTGTTTTGGCACTCAGGAAAAAATATTGTAGGACCAGGAAGGCGACTAGAGGGGGTGAATAGACATTTTCTCTTTTTCACCTCGATCGAACTCAACACTACTTTCACTTCAATAACTATAAAAACTATGAAGATCGATTATCTGAGCCTGACGGATGACTGTGTTGAATCGATCAAACCTCAAACAAAAGACCAAAACATCTCACAACCACATAGGAAGATCGCAAGGAATAACTAGCTTGTCGCCATCAACAAGATTTCGATTGAGTCAAGGCAATGATTTCAAGCTAATATAAATTAAACAGTTGGACATGGTAGCAATTAAAAGAAGTGGTCTCATTTCCACAGGGGTGCTAAGCTCCAGTTTCTATAGGCGGCCAGAAAGTCGCCACAAACATGTCCAACATCACACAAACCACAATGATTAAGACTAAGGCGAGTCGGATCAAATTGAAGCCAAGCAATAAAATAAGGCTAAACCTGGGCCAAAACAACCAAAGCCTCACACGCATAACACATAAAGCGACCAAGAAGAAATAGCTAACTGCCAAGAACAAACATCAAGAAAAAGATGATGATCATTCTGACCTCCGCCATATCTCTGAGGACAGGCGCAATTTCAAGTGATTTTTCTCGATTACCAAAGAGATCGCAATCCCCGCCCATTTCTAGTTTAAAGTGACAGTAATAAAGCCGCAGCCTTCTCTTTTCAGAGACTTCCCTACAAAGCGCCGCCATAGGACCTCAGATTACGCACAGAACCGTAGCTTTTTTTCATTGGCGTTTACAAGCCGCCACAACCCGGCCCAGCTTTTACAGGCACTACACCTACAAAGACAAGGTCGAGAAAGCGAGAATTAAAAGAAAAACTCGGGACGCCGAAAGAAAGGCTTGAGCTGCGCAAAGAAACCACTAACTCGCCGCCTCAATCGAGTACACAGAGCCGACAAGCGTGACTAGAAGCAAAATGACCAAGGTAAAATAGTAAAAATCGAACAAAGAATTCGCCTTCGGACTTTAGACCGAATGCTTAAAAACGGTCACAGATCATTGATGGCGTACTTAATAAAAGAACTTGCAACATCAAATCAAAACAAAGGATAAGCATGACTATGCAACCGCTTAAAGACTCATTTTTACTGAGGCGGCGTCGCTCAAAAGATCGATTTACGGCAGCAAAAAAAAAGAAAATCGCCACGATCAACTATGCGGACATGTGTCGGCGCTTACTACTAATTCTCCTGACAAAGACAAAGTAAATCACTCACAGAACCACTCGCATCAAAGAATACAGCCAATCAAAAGCATGTAAGAGAAACGATAGATCCATCTCTTACACACAAGAGCAAAAACCGGCCGCCATCAAATGCGCCTAATTTTGTGGACTGCAGGGCACACGTTTCTACGGGGCACAGGCCGCCGCCCAGACTCGATCTTTTTCCTCTCGGGAAGGCGCGCCGCCTCTCGATTTTCTTCGACCGGCTAGCAAATTTGGGGCAGGCCGCCAGCACCTTTTTCTCAAAGCAAAGACTTCGATTTTCCGTGAGGCGCCGCCACACCGGCTCCAAAACGCCCACCCAATGATGTCCCATCTCCTCCTTTTTATAGGCAACCTCTAACCTTAGAAACCTTCTAGAAGATTTACCCTAATGGACTTCCGTTAAGGTCCAACAACAACGGAACACACACGCACGCAAATTAAAGCGCCGTCTTCAATTCTCTTGACTTAAAACCACTTCCTTTGTGCCGTCCTGCACCGTGGTTTAGCCAAAAGGTCACCAAGATGGTATTTGGTAAAATTACCAAAATACCCCTTCTCGATCCTTCACCAAAAGACCGAGTCCACGATCGTGAAGCAATCCCATTCTTCTTCACGTAGGTTGATCAACGGCTCCATGTCGTCTGTCTCTCCCCGTCCAGGATCCCACCGCACCATCGAGCACTTGTATGACTCTGCGCCGCTTGATCCAACCAATCGCGACCGAACCGCCTGTTCGGTTAGTTCTTGTCCATTCTCGCACCATGCTTGAATTCATTAACCTCACCCGCATCCTTGATCGTTCGGACCTCGACCTCTCCAAACTTAGTCCCGATCCTCCTCGCCATTGGCCGCCGTTGACCTTCAAGCCACGCACAAGAATAGACAAGCAAACACGAATCCGGGAACAAGTTCTTCACAACTTGACCCACGTTAGTGAAAACATGCAATATGCAATACATATGCATTAACAAATATGAATATGACCTATCCCAAAATCAAATCACCACTTATATCAACATTTAGCACAAAAGACGGTCAGACCGCCGCTGATCTGACAGATCTGAAACTTTATCGAAAAACACTTGAAACTTCAAACCAAAAGCACTATTGCCAATTGTTTCATCATCCTAAGATCATAAACATATCCCCATGATATCCATAATTGCTTTTGGTAGTGAAGGTGTGGTAGAATTTTCCTCCACAAATGCTTTTCTCATCGTAGGCGCCGTTGGCCTACCAACATTGGCAACCATCGCGACTGCTCCAATTGCGGTGATCTATCTCTCGAACATCGACTTCATCAATTCCAATGACAAAGCTCTTTCTTATATGATCGCTTCGCCGCTTCCGCTTCCTCCTATCTAATGCAGATGATCTCTTCTACTTTCTCCTAAGCGATGGACCTGTTGACAGTGTGCTTGTTACGTTTTTTTGTTAGACCCCATAATCTATTGTTTTTATTTGTTGGAATCCGTATGAAACTTAGTTTGATAAATCTAATACTATTTATAGGTTATTGGGCGTTCTTTTTGACCGCGCTTATTAGTCTAATAAATAGTGATCGCTAAAGAAGCCGAGGCCAAAAGCCATTTTAAAAGCCAAAAAGAACGGGTCATAAGACGCATATGGAGAAATTGAAATTTATAGGCGATATCAATAATATTCAAGATTATTTTTTGAATGGAGCTCCCTGTGGAGCATATATATATAAAGAAGAAGAGAACTCGACCTAGTTTATAAGGGAAACCGGGCCTAAAAACCTTAAGAGATGCACGGTTTCAGATAGGGAAACCTACCCACAACCCCGAGACGCACAAAATGACCTCAACTCGAACAGAACGACACTCACACCGAGAGGCACAACGGCAGACACAGCAAGGCCAACCCAACTCAACTCACGCAAGAACCAACCAACCTAACAACTTTGCCGACGGAGCTCAGCTCCCACGCCGCACCTCTCTATCGGCGAGCTCCCACTCCCCATGCCGCCCGCTGCTAATCTGGAGCCTAAGTCCCACGCCGCGCTTTCGGTCACACAACTCGGTCGGTGGAGCCCAGCCCCACCGCTACTTTCTGTTACGGAGCCCAGCCCCACGCCGCCATTTCTACCACACAATAAGCGTGACATGCTTCAGAGGAGCGCAGTATTGGACCCAAAAGTCGTGTGAAGCGCCAAACCGTAAGAAGGGCCACCGTGAATCGAGGACGTTGGGGTAAACCTACGTATAGCCAGAGAACCAAACGAAGAGTGCAGGACTTCTCGTTTACGCCTTTAGGAAGGTAACGACAACAATGTCGCCGACGCCCATTCGGACACTCGGACAGGGTTTTCACCTAGAGAAGCATCTAGGGAGGAGGATGTTGGAGATATGCCCTAGAGGCAATCATAGAGATGATGATATTTCGTTGTATCCATGATTCAATAAATGTTCCTTGAATATTGCCTTTGTGTTGATTAACAAGTATGTGACTTGTTTGTGAAACTCTTTACTTGTATGGTTATTTTAAAGTTGTCCCTAGTCGGAGTTCATGTGAAGACACACGTGAATGATGGATTAGCACATGTATCGGTTGATGACCATGTTTCACGTGTCATAGACATGGAGATGTCAAACCAATAATGTGGACACATGTTTAGAACATGGGGTTGGACCGACCCAACATGAGACATAACAATTATACTTATGGTCTCTCTACACAATGTGTACGCTTTGTCCTTAGACCTAAGATTGTCGATGTACTTGAGATGTGAATCGACCTACTTAGGGGCTATCAAACGCTATCCGTGAATCGGGTAGTTATAAAGGTAGCTTTGGTTTGTCATGAAGCATGTCATGAGGCATAGTCACGAGATGGGATTTGCCCTCTCTACCCGAGAGATATCTCTCGGCCCTCGAGTGATCGGATCCGTAAATGCATGGCTATGCTACTTAAGGTTAAGAGTTAACCTAGTAAGGATTCCTGATCACAGATCGAGAAAGAGTGGTCACCTTGGAGCTCAATCAATATCGTGAGGCAAAGGGATTGGCATGTACATAACGCTGTGATGGTTCGTCAATATGATCTTTGTGTACGCTTAGGAGTTGGCACATCTTGCCAGAGGCCGCTACCAACTATTGACCAAGTATGTATACTGCCATGTCTAAACATACGTGAACCTATAGGGTCACACACTTATGGGTGAAGCCTCAATTCGGATTGGATCCGAATTAGACGGGCATTGAGTCCTAATGGGCCTCTATTAGTAGAAGCCCATTGTAAGGACGCCTATAAAAGGAGGGCAAGGGCGCCACATGATATGAAGATGAGTTTTCGTGACATCTCAAACCTCCCGCCGCCACCCTCCCACGCCCTAGTCGCATATGATCTAGTAGTCCCATGGCGGCCGCTTCCTCCCGCACGTGTGGATACCTTTGAGGCGCCAGATCTCAGAGCGCTTTGGACGAACCGCAGAGAGGAGCCGACGTGGACGCGATGAGGACGAGGAAGTAATACGACTACTCGCTCGACGGTCGTGATCAACTTAGTACGACTACTCGCCTGACTGCGTCGTTACAGATCAATTTCAAGACTGCTGCTGCCTAGTGGTAAGACCGTGATCTATAACTCAAAGTGATCTTGGTTTACTGTAGAATTTTTATTAATTTGCGCTAGTGTAGCCTACCCGTAGCTCTTCGATGAGGAGACGCGAAGGTGTTGCTCCAAGGAGGGGATGGCTCGCAGACGTCAACGACCTTTTGCACCGAAGAAGTCGGGCAGAAGCTGCCGCTCATGACCCGCGCCCGTAACCTCGCACATAAGAGGAACAAGCCAAAACCACTCCACCCCAATTTCGCAAAAGCATCGCACGCAAGACCGCGAAATAAGATCACGCGGAGGCGATCTCAAATTGCGGTAGCGCCATAAAGAACTTGGCCACACGCTTTGCTCGGCTGCTGGCGGTCACAACACGCTTTTCCGCTTCCACAGACGCCATCGCCGCTACTGCCGGCTCTTCCCCGCAAGACGCAGCGACAGAGGCGCCCACCGAGGACCATCGGAGAAGTCAGAGCGCCTGCAGCTTGCCGAAGCCGCCCGCAGCTTGCCGGCCGCTTCTACGGCCGCCGCAGTAGCGCCAGAGCCGAACCACCACGGCGCGGTCGACCGCACGCCGCCAAAGCCGTTGCCGCCGCGAGAGCGGACGGGCTCGAAGACTTTAAGATGTTGCGGCGCCGCGCCAGCCGCTTTGACCTCGAGACGCGCTACGCTACGCCGCCAAGTTGATGAAGCTAAACCCGCGACCTCCTGTGTCAAGGCCGCCGGCCACCACCACGCCATGATTCGCTGCCGAAAGCAGCCACCAGACGCATCCGGTCACGGGCGACCAGATCCGGCTCGGCCGAGCGATCCGCGAGAGGAGCCCTGATCCTGGCGGTGGAGAGCGAAGCGCGGCGAAGGGCGGGCTCGGGCAAGTGCCATGCGACGAGAGTTCCAACCCATAGGGAGAAGAAAGGGGGAGGGCAGGGAAAAAAGGGAGGTACGCCGCCGAGTAGGATCGCCTATGGCGGCGGAAGCAAGCGGGAAAGCGCGAGGCGGTGGCGCCGGGCGGCGGGTGGGTCACCCCGAGTCGCCCAGAGGGACGACGAGGCGCTGGGAGATGTATATTCAAGATTATTGAAGTTGTATTTTTTGGAAGTTTTTATGTCACGATTGAGGCGATGAATTATCATGGAGAAATTGGATACGCATCGCATGTTAGTATTGAGATTGATAGTACCAAATACTTAGAGCAACATCCCGGATTGTTTCCTAAAAGGATAGATATACCACGTGTTAGTATCGAGATTGGATACATACCTGCATGTTAGTATCGAGATTGATACGCATCAAATACTTAGAGCAACATCTTGACTGTTTCCTAAAAGGATAGATTTCAATTATTTTTATGTTGTACTTGAGATGAACTCTTATTTATATATTGTACCTGACATAGACTCTTTCATTTAATCTAGATCGTTATAATCTAGATCCACCATAATCAACGTGGATGATGTTTTTTTTCACCGATTAACGTGGGAATTTCTAGCCCTTGAGAGCTAACGCGTGGTGGCTTCTTTTTCTATCGCTTTAATAATATAATAGATAGATTCCTCAAACATTTTAGCTTTTTTCAAAATTCCAAACTCTTTTCTTTTTCCTGCTTGCTCCTTGGGCCGAAAGCTTGCTACAGCCCATCTCCTCGCCTCCTACCAATGTCGCTCTCTACCAAAGCCTAACCCGCTCCCTTGCTCGCCGCCTCTCTCTCGCTGACGCCTGACCTCGCCAGACCCTTCGTCTAATTCGCCATGTCAGTCTCGCCAAGCGTGCATACATTGTCGCTACCGCTTATCCCTGGTTTCAACTGCCGCCTTAGTTTTTTTCAGCGATCAAGATGGTTATTTTGTTCGTGTCTTCGTCAGTTACCCTCATGACGCCACAAGGCTAACACACCGACAACGCCTTTTTGACCGCATCGCGAAGAACAGAGAAGCACCCATTTTCTCGCCGCGCCCGCCAAGTTCTCGCTGCTCGTCTCGTGTGATTCTCATCGCTATGTAAGCCACCGATCGCATCATCTTCACCACAGCTCGCCATTCTCGCCTCCCTCGCCAACCTTTAGCATAGACTTCATCTCATCTAATTTAGATGAATCCTTCTCCCACATGTCATCTAAAGCAATAAGAATCTTCTTTCCAAAGCAAGTACCTTCCCAAGGCTGCCAGTATCATCCTTTTCACTATCTCGCTCGCTCTTTTGATACTTGTGAAACTATAGACTTGCCGATTTTATTCGGGTCTAACGCCGGACACATAAACCCACACCCGAGAGCAGCCTTTGAATTGGGTATCATTGAAAACCAATTTTTAGAAGGTTGTCTTGTCGATGCCGCCAATGCCATATATGGGAGGGATGTTGATCTCTTTGAGTGATGCTCCTAGATAAAGAAGCCATCATTTTCTCGCTTGTCTTCAGTCCTCCGTATGATTAGTGCTTCTTCCACATTCAATGATGTTTCCTGTGTGTCAATGTGTCCATTGATTGAATGATCTCAACGGCAACAGGATTAACTAAATAAATGTGTGAAACCGCTTGTTTCCGATATGTTTAGCCTCACAATTTTGTACAAAAGCACAAATTTAGCAACATAAGCAAATTAGAAAAAAAATCGAAAAGCACGAATATGTCTGCTTTTACAAGCACACCAACAAACAATATGATCTGTGTACCATCTCTAGTATGTCAACGAGCTTCTGAGACTAATTTGGATAAAATTGGTAAAATCATTTACTTGAATTAAAGTAAGTTAAAAAAATAGAATTGTTAATTACCTCAGCAGGGTGAACATGCAAATGAGATTACAGATGCAACCACCATTCCATTGATCTGTATTCCAATAAAAAAAATTGGGGTTTCACACAAACACAGGCCAAATCCTCCCCACCACCAACAATCTCCCAAAACCGATATTGCACAATTTAAAGCCCTAAAATTCGCAAAAGAATGAAAGGGTAAAAGTCAATCTTCGCAGCCGAAGAACAAAGATTTTGCTGTAACTTGAAACCCTAAGAAGAAGAGTGTAAATGTTCCAAAATATGGGACTGTTAAACTCTTCACAACCGCCCAGGAAGTGTAGTTGCGAAGTAAGTAGTGCCTTAAGCAAGCTTTCGATTACAACGAAAACCAAACTTTTATACACAAGATTAAGACTTAATAGCCAGTTTTAACACTGACACGGGCATCCAAGCCCAAAGCTAATATAATACAAGACAAAAGAACTTCAAACCACATGCACGCTTGAGCGTAGTTGAGACCTAATAACCGTAGTTATCGTCGTCTGGTGATCCTACCAAAACATTCCTCATCAAGATCCTCGAGGTTTTCCCATATTTCTTCTATAGATGATTTGCAGATTTTGCAAGAATGAGTACTACTACCGTACTCAACAAGCCACATGAAAAAGCTAAATAATTACATGCAAGGAGTTCAATGGATGGTTAGGGTTTACCTTAACAAGCATATGTGGATGCATTTTGTAGTTAAAACAGTTTATAAAACAGTAAAACAATAATAAATAATAATATCAGGGGTTTCTCAACAAACTCAATTACCAAATTAATATCTCGAAAACTCTACTTATGCCTTTGTACTAGAATCACCCATAACACAGCTTCATTAACCTGAGCACTCAGTATTCGAATACCTTTGATTATACACTCTGCAGAGTTGCCCAACTTTACCCACAAGATATCTCAAGCTCATACTGTCAGTACATAGACACGCAACATATTACCATGCGACTAAGCTGAGATAACAAAGTTTTTTCACTGCTCAACCTTTCTAGCCTCTACCCAGTAGGTTCTCCTCCATACAGCCCTCGGGAGACCACTGACCAATGGTGGAATTTGTGCCCGATGTCGATGCAACCATACCATTGTGTAGATCAACAGTGTCCCTTCCGTCCCCACCCCCGTCTCCAACCTCTGGCCCATAACTACTCTATCACACAAGAGCAGCGCATTCCTGTCAGATATTCAATTGGAATAGTAGTGTACTATGCCAGGGAGTAATGACCACACATGTGGTTGAGCGGTTTTCTATGTCGGTCACTTGGCACAAGGTTCTTGTCCTTACCTGTCTCATAGTGAGGCGATGGACCAACACCAACACGTGGATGTCTACCCTCACCTTCGACTCACTTTTCTCAAGTCTATTGGGTTGTCCAACTTCCTGACATAACCTCAACTCTCCACCAAAACCATTGGTGAACCCTTAATATCGCCAGATTATAAACACATTTTTGTGACAAAGCTACTCATATAGATAATATTTTATGTGAACTTGTCAAGGTGAATATGGCTTACAAAGGATTTTAACCTTGTCAAGGTGAATATGGCCTACAAGTGCTAGTGGGTTTATGTGGGGTAAAAGGATTTATCTAATTATCATGGCATTCAAAGGTATTATTTCAATAATAAAGTAATTGGCACAAATATAATAATAAAAGTAATAATAAATATATGAATTTTAGGCTCAAAATGATCAAGGAATGCGACTTGCCTTCTTGCACCAAATCTTCTAAATACTGGTCTTGTTCGGCGTCTCCTATAGCTTGGTCGTCGAGGTCGTGAGCTAGCGTGAAAAGAATTCAAAAAAACCAAATAAAATACGGCCCGACAAGAAATGAGCTGGGAACAACATGCAAGTAAATAAGATCAGAAAAGAAACATAAAGGCAGGTGGTGTGGAGGGTAGGTATTTATTTGGTGTTTAATTGGATTGAACGGAGCTGAGAAATGAATCCAAGTACAACAAAAATATAGTAGAGAGATAAAGAATTATATAGAAAGGTGAAAAGATTTATTGGGAGCTTCGTATAGCTGATTGGAGTCAAGAATGGCCTTTCTAGGTTCGAGATGGTCGAAAAGAGCATAATATGTCGAATTAGGGTTTCAGAAATGAAAAAGTATCGGATTGTGAATAGTACTATTTTTACTATTCATGAACGAAAATGGATTAGTGAATAGTAACATGATTCGCTGCTTTCATAAATGAACAGTAATATTTTTACTGTGCATTTCTGGATTTTAGGAACAGTAATTGAAATTATTGTGCAATGAACAGTATCGGGCTAGAACGAATGAACAACAATAGCTACAGTACTGGCCGAGCCCATTTTGGCTCCACGGCTCGAAGGCCCACTCGCCCTGGCCTTTAAGGCCTTTGAGGCGCTCTGCCGACGGAGGCTAAGAGCCTAATGGCGGTGGGTTTATCTGCATGCGACCGGATGGGCCGGGAGCTTCAGAGGTAAGAGCCTCCATTTCGGCTTTTGTGTCGTGGTTGAGGGCTTGGCGATGGTTTGAGGGTGGTGGTGCACGGCCAAGAGGATGGGGGGTGGCGGTGGCGGTGGAGGCGAGTGCTCCCGCCAAATTGGTGGGGGCTAGAGTGAGAGGTAGCGGATGAGGTGGCGCTGGGGTGTTGATGGGAGAGAATGGACGATGAGGGCGAATCACCTCACTGCCTCGACGGGAAGAAAAGGGGATGGTGGCGGGAGCTCAAATCCGCCATTCAAGAAGAAGAAGGCTTAGGGTGTCGAGGGGATGATGAAGGAGAGGTGCTCCGAGGCTTTTATAGGCGACGGAGGCGTGGGAGCACCACGATGATGGGCAAAGGCTTGGCGACGTTACATGGGCGAGGGCTTGGTGGCCGCCGGGCGAAAGAAGGATCTAGACCCACCATTATGTGTTAATGGAGTTTTGGTGATTAATGACAAATCTAATTGTGAGACTAACACTTTTACTGATATAAATATTGTGTAGTCTTATTTGGATATAAAGGTGATAATCATGAAGGCATGCAAGTTCTTAATGACAAATCTAATTCATTAGATAAACAAAAGAAAAATCCAAACAGTGCACGATTCATTATGACAAATCCATTTGTGAGACTAACTCTTCTATTGTTGTATCTTATGATTAGTCTCGCTGATATAAAGAACAAAAGAGGTATGCATTCTACTCTGTTTTCATTTATATATTGCTGCATTTCTCGGATCCAAAATATATGTTGAACTCCACAAAAAGGTTAACTTGAATTTGTGCATATGTTCCTATTACATATTTGTGTATGCACACATTTAGGGGGAGTCCATTCTATATTTTGTGGTTTCATTAGTATTGATCCATATTCCTTTGTCCACATATATTAAGGATCTTTACTTTGAAACATATCTTTTGAATATATATAACTTGTGTAGTTATATATATTCACAAGAGTATATCAGACTTGTGCAGTTGATATATACTCATTGTCTCTTTACATTCAATTTATTTGTAATTGAAGTGATTATCATCAATTAACAAAGAGGGAAAGATTGTGGTATCTTGTCCCACCATTATGAGTTAATGGTATTATGTGGTAATTAATGATAATCATATTGTGGAACTAACATTTTCCATGAGTTGGATAAGCAGGTTAGGTTCCATGATAATGAAGACTTGGGTTGACATCATGTGTTGATTGTCATCAAGTCAAGAAGAGTTCCATCATGTGTTGATGGAAGTCAAGTGAAGGAAATCATCGTGTGTCGATGATGTTCAAGGAAAGGAGATGATCATGAGTTGATCATCAAGTCAAGATTCTTGAAGAAGAGGAGATCATCATGTGTTGGTGATGTTCAAGTCAAGATCCCGAAGTGAAGAAGATCATCATGTGTTGATGATCACTAAGCCAAGTTCAAGAAAATGATGTCATCATGTGTTGATGGGCATCATATCAAGACTCGAAGAAAAGGAAATCATCATGTGTTGATGATGGTCAAGAAGAGGAGATGATCATGAGTTGATCATCAAGTAAAAGAGAAGGCCCATCATGTGTTGATGGAGATCAAGTGAAGGATGCATCATGGATTGATGCATTTCAAGTCAATGACTCGGACTTGAAGCGAAGATGTGCGTCATCAAGCTTCAAGTGATTGTGCAAGGTAAAGGTATGACTAGCTATGGCTAAGGATGTGTTCCTAGTCTTTTACCGGTCTTGGTGTTTGGCTGGAGACCGGATTGCTAGTATAGGTTGTCGTACTATTAAAAGGGACCTTTGACTAGTAGCTTGAGTTAGTCATGTGTTGATCGCTCATTGTGTTTGCTTTAGCTCACCTTAACGTGTTGCCAATATTTGCGAATGTGTTCTGCAAATAGTTGTGGCTCATGGATAGCCCTTGTAGCATGTGACTTAAGTTTGCGAATGTGTTTTGCAAATGGTGTAAGTCCATGTACCTTATTCCTTGTAGTGTGATTCTATAAGTTGGCAAATGTATTTTGCAACTTGTTGAGAATCTCACTTGAATCCTTGTTTGCATCGCGCGTCAATTTGGCAAATGTGTTTTGCAAATTGAGTTGAAGCGAAGTGCAATTTGTGGCATGATTCTAAAAGTTGGCAAATGCATTTTGCAACTTGGTAAGAATCTTGCCTTTGAACCCGTGTCTACATCACCTTGTCAATTGTCAAATGTGTTTTGAAATTGAATTTGTTTTGGATGCAAACTGCTGTTTTCTCAGGGAAATCGGTTGTACCGACGTGTTATGGGCGGTTCGACCGCGCTATGGTTCGACCGGATTTTGGTGCGGTATGACCGCACATCGGTTGTTCCCATTTCCAGTTGGCGGTTTAAGAAAACTAGAACCGATGTTTTTCGACCGAGCTCTCTTTGATAATCTGCTGAACCGCAAGATTTAAAACGGTTGAACCGCTTCTGCGGTTAACCGATTTTTCTAAGGCGTTCATATTTTCAAAGAGCATGTCGCTTCAGCAGATTTGAAATCCCTACGATCGGTTGTACTGCGTCACACGCGGTTCAACCGAGATCTTGGTTGTATCGAATGTTAGTTGGCGATCGCATCAAGACGTAAGGGCCAACGGCTAGTTTATAGCCGCCGGAGGAGGTGCGGTACCGCCGCAGACTTACTTGCGGATCTGACCGCTCCTCGCTGATTTTTTCAACACTTCACCCCAACGACTAGTTTTTGTGTGTGGGCTATAAATACCCACCTTGGCCGTGTGTGGGCAAGTTGTCGGTGCCCCTAGACATTCCATTGAGCTAAGAGCAATCCCTCTACTCTCATGTGTGCATGTGTTGCACTTAGTGAGCTTGAGAGGCAAACTCTAGTGCATGTATTGCATTAGGTAGTGGATTGAGTGTCCACTTGAGCTTAGACACTTGATTGGTTCAAGTGAGCATTGGAGACTTGTTACTCTTGGTGTTTACCGACACCTAGACGGCGTGGAGGCGCCGTGGTCCGGTGATTTTCTCAAAGGAGTTTGTGAGAAGGCCCGGTGTTTGTGAGTGGTGTGGTGCTCGCCATCTCTGGAGTGGAGGAAAGAGCAACCCTAGTGGAGCAAGGTGTTGGTTCGGTTTGGAACCGGTCCAATTGGTTTGGACTTACCTCGGAGGCGGGTGCTCAATTCGTGGAGCCGGTCCAATTGGTTTGGGCTTGCCTCAACGTGGATTAGGGGAGACCGGCAACTCTCCGAACACCACGGTAAAACATCGACGTGTCTTGTGGTTTGCATTCTTGTGCTTTACATATTGCAATTTATATTCCTAGAATTAAATTGCTTATTCATTGTGTATGATTGCAATAGTTATCCATTACTTTGTGCTATTGTCTTTGTTAGAATTGAATTGCTTACAAGTCTATGCTTGATTGTTATATTTATCAATAGACTTGTATTGTTGGTGCACTTAGAAGAGCCTAGTTGATTTAGGTTTTAATTGTGCAAAACCGATTTGATATTAGCTTCCATATTAGAAAAAGTTTTAGCCAAAGATTTTTTAAAACCGCCTATTCACCCCCCTCTAGTCGGTCTCCTCGATCTTACAGCGAGGTGGCGTGGTGCATTGATGGCGGCGGGGTGGTACGTGCAACCGGCCCGTGTGAAGGGAGGAGGTGGCAAGATGACGGAGGGGCAGTGACAACCGGGAAGATGACGCGGGGAGAAGAAGGGAGAATGCGCACTCGGGAAAAGCCGTTTTCAGCTGGAGAAAATGGGTGGCCGAAAGGGGAAAGCGCGAGGAAGAGGAAAACTTGCCGAATTGGGAAATTTTTGAATTTAAACCAAAAAAAGCTTCAAAAATTTTGAAACCTGAGATTTTTGGGTTATTTCAAAGAGGAGAGCGAGATCAGAGAGATGAGAGAAAAACTGGACCTGCCGGCACCACAATCTTGCCAGCTGCCGCCAACTTCGCATGTGTTCACAATCAGCCCGCCCCCTTCTTTCCCGCTTAGGTCAGCCAAACAACCCCCAAACCATGTTCTCCCTCGTCAGGATAGTCGCCGCTGTCGCCGCATCGTTCAAGTTATGGGTCAAGCCGAGGGTCGCACGAGGTGGGATGGTAGGATGCGATCGCAATTGGTGTTGGTGGTGAGATGCAAAGACGGGTAGCTCTGGCGGCAAGGGCGGGGAGGCGTGCAAGAGAAAACAGAGAGAAAGAAACACTGGAAGAGACACTAGTGGTGAGATGCGGCGCGGGGTGGATCTAGCGGTAGCCAGGGGTGGGGAGGTGTGTGAGAGAAAATGGGGAGAGAAGGAAACACTGGTAAGAGAAGGAATCGCTGGGAAGAGAAGGAATCGTGAGTAGCAATCTGTAAAATACTATGCATAATAATAGGAGATGTTGGATAGTAGACAGCGGACAAAGCAACAGTGGTCTCATAAAAATTTTTAAAAAATTGTAGTATCTTCTCAGCAACGAACCAATGTTGCTTAGTCAATAGTATACTACCGTCAGTGCTATGATAGTGCGTTTGAATAAAAACAGGAAAAGTGTTCTTATATGGTAAAAGACTCTTAAGCATCAGGTAAGTAGAGTTCCATCTTACCTCCATATCCAAACCGAACTTTCTTGGACGTACACCCATTGCCCTATAGAAGTTCTTATATTGTGCTATTCTTATGTTAGAATTATTCAAGAAAGAAATCGCATCGCGAAAAGCTTTAATATATAGACTTAACCTCTTTAAACCACATTTGAATATAAGGTTAATAATATGACAAGTGCATCGTTGATGTAGCAAGAAGAAATCAGCGTATGTACTCAACACTGGAGTAAGAATATCCATGGCCCTAGAGTTTGAAGTGGCATTGTCTAAAGTAATTGAGAATATTTTGTCTGTAAGGCCAAAGTCTTCCACGATTTTGATTATACAGTCCGTAATATTCTCACCCGTGTGTGATACATCAATTAATTTCAAACATATAATTATTTTCTCCATTACCCAGTCGTCATTAACATAATGAGTGACTATACTAAAATAATCCTCCCTACCCCGACCATTCCATATGTCCGAGGTTAGGGCTACCGAAAATATGCACGTACTAAATAGTTCCTTTATTTTATTACAGCGTTCATTGTAGTATTTTACTAGATCCCTAGTTGTTGTTTGTCTAGAAACGGAAGAAAATCTAGAATTATGTGCAGTCCTAATGTAATTTTGAAAAGGATGAGACTCCCCAAAGCCTAACGGTAAATCTTTAGAAGCAATTAAACGACAGAGAGATTGATGGGCTACCTCATGATCGTAGTCCCAGCTACGTACCGTACCATCGGGATTGTACTGCAGCTGCGTCTGCCACATCATCGATCCTTGGTTGGCTCAACATCTTGTAGCATGTCTAAGCAAGTACCCCGTTCCACCTGTAGACCTTGCAGACAATTCATTGCGATAAATTTTGCAAATAGCATATGGTACCTTATTTCCCTGTGCATCTTGCTTGGTTGTCCTGTTGAAATTCTCCCAGACTCCTGATGTGGATGACCTTGACCTCTTTTCTCCAGTTGGCGTGGAGCCTGATGACGGAACTCCGCCTTGCCCTTCCGGTTGGCTTGACGCACCAAGATTCAATGATGCAATTTCCTCCGGTGAAAGTCCGTAATCACCAAGAGGTTGTCATAACTAGCCATAACCAAAGCTGCAAAATCAAAACTAACACTATTATTAATTTCATCTTAGCTAACAAGCACTAACAATAAAAGTATACAAAAAATAGTATTGTACCTCTTTTGTCGACTTGTCGTCGAAAATTGAATTTTCCAAAATTTGGCACACATTTTTTGAATTTTATGAAATTAGCTCAACACTAATTTGAATAGAATTTCAAAGGAGAATGAGAAATGGAGGGTGCTGAATAAGGGGTATGGTGGCTATTTATAGAAAAAAATCGGGATTTTTTGAATTTTTTTTTTGCTATTTTTAAAGAGACAAACGGTCAAAAACGCCAACGGTTAGAATTTAGTCGGGTCGTGTCATGCCAGGAACGGCCCATGAGCCCTGCCCAGCCCGCCCACCCCGCCTGGTGCCTGCACAGCCTACTCCGCCCTAAACCTCCTCTTTTCCTCATTGCTTTGCCTCGATCTCCCACTCTACAAGACGCAAGATGAGGCACTGCAAGACTGCATGTGATGTGGCGCTCCACCCTCCAGGCTTCCATGCCAGCTCCACCCTCTACTCTGCCTCCTATACCTCCCTTCCCAAGCTGGCCCCGTGGTCCCTAGCGCCTTCTCCTTCCTCTGCACCAGCGACGCCCCACCCTCCTCCTCCCGCTGCTCCAACCTCCGGTAGTACGGCCGCGACCTCTTCCCTCCTTAGCTCCTGGCCTCCTCTCTTCCCGAGCCGGCCGCGCCACCCTCCTCATCTCCTCCCTGCTCCTCCTCCCTTCCCAAGCCGGCCCCACCACCATCTTCTTCCTCCGAGTCAGTGGCCGGCGCCGCCATCCTCCTCCCTCCCTTCCTCCTTAGCCTGACGCCTGACGGCCTCACTTGGCCAGGTCTCTCTGAAATCGGGCTACGGGCGTGCCATGTTCGGCATGTCTCTAAGATCGTTAGATGCCGTCTTTGGTCAGCCCACCGTGCTGAGTGTCGCCCAAGCATGGCCAAAGTCGTCATGTTGGGCCAAGCCACGGCCCATGAACAAGGCGAGCTGTCTGAGAGCACGGGCTCCGCTAACAGATGTCATGCCTCAGGCTAGTTAGTAAGCCACCCATCATCGGCCAACTCTAGCATCGATGATCTGACATATGGATGACCGAGAGGCCACGATTCAGCATGATTTTTTTATGGGGAAGGGGAACAAGAACATTTTACTCACCACTACTAGTGTCTTTTTAAGTAGTAAAGATATAGTCTTGCAATGTAGTAGCAGTGTTAACTCAGCTATGTTGCATGTTCCCTTTGAATTTCTAAATATCAATTATGCTTTCTTTGTACTCTTCTTGATTATCATATTTGTTATACTTAAATTTAATTAATTTAGCTCCTACAAATATTTTTTAAAGTCAAACTCCAACCCCCCCCCAAATTTATATACTTATATAGATCTTTTTTATTACACAATGTATGACTGAGTGGCCGAGCCCAATGATGGGGTGTGAACTTAAGTATCCAGTGTAAAAGTTCAAATGACATAGTAAAATAGAACAAATTACATGTTTCCACTGCAACTAACGTTACAAAATATCAAAAAGAATATTACAACTTGCCTTGGTGGTCTGTGGGAAGTCACAAGAATGGCGGATGGTCAGAGGGATATTGGGTTGGCAGTGGGTGAATTTTTTTAAAAAAATAATATTAATTTAAAAGATAATTACAAAAATAAATAGTAAAAAATAATTACAAAACTAGGCGCCTGTCGCTATTCCAATTGGCAACAGGGAGCTCAATAGTACCCAGAGCTTCCTGTCGCCAATTTAATTGTCGATAGATCCCTGTCGCCAATTCAAATAGCGACAAGGATCCTTTATTTTAAATTTTTTAAATTTAGAAAACCGTCAATTCAAATGGCGATAAAGATCCCACAAGTCCCTATCGCCATTCCAAATGACGACACAATCTCCCCAATAAAAGACCCTTAAAACCCTAAAATTCGGGTAAAACTCACTTATATTAGGAAAAAAAGAGAGGAGGAAAGGGAGAGGAGTAGGAGGGGAAGAAGCTAGCGTGGCGGCTGCTCGTCCGATCGCCACCTTCGAGTAATTTTTTAACGAATGGATTACATAGTTTTAGATGTGCAGATTCGTAGTGTAGTGGCGACATGCACCGTAAGGCATCGAGCTTATCTAGTCGTCATTCGATTTAAGTAATTTATTGTATTGTCCGCCTTGTTTTGTTATGTCTGTGAAACTTCTACGATACCCAGATATGTCAAACTCATCGGCAAACTTCTACAAGAGGATGTTGTAGAAGTGTAAGTGGCTTGCGTAGAAGGCCAAACATCTATAATACCCAGATTTTTCAATGAAAGATGCTCCGGTACCACCACGTTTCCGGTCCCATAGTGTGTGTTTGACGAGCCGGCAGCGATCATTCAGTCTACACACCTAGACACCTCCGCTCGGACGTACTACACATGCGGGCACCACCTCGTAAGTGTTTCTTTCGCACACATTGATTTTCCTCTCGCTACATTGATTTCCATAAATTTTTAACTTCATCCCCGTGTAATGGTAGCAGAGATCTGTTGCCACTTCTTCCGATGGATCGACGGCCTAGAGATGTCTGACAGGGCATTCATCAATAAAGTACATCTTTGAACTACTTGATGCGGGCCGAGATCTTCGAGTGGTGGAAACCTTATGTACCAGACTCTGTTGAGGAGGCACCGGAGGAGCACAGGACTCGCCCGACGGACAAGGGCAAGGCTCCTACTACTGAGACTGGTGATCATCGTAGCTTCTCCCATCACCCGGGAGCACTCCATATCGATGAGGTGAGTTACGTACAATTCGTGTCCTGATTTTGTATTTGCCCTTTCGTTCTTCTAGCAACATGCAATCGTCCATCCCGTATCGCAGAACATGGGGGACTTCGACACGTGACACCGACGTGGAGATTCTCGAGACAAGGGGAAGGGGAATGCTCTGGCGACTAAGCCCGGCCACCATAGCATATCTGGTCGCCCAAACGCACTCCATATCGACGACGTGAGTTATGTAGAATTTACATCCTTGTTACGTTTTTTACTGTACGGTGCACCTACATCATGGAATGCGGCTCATGGACGACTTCGAGATACGACACCGACGTGGGAAGTCCCGTGAAAAGGGGAAGGAGAAGGCTCCTTCTACTGAGACCGGCCGACGTTGTAGCGTATCCGGTCGCCCGAGCGTGCTCTGTATCGAAGACGTGAGTTATATACGATTTGCATCATTGTTACATTTGTTATTGTACGATCCACTTATACCATGGAATCGCAGGACATGGATGACTTCGATACTCACCGCCACTGTGGGTAGCCCCAAGACAATGGGTAGTGGCTATGGCGTCATGGAGACTAGTTACAGACATCATTGCATAGATGATAGATAGGTTATTCTCTGTTAATTTATCGGTTCAATGTGGATGATATTCTTTAACACTATATTGTACCACAGTCTAGATAGGCTTGTACATAAACCAACCGAGGGAATTGCGTGGCATGCATATCATATAACAACATACCTTAGCTTTCGAAACGCACACGAGTCGGAGGCTATAGTACATTGTTATATGATCTGCATACCATGCATTTCTCTCAGTTGGTTCGTGTATAAGCTTATCTAGCATGTGGTACAATACAGTATTAAAGAATATCATCAACATTAAACTGATAAATTAACATCGGCAGTCTGAACATTGTCGCGGGGTCCTCATCCAACCGCCCTACTTGAGGCGGTCCACATGACGGATGTTGAGGTCGCGGCCACGTGAAAAGTTCGTCCAGTTGAAATATGTGGTGCGCAATGCTTTGTAATATCACGTTGATTTGTGAAAAACTAGGTGTTTATGATGTTGTGTTGAATGTTATGTAATATCAGTATGATTTGTCTACAAAGTATGTGACAACGTTGCGCTGAATGTTATGTATTGCCATTGTGATTTATTGACAAAAGATGTTATAACATTGTGTTGAATGTTATGTAATATCATTCATTGTGATTTGTCAACAAAAAATGTGATCCGAAATAGTCAGTAGAAATTTTGATTTATCGACAAAAGATGTTAAGACGTTGTGTTGAATGTTATATAATCTCAGTGTGATTTGTCGATAAAATATGTGCTTAGAAATACTCAGTACAAAAGGAGTGGAGAGGAATTAAAAATGACAGTTTTTCAAATTTTAAAATTAAAAAATAAAGGATCTCTATCGCCATTTGAATTGGATACAGGGACCTATCGCCAATTAAAATAGCGACAAGAAGCTCTGGGTATTGTTGAGCTCCCTATCGCCAGTGGCTACGCCCTTGTCGCCAATTGGAATGGCGACAGACACCTAGTTTTGTAATTACTTTTTTAGGCTATTTATTTTTGTAATTGTCTTTTAAATTAATATTTTTTTAAAAAAAATTCTGCCGTGGGCTGCATAGAAAGCAATTGAAGAAGGAGCGTGTATTAGTTAGCATGTCTTGTGTATAAGGGGTGTATATATTAGGTTTTTAGGGCAAAATTTGGGAGGAACCCATGCACCTTGATGAGCTCTGCCACTGGTATGACCAACATATAATGATCGTTACATACTTACATGTAAGCTGAATTTTAATATAACTCGTGAGCCTAGCTCAGTTGGTGGAAAGGTGTAGATGTACACCCCTATCACCCAGGTTCTAGTCCTCTTCTAGGCGAATTTAGATGCCTATTTGGCTGTGTGCATCCCTAATTGGTGCAGAGGCCGGGAGTTGTACTTCCATCTAAAAATATATATTATTTATTATACCTCATACTTGAAATAGTAAAAATGTATACATTCTTTATGTAAAGTGGTGTGTAGCATATAGCTTCGTGATAACCCTCTATAGCGCTAGCTTTTTTCCAAATGCCCCATGTTACTTACACATGAAAATACATTTTATGACCAAATCAATTAATCGTACACGATGATATATAGCACACGGAAACGCTAATCTACGCGTACGAGGTATATGTAAATAATATGTAACGAGTTTTGTATCTAGCTAGGGGACTGAAGCTATGTATATTACTACCTTTGAATCCTGAACGGAAGGGCCTCCTGCGCCCTCTACGTCGCCCCAAAAACGTCCGCCGTCGGATCGCGCCGTGTGGAGTGGGGAGGCCCTCCGGACGTGCGGATCATCATCGGGTGGCTCACATCGCGTGGAGGAGCGCTTCAGGCAGACCCTAATCCCACCCAGCTCTCTCCTCCCGTCTCCTCGCTTGCTCCGTCCAGTGCGCCGCTCCTCCCCTCGCTCTATTCCCCTTCGCCTCCTGGCCCCTCCCTCTTCCACTCCCGCCACCCGCTGGGTTTCCCTCGCCAACCGCCGCTACTCGCTCCGTCTCCCCCCTCCTCTTCCTCCACCAACGCCCCCTCGGTCTCCCTCCCCAGTCGGCCTCGGTGCCTCCCTCTTCCTCCCCCGCCGCCCACTCGATCTCCACCCCAGCCGCCACCATCGGCCGCGCACGAGGCTCCGGTGAACCGGCGGTGCTTCGGAGAAAAAGATGGGAGCACGGCGTAGAACAACGCAAGGCGAACTCAATGGAGTGGACGATGTCACCAGGGAATCAACGACGGTGGCGGAACACGAGGAGGAAGGTGGTTCGGCCGTCGGTAGGAGAAGCTTGACGGCGGCGCTAGAGGCGGTGGCGCGAACTCCAGCCGGCGGTGGCAAAACTCGAAGCACAGTGAAACGAGGGTGAGAGAGGGGGAGGGAGAGGGAGTTGAGGGGAATACAAGAGGAGGCAAAAGGCTCCATTGTGCTTCATTTATAGAGGAAGGAGGGGAGCCGGGCGATAAGATGGAGCGGCAGGATTCACGGCGGTGCGGCGGAGACGATGGCATTTAATATACGTCGCCGAGGAAAAGAGGAGGAAATAGAAGGTCTTGTGAGGGGCTAATCAGTGGGCTGGTCGAAACCGAGAGGGTGGTCGAAACCGAAAGGCTGGTCGAGACCAAGAGGCAGTCGACACCGAGGGGGTGATCGAGACCAAAAGGCTGATCGAAACCAAGAGGGTGGTCGAAAATCGAGAGGGTGGTCTAAACCGAGAGGATGGTGCGAGTCGGCGCGCGAGGATAGGAACGGGCTTATGGGAATTCGGAACAAACAGAGAAATGAGATTTTAAATACCAGAGATCTCCAATAAACTCAGAATAAACCAAATTTTGAATTAATTGAAGTTTGATTAATTCATATTAAATTGCTTTAGTTCAAAAATTTCCAAGTTAAGCTTTAGCAATTCAATAAAACCAATTGGTTATTTTTATTTTGAAAATTTTCAAAAAGCCCTTAAAACTGGGATGTTACAAACCTACCCCACTTAAACGGAATCTCGACCCTGAGATTCGGATTGACTAGAGAATAGGTTTGGGAACTCGGACTTTGCTCACTGAACCGAACTTATTTCCCTTCTGAGTGAGACAAAACCGAGACGGAAACTGAACTAACTCGATCTTACCTGGAATGAAGTTCTGAGCTGGTTGGGCTGGCTCAACGGTGACATGATTCACTTGGCCTCTTGCAGAAGGAAGTGGAGTCCCGGTGTCTTGACTTGGAATCTGAGTTGTCCCTTGGCCTGTTCCTGGTGTAGAGGTCTTGCCTGGTGTAGCTCCCAAGTTGAATGGAATTGACGACGTGGCTTTCTTCCACGGGCAACTGTGAGCATAATGACCTGTCTTTTGGCACCTGAAGCAGCTTTAGCAATTCAACAAAACCAAATAGTTATTTTTATTTTGAAAATTTTCAAAAATCCTTGAAAACTGGGATGTTACATATTTGCACTTCAATTCACACGTACAGTCGTTTAGTTTACACTTGTACTACTTTTCAGGATTTTTACTGTACATGCCTAGCACGATGGAGATCTGAAAGAAAATGGAAGTTTGATGTGTCAGCGGAGAGGGACCTTTCGTTAATTGTCATGTCCTCCCACAGTCAGGTTGGTTCTTCTCCCCATTCGCTTTGCATTTGCTTCTTTATTGGTTCAATGAGTTTTTCTATGTCGGTTCCAATATGGGTTTCTATTATTGCTCCATTTACGGTACATGTGGTTTCTTCCTGAAATGTCGATTTCGTGTTCCTAAAATGAGAAGCACATATGTTGCTCCAAGATGACACTCCATCTAAAATTAGTATGTTAGTTATGTTCTGTTGTGGAATGTTGCTTTTTTTCCTCTGAAATGAGAAGCGCATGTGCCACTCCAGCATGACAATACATCTAAAATTACTCTATTAGTTATGCTCTGTTGTGTACATAGGCATTTTTCCCTTTTATCAGTTTTGCTCAGAACCCATAAATCATTACTTTTCTTAAAATAAACGATTTCCATTTATCTTGACATTCAGATATGGCACTAAGTTAATAGTCCATATGGTTTGTAATGAGATTACCAATAGGTTTGAATTTACTATGTGAAATTAACAAGAAGCATCGTAGTCGGATTGTTAATTTTATCTCGATTTTCTTAACATAAAACTACCCCTTAGGTTATCATGTGGTTCTTAGTTTTAAATTGGGACTTATGTAGAGTGTTTTATCAAACTAGCTACCTAGGGGTTCTCTTAGCAGCGACATCTATGAGTTTACATATTTGTGCTCTGAACTCCAACTATTTTGGTTATACTATACTTAGCGATGTGTACAAGTTAGAATGGAGGATGATGAGTTCTCACAAAAATATGGATTGCTGTTTGGTATATTCATCTTTTGTTTTGCGCAATTTTGGCTTATGCACTATGGCAAGTCAAATCCTAATGTTCAAAAAAAAAGTTCGGTTATACTCTTACCACCTGCGTACAACAGCCAGAGCCACACCATTCGGCGTAGGTTGCCTTCTAGTATATATAGATAGAGAGAGAGCAGAGAGGTAGGCAGTGTTGAGTTTTTGATGTTATATTTGGACATGCTAGCTACTTCCACTCTATGCAGACGTGCACCCCCATGCAATTCGCTCCATATGTACTAGTAGCCCGGTGTGCGCATTGGCGCGCCGAGGCACCATCACAATGAACGCATTTTGCTAAGCCAATTGGTAGTATGCAGGAGTATTATGAAGCTGTGAAAGAGTAATATAGTGTTAGGTCTATATTGATACATAATTCTGGTGCAAATGTGTGGCGTGGGATCTCTGTGTCACTTGAGAAAAAATTTGTAGTACAGAGACAACATGCTGACATAACTACGTATTTTTAGGATCTCTGTGTTACTTAAAAGACAATTTGTAGTACAAAAATAACATGTTTACACAACTATATGGCACAGAAGCAGAAGTTGTAAGACTGTTCAGATACGTTTCAAGATGATAGAATGTACGACACTATGTGTAATGCGTAGTATAAAATAGTAGTCTAGGATACTATTGCGCACTACAATAGAAGGTCTCATCTGTTTCAAGAACATAGAAGGTAACAAAACGCAAAGCATCTGACATTAGTAGGTATATTATAAAGAGGTAACACAATAATCGATTGATGGTCAGGTCATTGTATGTCGGGACCTGATTTCTAAATCTGAACCCTCTGTGTATTTCTGTACCATTCTCAGATCAGTAGCTAGTGTACACAGTGGAAACATCGTTCACATTCTGCAGAGGTTGTACAACTCGACCCACCCGAGATAATCAGCTTATAATGTCGGACTGACACACTTCCTAAAGTGTACGTGCGACTAAGTGATTATCATAAGGCTTGTATAATAATTTATCCTCACATTATCTTGCCTGATGAACTTAACCCGAAGTCATGAACGCCATTTACCATCCACCCGGAGCTCACTGTCGTGGGGATAACTTGCCCGGACATGGACGTCAATTACTATCATTCAGCACAAGCCCCGACAGACATGGAAGTCCTATACCATCGTCTGCACAACCCAAAATATGGAAGTACGGTTACCATATTCTGTACCTCTTAAGATATAGAAGTACGGTTACCATAATCAAGAGATCACCTACCAACTACAGCTTGCGAGCTTAATGTTTGGACTCAGTAAATTAGTTGGCCAGGTCTTTCCCATTTAAGACATGTGGTTGTACGATATTGCTCAGTCTTGATAGTCACAAGCGTTGGTTTTTAATATGACTTGGGCGGAACTTACCACAATACAAGTTCTCGTGCTCTAACTGCATTTGCACGATATTACCATTCGCCCAAGTCGAAACAGATTTTCATCAATTTATTTTATTTTCCAGATACTGACCTTATGTAATGTCATACATTTTCTAAATAAAGCATAAATGGTAATAATGGTTTTCCCCCCAAAGGTTGATCAAGACCGAGCAATATGTAAAAGCAATTCTACTGTGTTTAACTATTCCACAATGTTGTACAATATTGCGGAATTACTCTTGTAGGGCCACAAAGATATAGGGTGCAATTATGAAGGAAGACATTAGCAAATTTTAGGTTTAACTAACAAACTACACTTTTAACTTAGCATTTTATGTGAATGAGCAATGCATAATACTTTTAAATCTAAAAATATAATACTAAAATCATAGGTACAAAATGTTCAGAGGAGGCTCGCCTTCGTTGAAGGTTGAGGTCACTGCACCTGGTTGGTCTAAATTGACTTCTGTGTCGTCGGACTCTATATACGTGCGAACCGAAGCGAAATAGATAACAGAAAATATAAAAAAATATAAAAAATTATAAAATTAGTACAAATAGAGAGATTATGAATCTACATGAACTCATTTCATTCCTCAGATCAAACATGTCAGTTAGGTTTGGAGCTAGCATCGGATGATCCATTCACCATCTGGTCCCTCGGACCAAACACCCCATAACAGTACAACAAATACAACCGTCTACCTCATATATGTTGCGAATTAGGTACAGCAAACCGTAAACTGGCCCTAACTACTTGTAGCAATGGAGAATGGCATCTGGGGGAAGGATGATAAGCATTGAATTCAGCGGCGGTTTTGGATGTGGACACAACCAGTTACCGGTAACCGCGAGTTACCGGTATTATCGGTGGGGTCCAATAAATCTGTATACCGGGGAAAAAAACCGGATTTATTTCAAATTTTAATTCAAAAAATTTGTCAGAAATTTTCGGTAACCAACGAAAACCGATTGTATCACTGCCGTCCAATAAATTTTTCTTACCGCTAGTGTTTTCACTTGACACAACACACGGACGTTGTAGCATAATCAAGTGTTATTGGGCTACTACTGCACTGCACTCCTACAGGTAGCAATGAATGAAGGCCTCAATCCGTCCATTTCATTAAATATCCTAACCGTCCTGTTGAGTGCTCCGATGTGAGCTTGGCTGCAACTTGCAAGCTGCAAAGCCTTGTCTATCCCTGTCCTCGCGAGCGTAGCATTACGGGCAAGTATCCATAAAGATCCTGTGGTGTTGTGCTCAGGAATCAGGATTCGGTTGGACGGCGAGAGTGAGAAAGGCGCGGGAGAATTCATGAGACGGGCAGATGGCGCAGGTTCAGGTCTGGCCCTTGTGCAGCGTTGTCCATCATCGACCATTGGTCGGTGATCTGCTAGTGTTTAGTACAATACAACAGCCTGAGAGAGTGAGAGAGAGAGAGAGAGAGGGAGAGATGTTCAATTGAAGGAAATACTGGAGCTATATACCACAAAGTGCGAAAGATTACAGACAAAAATGAAATCCAAATGTTGATAAATTCTGGCATGGACTAACCATGAGCTGGCAGACTCGAGTACTCTTAACAAATAAAAATGAACTACTTCTCTGCCTAACATAAGTTATGAATACTAACAGAGATTTATCCTCTAATTCCTGCCCCCCCGCGCCCCAAGTTACCATTGAAAACTGGTAACCAAGAACCAAGCTGTTATCAGGAAGCAACCAAAATTGGTAGAATTTGGATCAAACCTCATGAACCAACTCAGTTTAGCCGTGATTGTTGCTCCTGCATAAACCCATTTCTCACCCTTTATGACTGGGCATCCAGCATGGAGACTCAATGAATCTGCTGTACCATCTGGGCTAAGGTTGAAGAACAGAACGGCATCCCCTTTTCGTGGTTTCACTAAGATACAAGTTGCAAATCAATTGATAAATATGTTAGGTATATTACAAAGAACACGGTAATTAGATTGTCAAATAGGACACAAGTTAGAAAACTATACCTGCAATACCTTTCTGAGCATATTCTGATAGGGTTGCATCTTTGTTGTCTGAACCACTATCTGTAAACTCCGTACATTGTTCGTCCATCAACTATACCCAATGATTAATTTCCGTCCCTCAACCGAAATACCGGATATAACGACCCTCCAAGTATCAATACCAGACAAAAGAAGCCCCTCCATGCGTTCCAGAGTGGTTTTGACCAGTGTTTCGTGCCACGTGGAAAAAAATCATTTTCCCCTGCCAGCCAAGCATCCACGCTGGCAAACACACGCAGACACACAAATCTGCCTCAACACAAGCGTGGGACCGAGACGCGAAGAAGAAGTCGAGCCCGCCGACGGTGGTCATGGACGGTGAACTCCACGACGTGGGCCTTCTCCAACGTGACGCCGTGGAGGACCTCGCGGCGGAGGCGAAGGCGGAGCTTGAGGCGCTTGGTGGCTTGACCTGAGCTGGTCGACAGCGGCTGGGAGGTGACGAGCGGCGGTCGGCCGTGGAGGAGAAATAGCGTCGGCGGCGTAGGGTGAAGTTGGGGAGGAATTAGTGGAAGCATGAGCAGCCATGGGGTGTGGGGAGCTTACCGGAGTGGTCGCCGAGAACGGGGAGACGCCAAGGTGAACCAGCGACAGCGACCATGGGTGGCGCGGGGAGGTGACCGTGGAGGGGTCCCTGGAGAAGAAGAGAGAGCGGGTGAGAGGCTGGGGGAGGTAGGGGGATGTCTAGTGATGCTCACGAAGGGAGGAATCGAGCTCGGGCTCGCTGGAGAGGAAGTGGCGGTGGTGGAGGCGGATTCGGGCGGAGCTGAGGAAGAAGCCGAGTGCGCGGCTTCCCAGTGGCGCAACCTTCAAATTGGTCTAGGGGTTCGACTCTTCGTGGTGCAAGGCGTGGCGTGTGTGATCGGCGGTGGCGGAGATCACCGGAGTGGCGAAGAGCTTGAGGCGGCTCGGCGGGCGAAAATGGCATTGGAGCCTTGCTCAATTGGAGCTCGAGGAGGAGGAGATAATGGAGAAGAGAGGTGTAGAAGTGAAAAAGGGAGTTAGAGGCAACTGGTGCTCACCTTATATAGGCAAGGGGGTGAGCAAACTGAGAAGAGGCCTGGGTGGCTGCCGACGAGGACGCCGTCATGGTGCCACCGCCACCATTCTTGGACCGTGCCGTGGTCACCGACCCCGATGGCCTTGCCGCGGTCGATGACCATGCTTGTTGGCCCAGAGATTGTTTATAACTCCTTGCCGACAAGCTCGTGCGAGTTCGCCGAGGAGATGTCGGCGCGCCCGTTATGCGGCATGGACGCTGCTCGAGGAGCTCCGCGCGTCCGTCCGAGGCGGTGGCGTTAGCGTCGTCGGCATCTGGCATGGCCGGGTCGGCAAGACAATATTGCTAAACAAGTTCAACAACGAAGTTCCTCATAAACTCGCAGGACCTCAATGTCGCCATTTACGCCGAGGTCGGCAAGGAGTTCAATCTTGGCGTCGCCCGAGAAGATCATTGGTGTCCGGCTCGGTGTGTAGGTGGGAGAACAAGACGCCCAAGGAGCGTCTTGGGGTGCTATCTGGGGTTCTCACCAAGATGAATTTTGTCCGCCGCTAGACGACCTCGGGAGCCACTCAACTTCGAATGCTTGGCATCCGGTGTCAAGCGAAATTCCAAGAGCAAGATCATCTTGTCAACGAGGATCGAGGATGTGTGCAACGAATGGACGCCCGCCGCAAGCTCAAGATGGAGTGCCAGCCATAGGAGCGGCGGGAGCTCTTAGAAAAGGTGGTACCAGCGCTCATTGTGGTACACCACACCGAGAAGAACGATGCGTTAGTGCCCATGCCACCATCGCCCTTCTCAAGTAGCCGCAGCGACGAGCGACACGTGATTCTCGCAATGCACTTGCAGACTCCAAGATGGCCATGGGCAAGCTTCCTGACTTCTACGCCATAGCCTTCAAGTCGCCTTGGTCTCGTGGTCCTCCACCTTGTGGCGCCACGGCCTTTGGAGCTGCCAATGCCTAAGCTGCATAGCAGCGCCATCTGGAGGCGTGGTGGTGGGCGGCCGGCGAAGGAGGAGGAGGGGTGGCATGGGCGGAGGGGCGACGGGTTGGTGGATCTGACCACATCGGCGACGCGAAGACTTTTTTACAACAGCAAGCAAGAGACTTTTTTTTTTACTATAATATACATATTTTTTATTAATATTAGTGCCACGTCGGACCAAACCGCTCTGGAAACGCACAGAGGGACTTCTTTTGTCCGGTATTGATACTTGGAGGGTCGTTATATCCAGTATTTCGGTTGAGGGACGAAAATTAATCATCGGGTATAGTTGAGGGATGAAAGATGTACTTAATCCTTTGACAAATGCATGGGGAGAAAATATTTTGATAAGTGAGCCCAGAACAAAACAGGGAAAGTTTGGGGCGAGGGCAGAGGGCCACGTCGCCACTAACTAAAAAAGATCACTAATTTGTAATATTGAGATTTGCAGCTCCTAGAGGCCATGATTTTGACCAATTTAATCTCTTTTTTTGTACCGAATCCAAGGTACCCAAACGTGACTACTACTGTACATAACTTATATTTGACTGGAGGCCCAAATGTGACAACTACTGTACATAACTTATATTTGAGTGGAGGGGGTATTTAGGAACATTGTATTAAACATTACAAAATAATCTCTGAGATCTAGGCTCAAAAGAACCAGCAATAGCATTAAAACACCATCAAAATGATGAATTCCACCTCCTGGCCCGCTGGGTTTCCCTCGCCAACCGCCGTTGCTCGCTCCGTCTCCCCCCCCCCCTCCCCTCCTTTGCCGCCGCCCCCTCGGTCTCCCTCCCCAGCCGGCCTCGGTGCCTCCCTCTTCCTCCCGCGCCGCCCGCTCGATCTCCACCCCAGCCGCCGCCACCTCTTCCTCCCCCACCGCCCTCTCGGTCTTGCCCCTCCCCTCCCTTCCATCTCCTTGCCTCTCCACCAGTGCCGCCGGTCTCTCCCTCTTCCAACCCTGCCGCCCGCTCAATCTCCCCCACAACCGCCGTCGCTGCCTCCCTCTTCCTCCCCCGCCACCCTCTTGGTCTTGCCCCTACCCTCCCTTCCATCTCCTCGCCTCTCCACCGGTGTCATCGATCTCTCCCTCTTCCTCCCCGCGCCCCTCGATCTCCTCTCTCAGTGCTGCCGTCCCTCCCTCTTCCTCCCCCGTCAAGCTTCCAGCTTCAAACATCACAAGCAGCACAGTCCACAAATCCGCATCAAAACAAGAACACACAAACCGAAAACATAGGCTGTTAAGGCAACAAAATTTGCAATTTCTATCACACATTTCTAGTTTCCTAGACTGTGACAAAGGAAGAAACGGTAAGAACAAGGGATCCTACGCTCCTATGCCCTTTTGTTGGTATCAACTGCGGTCGCCCTCCAGCAACGAAGAAATGTTTGTGATCACCGACAAACACCTCTTGTGATCACCGACAAACACCTCAGGAATAAGAAGTCAGAACAGCGAAGACAAACAAAGAAGACAATGTTCCGGTTAGCATATCGATCATGCAAGTCAATACCATCAAATCTTTGTGGAAACTGGACATAGCAAGTTTTCCTTCCTAGTGCTGGATTCATCATGAAGCACATTGCTTCCCAAAGAGCTTTGCTGCTATTGAAGTAGTGATCACAATCCACATTAAGAAGGTAAGCACCATTTGTTAGGACAGCAGATACGCGAATCTGTTCATTAATTGAAATAGTAAAATTAGGAAGAGAAAGATAAACCAAACTGTCACGTGCAGAGCTGAATAAGTAAAGTAGGCATGTACCAAAGCATTCATAGCACCAGCCTTCCTGTGACGCTGGAAGCCTGGCCTCTTTTCATGAGAGACATAAACAAGTCGCGCAACTCATTTCCATCCGTGTCAAGCCCAACACTGTGCCCCAAGAATACCTGAGTTCCAAAAGAAGAGTTGGATACATAAGGATAAGATCCAGATTATATTTAACTTCTGACAGTAATGCCCATGTTAAAGTAAAAAGGCACCTGAATCATTCCAGGATGATCTCTTGGGTTATTCCCAGGCCAAGGAGTGCCATCGGCCATGGTCCATCCCTCTTCAGGTATTTTTTTGTGCTTTTGTAACAAGGGCATTGCTCCGTACTTTGAGTTCTTCATACTCCCTCTGAGAGAAAACACCTAGAGATCAAAATCTCCCAACAAAAATGCTTTACAATCAGTAATCTAACTACCTAATATCATAGCTTACCTTTATTGCTCGCCTTTCTTTGACAAAAGAGGGTTGGATTTTGTCCTTTAGGTAATCTATCTTTTGAGCAAAATAAAATTCCGGAGCCCTGGGTTGAATGTTGTGCTTTTTGCAAAAGGGAACCCACTTCCTGGCGAAGTCCACAGTTTCTGACAGTGCTTCAAAAGTTAACATAGCTGAATCATCATCAGAAACATAGCATGATACTTTGTCAACAGGGTAATCCACAACAAGTATGGACAAGACAGTATTGGCGGTGATCAGAGGATGTTCCTTAAGTGGGTCCACTGTACTGACAAAGACATCAATTGGAGCCAGCCGTGATGGCTCGCCCTCCCAATCATATCTGCAGTGTTTAATTAAAAAATCTCAGGATATAAAAAACGTGTGATGCATTGCCCAAAATCATGTAGAAAAGCATCAAGTATAACTTGCCTCAATGCAAACCTATCAAGGTACGTTTCACGGTTGATAGGATACCACTTTGGGAACTGATCTAGAAGCCAAGACAAGGCAAACCAAACTTCGCAAATAACAGATACAAGCCATAACCCATAAGCAACCCATACTGGATGAGTTATACGATACTGGAAGAAGAAGCACAGGATGATAAGCCAGAGAATGATCAATACTCGATAAAGATTAAGCTGATTAGCAGGTATAGGCACTATGCGGCTTAGAGGTAGGCGTGCATCGTCAGCCCTGCAGAAGAGATAAAAGTAAGTAACTCAATCACATCATTATCTGAAACAGCACGTACAATAAGTGATGAATTGCAGCAACATTGTTGCTAAATGCTAATGCATAGCGCAAATAAAACCGTCACATTCTGGTCGGCTCAGACAAACAAATCAAACAGACCTAATAAGTAGTCAATAGTCCTATGAGCGGCTAAGCCTA
Organism: Phyllostachys edulis; assembly: GCA_036346405.1. Lineage (NCBI taxonomy): Eukaryota > Viridiplantae > Streptophyta > Magnoliopsida > Poales > Poaceae > Phyllostachys > Phyllostachys edulis. The sequence goes on from JAYEVD010000294.1 coordinate 173,831, forward strand.
CCCAAACAAAAATTTCTTCCTGGATATATTACTAACAAGAAAGAAAGATGTCCTCTTGGTGGAGGTGTGATGGTCGTGACAGGAGGTGAAAGGAAAACAGCAGGTTTTCTGATATCGAGGCCAAATGTTACTTGGCATACTTTATTAAGCATGCACAACTCAAATTGTAAAACGAGATTCCGCATTCATAGTTGTTGATGCAAAAATATGACACGAAGAAGCACCAACACACGATTTGATGAATACCAGCAAAATTGAACCTAGGCAACGTTAGGATTCAACTTCGCCGAAGAACCACAGCGCACAACACCTAGGCGGAGCTAGTCGTGGTGCTGAGACGGCGGCGATGTCCTGTCAAGGTCCTTGAACCTGGCCAGGGAAGCAAAAAGGATTGGAAAAAAAGACGGGACTACAAAGAAGCTAGGGTAAAAAGTAGATGCAAATTGTATTGATCAATTGGTGATGATTTTAATCGGCCATGACCCTCTTCTATTTAAAGGCGGCGAGTCTTAGCCGTAAGAGATCGAGGACTCCTAAACCGAACAAGATTCTGAGATATGATTCGGTTATACCATTTGATTTCTAGACTTTCTATAACTAATAAATCTTTCCTATTCAAACACATAAGTTTCTTTGAGGAAGTCTTCGTGGAAAGTCCTGGGGCCTTCACGGAAAGTATTGATGAAACCGTGCGGGATCTCTGGAAGAGGTCCTGAACAGCCCTAATGAAACCACGTAATGCTCCCGAGGAGATCCTGAACAGCCCTGATAAAGCCGCGTAGCGCTCCTGAGGATACCTTAGACAGCCCCGATAAAGCCACGTAGCACTCCTGAGGATGTCTTGGGTGGTCCTGATGAAGGCGCGCAAGTGCTCCTAAGGAGGTCACAAACGGCCATGATGAAGCCGCATAGCGCTTCCCAGGAGGTCTTGAGCGGCCCAAACGCGCAAGCGCTCCTGAAGAGGTCTTGGACGGCCCTGATAAAAACGCGTAGCACTCCCGAGGAGGTCCTGAGCGGTCCTGATGGAGGCACACAAGTGCTCCTAAGGAGGTCTTGAACGGCCGTGATGAAGCCGCGTAGCACTCCTGAGGAGGTCGTGAGCGGCCCTGATGAAGGCGTGCAAGCGCTCCTGAAGAGGTCTTGGACGGCCCTGATGAAGCCGCGTAGCACTCCCAAGGAGGTCCTGAGTGGTCCTGATGGAGATGCGCAAGTGCTACTAAGGAGGTCTTGAACGGCCGTGATGAAGCCGCGTAGTGCTCCTAAAGTGGTCTTGAGTGGCCCAGATGAAGGCGTGCAAGTGCTCCTGAAGAGGTCTTGGACGGTCCTGATGAAGCCGCGTAGCACTACTCCCAAGGAGGTCCTGAGCGGCCCTGAAGGAAACGCGCAAGTGTTCCTAAGGAAGTTCTGAACAACCGTAATGAAACCACGTAGCGCTCCTGAGGAGGTCTCGGATGGCCCTGATGAAGGCGCGCGAACGCTCCTGAGAAAGTTCTGAACGACCGTAATGAAGCCACATAGTGCTTCTGAGGAGGTCTTGGATGGCCCTGATGAAGGCGCGTGAACGCTCCTGAGGAGGTCCTGGGCGGCTTTGATGAAGTCGCGTGAGCGCTCCCGAGGAGGTCCTGAGCGGTCCTGATGGAGGCGTGCAAGTGCTCCTGAGGAGGTCTTGGACGATCGTGATGAAGCCGCGTAACGCTCCTGAGGAGGTCTTGAGCAGTCCTGATGAAGGTGCGTAAGCGTTCCTGAAGAGGTCTTAGACGGCCTCGATGAAGCCGCGTAGCACTCTCGAGGAGGTCCTGGGCGGTCCTGATGGAGGCACACGAGTGCTCCTGAGGAGGTCTTGAACGGCCGTGATGAAGCCGCGTAGCGCTTCCCAGGAGGTCTTGAGCGGCCCTGATGAAGGCGTGCAAGCGCTCTTGAAGAGGTCTTGGACGGCCCTGATAAAAACGCGTAGCACTCCCGAGGAGGTCCTGAGTGGTCCTGATGGAGGCGCGCAAGTGCTCCTAAAGAGGTCTTGAACGGCCGTGATGAAGCCGCGTAGCACTCCTGAGGAGGTCCTGGGCGGTCCTAATGGAGGCGCGCAAGTGCTCCTGAGGAGGTCCTGGACGGCCCTGATGAAGCCACGTGAGCGCCTTTGAGGAGGTCCTGGGCGGCTCTGATGAAGGCGCGAGTTCTCCTAGAGACATCTTGTGCGGACCTGATGAAGCCACGTAAGCACCCTTGAGGAGGTCCTGGGCGGCTCTGATGAAGGCGTGCGAGTCCTTCTGGAGAAGCCTTGTGCGGCCCTGATAAAGCCATGTGAGCGCCCTTGAGGCGGTCCTAGGCGGCTCTGATGAAGGCGCGCAAGTTCTCCTGGAGACGTCTTGTGCGGCCCTAATGAAGCCACGTGAGCACCCTTGAGGAGGTCCTGGGCGGCTCTTATGAAGGCGCGCGAGTCTTCCTGGAGAAGTCTTGTGCGGTCCTGATAAAGCCATGTGAGCGCCCTCGAGGAGGTCTTGGGCGGTTCTGATGAAGGCGCGAGTCCTCCCGGAGAAGCCTTGTGCGGCCCTGATGAAGCCACGTGAGCGCCTTTGAGGAGGTCCCAGGGAGATCTTGGGAGGTTTTGATGAAGCCATGTGAGCTCCCTTGTTTTCATGGCTTGCTGTTTCGTAAAGACCACCTCTTGGACGTTTTGCAAGGGTCACCCTTTTGAGCCAAGACCCCTTGTTTTGCGAAGATCACCCTTTTGGCCATTTTGCAAAGACCAACCTCCAGGTCTTCTTAGGAGGTCTTTGTGGATGTTTTTCAGAACCGCTCAAGACGTCCTCTAGGATCTCCCAGGAGGTCTTTGAAGACATTCTGCCTTCTGATTCAAAACAAAAGGTTAGGTGAACCAGCAATAGTTTTAAATTATTACCATTGAACCAATCAGCATTGCAATGACCATCATAGATGCCAAATCTTGTCATCAACATATGCCCCCCTGTTTTTGGTAAGACAAGCATGTTTGCCACAAAACAATAATGTCTTCAATATCACTTCAGGACGATGATTAAACATCGGCCATATTTATGTTTCTCAGGACGATGGTAAACAACTCATCGACCATGTGTGCTTCTTAAGCATCTTGCCAAATACTCAGATAGTACTCTTTTAAATACTTGCCATTGAGGGCTTTAAGCAGCCTATCCCCTTTTAAACATTGCACCATATAAGAATTTCTAGAAACGATCTCTACCACCTTATACGGACCTTCCCAATTCGGAGACCACTTTCTAAACTTATTATCTTTAGCTCCAACCCAACAGGTAAAATCGTTTTCCAAACTAAGTCTCCTATTTGAAACGATTTTTCCTTTACTCTTTTATTGTAGGCCTTGGCTACCTTTACCTTATCCTTCTCAATCTCCCTCAAAGCTTTTAATCTCTCGTCTGCAAATTCATCTATCCTATCCATCATCAAATTATGGTAATCTACGGCCGACAAATCATTTTGCTTGGCCAATCTAAGGGCACTCAGATTTACCTCAATAGATAAAACGGTCTCTTGCTCATATACTAACTCAAACGGTGTTACCTTTGTAGCACTATGCTTAGATATACAATGGGCCCATAATGCTTCAGATAACACTTCATGCCACCTCTTAGGATGTTCCTCTATCTTTTTCTTAATGAGCTTGATCAAGGTCTTGTTACTTGATCACGTACTTGATGAGGCATAAAAGATGAACCTTGGTCAATGGTTAAAGTCCGTGGTATGTCGAATCTATGAACAATATGCTCCAAAATAAAACTAATCACCTCTTTATGTGTCATATTTTTAAGAGGAACAGCTTCCGTCCACTTTGTAAAATAATCAGTGGCTACTAAAACAAAACGATGACCTTTAGAAGATGCAGGGTGTATTTGGCCGATGAAATCTAAACCCCAACCATGGAACAGCCATGGTTTAATAATAGGATGCAACATAGCAGCGGGTGCCAATTGCACATCACCAAACTTCTGACACGACTCACACCCTTTATAATATCTAAAGCAATCCTCCAACATAGTCTGCCAATAGAAACCAGCTCTTCTTAATAACCACCTCATCTTATGAGCCGACTGATGTGTACTGCATATACCTTCTGTGAGAACCCAGGGTATTTAACTTATAATACTTAACCATTAAGATGATTTAAGCATTACAAATCAAATATCACGACTCTCGGCGTATATGTATTTCCTAGAATGCAGTACACATACTCCATACAAAAATTATGCATCAATTCCATTCAACACAATAGAATCCAAAGCACAACTAAGCAATTCAAAAGACAAACAATATATAGTTATTACAAAAGGAGCCGACCGGCCAAATACAACTAAAGAGTCTTAAATAACAGCGGAAGCAGGGTGCCATAAGATGGCGATAAACAAAAGCCAAGTAGAGTGCCTTTAAACCCACAAGGCAACTAACCAAGCCACCAACCTAGTCCTCGAAACCACCGCACATCTCGCAAAAGTATAACCCTTGGGGTGCAACTTCCTCCTCTGCAACAATTTAATTAAAGCATAGCAAATGAGTACAAAATGTACTACGCAAGACTTACGTAATGTAAAATGTGAGGCCTATATAAATAGCTACATGCAAGCTTATTTAAGTGGAGCAGGCTCTAGACTCGATTTGACATAAAGCAAGTTTTCATTTGCAATAATGTAATAGATTGAAAGCAGTTTACAATCTGATTTTATTTGACAAAAACAATGAGATATAAGTAACAATAATAACAAAACATCCTGGAAGCGGCTAACCCAATAGCCACCACAACAATAGCATGAATTCCCCATTCATACCACCCACATCAAGTTTTAATTAATTGTTGTAGTCTAACTCTTGTAGAGACCTTACCAAGCATGTCCATAACCTAGGACGAGGCTATTCGAATAGTTTGAACCCTGCAGGGGTGTACTAATGTACCCACACGCCAGACCGCCTTTTTTGCCACTAGATTAAGCACACTTCCTTTGGTATGCCGGCAAGGCTAAGTCCTACGAGACCTTTCCAATATTGTGTATTAACTACGAGTCACCCATATGGGAGGAAGCCCCATACGTTGATGCGGAGTCATCAAAAAGCTCATCTCCTTATAAAGGGCGATGCTCCTTGCGATGGATAACCTCCACTCGCCACCCAATAACTCACCATGCAACTCGGAGCTAACACACGCCAAAGTACTAAGTCAAGAGAGGTCCCATATCCCTCTCATGTGGTTAGCACATAATAAGCGCTTGGCTTAGTGTCCAAGATGTTCGGTCCTTGTTGACGGGCACCATTCGATCACACCATAAATTCACACCAACAACCATTGTGCCCAAGTCTAAAACATTACATTTTTATTTTTCAGTTTTGACTTTATAAAGTAACAAAGCACAAGGTGCTGAGCATAATAATCATAATAATTTTGTGTGATCACAGATTCTGACTAAGTCGTTAACCGCCAATTCTACCGATAACTAAGCATTTCTAAGCATGGCGAAAAGACAATAAAAAGCATAATTAAATCACCGGGCTCTAATTCACCAGTGATATTATTAACTTATGTTTTGTGGCAGGGGATAACAATTTAAGGGCAACCATGCAATAGGAATAGCTACCTCTAATCGAGAAAATTATTTTGACACAAAGCATGCATACAGACAATTTGTAAACAAAGTATTAGACTTGAAAGTAATAGGACATTTATGATCAAACTGCTTGCCTTGCTGAGGATGATTATCTTGTTACAGAGGGTCACTCGCGCAATCAATAATTTCATTTGAACCTAGGGAAAGAAATCGAAAGCACAATAAGAACGAATAACACCGAAAAGACCCAAAAATTCAAAGTCATCCAAAAATTATGAAAAATTCACAGAAGGTAGAGCATGATTTTATATGAATTAATCAATAAGAATCAATTCATTTGGATATTCTATGCAAAAGTTATAACAGTTTGAATGCCAGAATTCTGGAAAATCCAACAAAAATTGTCACCGGTTACTGTTCATCCTAATTAATTATTTTGGTGAAAATTTCCAGAACAGTGGTGCACTTAAAATTTTTATGGTAGGAAGAGCACCTCATGAGAAGAACAATAGAATTTGATTCACCTCATTTCGAGCTAAGATGAATTTTCTATGATTTTTCAAAGTTATGAAAGTAGTACTCAAGTTACATGCAAAATAAGATTTTCAGTAACAGTATCATGCTCACAATCTATTTTACAATAAACTACACTAACAGAGGATTCTATAAAAATTGAGTTTACTCATTTTGGAGTTACAGAGAAATACTTATGCAATTTTAAAGTTAGAGCAATTTTAGTGCAACAATAATGCCAAACCTAAAGTAATTTTGCTAAATATTTTTTATGTAACAGTAACATGATTCAATTCATTTTTATAATAAAGTACACTCAAAAATGAAACTAACAAAATTTGAATCATCAATTTTGGAGCTAAAATGAATTACTTATGCAATTTTGAAGTTTAACCAATTTTTCAGTTCACAAATAAAGCATTTCGGAAATCATATAAACATACAACACTTTTTATACCCAACCAATCCTAGCTCTACTCACCGACCAGTGGGGTCCCTTGAACAGTGCCATTTTTCTATTTTCCAGATAATTTCCGATTCGGCCTGACATGTGGGGTCCACATGCCATACACCCGGTCCACCGCATAGTGCATGGACCGAGGGTCTATGGCCGGTTTATGGATTCACCACTGTGCACTTAAGTTCCCGGGCCCACTTGTCAATCTCAGAGCTAAACCGGTATTTACCCCACGTTTTACTATGCCCGGCCCCACATGTAATAGAGACAAAGACTCAGCTAATGATTGATTTCCGACAAAGATTCATCATTTAAACCTAATCATCGTCATTAACGCTAATCAATCTTTGCTACAAGACACTGCCGCAGCACCACGCGCCGCACGCCGCCATGAAGTTTTCTTGACGCGCCACCGTGAAGGAGACAACGGCGGTCTTGAATAACTCTTGAAATGGAACCTGGCCTATTGCGCTTTGGCTGCCGCGGCGAGGTTGGAGATGACCGACACGGTGGCGACGAGGTGAAGCGGAGTGGAAAGTACGAAAAAGAAAGCGGCGATATGACAACGATCGCCCGATCTAAGCGAAACATAAGCATCGATGAGGGTCGGGGACCTTCACGGATGACGCGGATCGGGAGGGCTTGCCGGAGACGAGCCAGTGGAGGACCGGCCGAGGCGGTGAAGCCAACGAGGGAGCTCGGCAGGCAACCACAAGAACGAAGGGAGGTAGGGATAGCTTTAGTGAGGTCATAAGATGATGCAGAGGAAGGAATTAGGAAACGGAGCCCCTTACCGGAGATAGGGAAGATGAACAATTGCGCGGTCAAGTTTGGGGAAAAGCCAAATTCCGACAACCCTTGAAGAGGAACGATGAAATTGAGTTAGGCAAAATGCTTCTGGGGTCCAGTGGCACGCTATGACGCGAAGGGACGAGGTCGGCGAGGTCGCAGCGGTGCTTACCGAGGCGGAGGCGGAGCTAGAGCTTCCTCCTCTTCCACACTAAGGAAGAAAGTGAGTGGAAGAGGGGGCTCGAGGGGGTTTTGTGCGAGACCAAGGACGGCACAGGAAGCGGCGTTAGAAGGGGATGCCCAGGGTTGGTCGCGGAGGGCGGTGGATTAGCGCCATCGCAGGCTTGGGCGGAGGCGTGTGAGCGGCCTTGGCGTGTGGAGAAGATGCCTGAGCGAGCGGGAATTCGGCATGGGCGCGCTCGACTGGCGCGCCGGGCGAAAAACGAGGGCGACGGTCCGAAACCAGGGGCGGGACCGTTGAAGCTGACGCGGGAGCGACGACGCCATGGCGCAGAGCGGGGGAGCTGGCGCGGGAGCGGCGTCCGCGTGGAGAAGAAGACCTGACCGGCGGGCCCCACTCGGCAATGACGAGGGAGAGGAGTTATGAGCCATTGATTCGAGATCGGACGGCCAGCAGCGACGGTGCAATTAGTTGGTTAGGCCGAGCCAGGTCGACTTGGGTTTGAGTCGGGCTCGGTCCGAGCCCGAGGAATAGTGAATCAGGTTTTGTTTTAAAAGGCTGAGAAGATAAGGAATTGTTGGAGGTAGCTCCGGAGCTCCAAAAATTCTGAAATTTTTATGGAAGCTTGCTGGACCAGAGGAAAACCTTGTGTAATTTTTTCAGAAATTTTTATGCACTGAATTGTTCTCCAGAAAATTCACAAGCTGTTGGGCTAGGGGTTTGACCAGAATTCAAACTAGTTTGACTAGCTCTTTTGAAATAGCAAACAAAATCTAAAAATTATGAGATTTTGCAGAGAGGCTACTAGGATGATCCAAATGATAGGAAAAATATTTCCAGAGGATTATCACAAGATTGGATCATGGAATTTTTAAGGACAACGACTTCCATCAATAAAAACATTGTTCTTTAGAAAATAGGGATTACTAGGGGAAAATTTCTAGAAAATTTCAAATGACATCATGAGGCATCAAAAATTTTAATTTATCCTCATTTTATTACATTTGAATCACACACCATTGTTTGGGATGTTACACCTTCATGCACCTCACCCATTGCAACTTTAGATTGATCCGAACCTAAACATTTTAAAAATAGCTCTTCTATAGTTCGGCGATACAACTCTCCATCAAGCAATATATACTTTAATGCTTGTCGCCGAAGCTTTCTATCAACAGATTGACTAGGGTTTTCTAAATAACTAATTAGAGGCTTTCTCTAGTCATTAGGTTCGGCAAAACTTGATGTTTTCAACGCATCCGAACTGCCATCATGTTGTTCGGCTATGCAAATTGTAGCACTTTCTAGCATTGGTTTTTCTATGATGAACAATTTACCTCTTTTAACTTGATAACCAGATGCTTGTTGAGCTAAATCGTTTGCCCTAATATTCTCTTTCCTAGCGACATGGCCAATAGTAAAATCATCCAAAATTGCTATGATTTCCAAGCACTTTTCCAAATAAATATTCAATGACCCGTCAAGGCATTGATAATTCTTAGAAACTTGCTGCACAACTAACAATGAATCACCAAATGCCTCTATGTTCTTCACACCCATGGACTCTAAGATTTGCAATCCTAACAAAAGAGCTTTGTACTCGGCCTGATTATTGGTACAAAAATATTCTAGGAGAACCGATGTTTCAGAAATAACACCTCTAGGCGAAACTAAAACAATGCCAACACCTTGTCCTTCTCTACAAGCCGAGCCATCAAAATACAAATTCCATGGACGAACAGGTAGATAGTCAATCAACTCTACCTCATTATCAATCCTATGATCAACAATGAAATTAGCTACGACTTGGCCTTTCATAGATTTCAAAGATTCATAAGCCAAATCATACTCTATTAATGCATAAGCCCACTTTCCGATTCTACCACATAAAATCAATTGTTGCAACATATACCTAATAACATCGGTTTGACATGCAACCACACAAGTACTAGATAGCAAGTAATGTCTCAACTTGGTACAAGCATAATACAAAGATAAACATAACCTTTTTATAAAAACATACCTTGTCTCAGCACCCAGGAGACGCCGACTCAAGTAGGTAATCACATACTCCTTGCCATTTAATATTTGTGTCAAAAGCAGTATAACGACACCTTCTTACAAAGAATGTATAGCCAAAACGGCGTCCCGGCTTGAGGCGCCCTCAACACAGGAGGTGTAGACAAATACCTTTTAATTTCATCAAATGCTTGTCACTGTTCTGCCCCCAAGTAAATTTGGTCTCTTTTTTTAACCGAAGTATAGGAGTGAAAGCACTAACTTTGCCAGGCAAATTGGATATGAACCTCCTCAAGTAATTCACTTTTCCCAGAAACTTTTGCATATCTCTTTTACACTGTGGCGCCTTTACTTTCTTAACAGCTTCTATTTTGCTAGGATCTATTTCTATGTCTCTCTCATGTATTATAAACCCTAAGAATTTACCAGCCGACACACTAAAAGCACACTTGAGTGGGTTCATTTTCAAACCATACCGACGCATTCGTTCAAAGGCCAAACGTAAATCGGCTAAGTGGTGATCCATACCATCTGATTTAACCACTATATCATCAATGTATACCTCTATGATAACACCAAGTAGATCATGAAAAATCAAATTCATAGCCCTGAAGCATAACCACCCACTCAAACAAACCAACGAAACCAGGACAACAAAAGGTCGTTTTAGACATATCTTCTTCGGCCATAAAAATTTGATTATAACCAGCATTACCATCTAAAAAACTAATTACTCTATACCCTGAAGCATCATTAATTAACATGTCGGCTATAGGCATAAGATATTCATCTTTAGGAGTAGCTTTATTTAAATCTCTAAAATCAATGCATACTCTCAACTTACTGGTATTTTTCTTCTCAACCAGGACGATGTTGGAGATCCATTCAGCATACCTGCATGGTCTGATAAAACCAGCTTCCAACAATTGGCCTATTTCTTCTTTGATCCAATCATATATGTCAGGATTAAATCTTCTAGGTGGTTGTTTATGAGGCCTAAAACCGGTCTTAATGGGTAACCGATGCTCAACTAATTCCCGGCTGAGTCCTGGCATCTCATGATACTCCCAAGCAAAGCAATCAACATATTCTCTAAGCAATTCCATCATTTTGCTCCTGTACTCAGCAGACATATTTTTGTTTACAAACGTCGGCCTAGAGATAGTTCCATTGCCTATATCAACTTCCTCTAATGGGTTAGCCGACGAGAAACCTTGCCCCAACTTTTCTACTTCATCAAAATTATCAATGGCTTCACAAATATCGTTCTTGTTTGACCGATATTGCTCTGTACACTGTTGTAACCATTTTAAACTACTCTCTCTATTCATTTATAACATCATATTACTAAGCCGAGCTACGAAGATCGGTTGTACAGACACGGCTACAAAACCATCCTTAGTAACACTAAGATAATCATAACTAGAAAGATCTAGACCCGTCAAACATTGAACATCACCATGCTGCCAATCAGCTGAAGCATCGGCCAAAGCAACATAAGCCGATGTGTCCGCTTGAACCACTTCTATGTCATCATCAATCCATTGTACTAGAGTTTGATGCAGGGTAGAAGGAATGCAGCGATTTGCACGTATCCAATCACGACCTAATAAAACACTATAATTACCTTGCACGTCAACGACGAAGAAGGCCGTAGATAGAGTCTTGCTCCCAACAGTAAGTTCCATAGAGATGACACCCTTGGCTTCCGTGGATTCACCCGTGAAACCATTAAGCATCAAATTAATCTTCATAAGCTCACTGTCCTCTCGCTCCAATTTCTTGAAAACTGAATACAGCATCAAGTTCACAACAGCCCCACCATCAACTAACATCCTGGAAATCGGCTTACCATTGATATGTCCCCGAACATATAACGGTTTCAAATATCGGCTCGATCCCTTGGGCTTCTCAAAAATGGCTTCTTTAAGGCCAAGACATAACGGGCGACCTCCTCGCTAGCAATCTGAAACTCCGAAGGCAGTATAAATACCATATTAATATCCATACTTTCCCGAGGCGGAGTCTCATCCTTAATCATTGGAGATCCCCCATAATCCAGCAAATCATCCTCATCATCATCAGTCACTTGAACTGGTGTATCAACTGGCTTTACCCTCCGCTCTTTTCGGACAGGCACCATAGGCTTTATCTCATTAAATAAATCCTCTCACATCTTCTCTGCCTGAGCCTCTCTAAGTTCTTATGTGCGTAGCCGCTGCAACCTTCTCTTTTGTGAATGAGACAGACCGAGAGGACACCAATGGGGCTGTGACTTTGTCCCGGACAACAAAGATGTGTTTCCTTTAAAATTCCCCACTGTTCCTGGTGCTTCAAAACCAACATGCGATGTGGTCCGCTCGGTTGTCGCTACAGCTGCTACTGTAGCCGGTCTGATGTCCACAGGGACTGTGGCTATAGTGCTGCTCGTGGCTACTGTAGACACGCTGCTGCTCGCATCCGAACTATGCACTACTGCTTCTGTGTAATTCCCACTGCTAATATTCGAAACAATGATAGCCGACCGTTTCTACCCCTGAGAGGTCCTGGTCGGCTTCTTCAAAGACCTCTTGGAAGGTCCTATAGGACGTCCTGAGTGATCCCGGAAAACATCCATAAAGACCTCCTCCTCGATGACCGACTCTTTTCCCTTTGAATTCAAATCTGACTTCCCTATTTCTTTAAGTACTCCTGAGAAGGTCGTGAGTGGTCTTGATGAGTCCACGTGGGTGCTCCTAAGGAGGTCTTGAGTGGTCTTGATGAGTTCACATGAGCGCCCCTGAGGAGGTTCTTGAGAGAGGTCCTAGAGGAGATCTTGGAGCGCTACGTGTCCCATGTTACCATTATTCTTGACACGATACACCTTTCTCACCACTTTGTTATCTCTCCTATTGTAAGACCAACTTCTTTGATCAAAGCGGTCATTATCAGGACGTGATAGCCTATCAAACACAGGTCTTCTTGGTGCTGTCCATCCCGGATGAAATGGTCTAAAAGGTACTGGGGGCGACGTCCATGGATTACACCAGCCCCATGGTGAACAAGCAGGAAACCCGACGGGAGGAGGCCCCCATGGGACAGGCATTGGCGGCCCAAAAGAATGACATGGCACTGTTGCATGGAGGTTTTCTCGACGACGACTCCAACCATCAAACTTTCGCTTTGTGGGTGATCTTGGTCGCTTAAAACTATTGGGCCGACTAGCATTGTTTCCGCCGACCTTGCTATTCTCATATTTAGCCAGAAGTTCCTTAAATGTGGGCTTCGGCTTTTCAAATCTCTTGCTAGTCTTGCTTTTGCTTTCATTGACCTTCCAATGATTAACTTCTGGGCTTTTCGGTTTGATCATTTTTGGCTTAACAGCTCGCACAGCCCCAGAGTTCGATGTCCCTGTACGTCTCTCTCCTATCATCACATTCTTGCCTTTTGTAGACTCGGCCTGAGATGGCCGAATAAGCACTTTCTTGTTCTCAAAATCAATCATGTTGACAGGAAAGGGATTGTGGTCTAGCTGCATTTTCGGACTTTCAGCAAATTTCAATCGTCCTTCATTAATGGCCGATTGAACCTGTCGACGACAAACATTGCAGTCATTAGTGGCATGAGAATAAGAATTATTCCATTTACAATATGCACACCTCTTTAAGTCTTCAGGTGTTGGTATAACATGTTTGTCAGGCAATCTAATTTGTTTCTCTTGTAGCAAATAATCAAATATTCTATCGCATTTAGCAATATCAAAAGTGTATTTAATTTCTTCTTGCCGATTCCTTTGTGACACTAGTTTTAAAGCCGAACAAATGAATGGTTTAGATTTCGAGGACCAATCCCATTCGGCCACACACACATCAACATCATCATCGTCTGAATTTTGATTCATACTCAAGCATATGAACACTAGGACAATCGACTCTTACTTTATCACTTGATTTCTAAAATTCCTAGACTCTTTAGCTCGGCTCTCTTTTGCGAGCTTTTTGTAATCTTGACTAACATCTAGAAAATCATGATTTTCTAGCTTTTCTTTAATTGAGACGAGAAACCGAATAAGCTAGATCGGCCAAATCTTTGTCGAAATTGTCAAATTAAAACATCTCATTCCTTGTATCTCTAAACCTTCGGATGTAATCGATGAATGAGTTCATCGTGTTTCTATTTAACCGAAGTTAAATGTGATAATCTAAGCTCAGTGTCCCCAGTATAGAAATATTCGTGGAATTTTCGTTCCAATTGAGACCACGTATAAATAGAATTAGGCGCCAGAGAAGTAAACCAGGTAAATGCAGGGTCAGACAATGATAAAAGGAACAACCTCAGTTTTAATGCATCGCTAGCACTAGTTTCACCACACATCAAGATGAATTGGCCAACATGTTCTAAAGTAGTTCTACTATCATCCCCAGTGAACTTAATAAATTCAGGCGCTCTAAAACCTCTGGGATATTGAACATTATCGTAGAAATTAAGGTATGGTTTTTTATACGCACGTGATCTAGCTTTGGGCTCCACCCCAAACTGTTCTCTCAACACATTAACCACTTGCTCTCTAACGTTTTCAGGCCCCATATATGGCTCAGCCGTAGGCCGATTGGGCGTCACATTAACTGGTTATTGTGGCCTAAAAACATTGGGTTGTGGTGTCTCATAGGCATATGTAGCATGGTTCGGCTATGGATATGTTATATGTTGCGGAGCACTGTCGAAATTACTAGCAGGTAGTGGACCATATGGGATGCCGAAACCTTGAGGTGGCATAGGAGGTACACTGTATGCTACAGTGCGGTACAAAGGTGCTTGTAAATTTGCTAAATTTTCTCCCATGCTAATGTAATTGCCACTATTAGGTGCACCCGAATTGTACCCTTCTTTAATTTATCGCTTATTATTTCTTGATCAACATAAATATTTTGACTGCATTTTTCACCACCAACTGCAATGAACAATTAATGTGCTAATTATACCCTTTCACTATAGCCTTTTTATTCTGTATTTTGTAGTTTTAGTGAATAAATATCTCCATTTGTATAGGGAATCCTCCCTGATGATCAAGAAATAGCAGTAAAAAGGCTCTTGGTTAAAAAAAATAACCTTGTTTTGGTTGCTAAGCTTCAACACAAGAATTTGGTGAGGCTTGTCGGTGTTTGCTTGGAAGAACATGAGAAATTACTTGTGTATGAATACATGCCCAACAAAATCCTCGACAACATTCTTTTTGGTATGTAACTCATCATCATTTTGCAATAGTGAAACAACAATTGGAATATATTATGTACAATTTTGAGGTTTCTTTTTCTGTGTGACAGATCCTGAGAGAAGTAGTGAGCTAGATTGGGGAAGGAGATTTCAGATAGTCAATGGGATTGCTTGAGGCTTACAATATCTTCATGAAGATTCTCTTCTGAAGATAATTCATCGGGTCCTCAAAGCTAGCAATGTTCTTTTAGACTCTGAATTTAATCCCAATATTTTTTATTTTGGCTTAGCAAGGCTATTTGGAAGTGATCAATCACAAGATGTCACCAAACGTGTTGTCGGAACCTAGTAAGTGCGGGTGGCATTGCGCTTATAAGATATTTGAGAGTGCGTTAGTGTAATATCCCAATTAATGATTAAGAGTTAGAATTTGGCAGATGGAAAATTGGGAGTTAAAATTTCAGAAATTTATGGGGAAAATAAGTGGGCCTTCGGCCCATGGCCCAAGATGAAAGCCGGCCCACCCTTTTTAAGCAATATAAGGGAGGGACCAACCAAAACCCTAGCCTAGCACCAACAGCCACCGCCTACCGCAGCCGGCCCTAGTTTTACCCCTGGCCGCCTGCCCTGGAGCCGCCAGCCATGCATTGCACCATCTGCCCTACCTCCAAGCGCCAACGCGCCGCACGCCCTGCGCCAGCCGCCCGCTTGCCCTGCCGACCGGCCCTGCTGCCAGTTGCGTTAGCTCTACATGAGCCAGGTCGGTGCTGCTAGCAATCTGTCTACCGACAAGCTGCCTCATGTGCTGCCCTACCGGCCGACCGGCTGCCTCATGTGCTGCTAGCAATCTGCATGCATGTGCTGCCGCTAGCTAGCACCACGGGCTGCTGCATGGATGCGTGCTGCCGTGAGAGGGAAGAAAACAAAGATGTTGTTGCATGCATTGCTGCAACTAGAAAGTATGCTTCATCTTTTGTATTGATTCAATCAGTTCTGAGCAGTAGGCAATGACATGTTTTCCCTTTGTTGTTTTGTATGCGTTTGTTGTCTTTTGTACAGTAGCATTGACTAGAAGCTGAAGTCTGTGTTGTGCATGTTTATGCCAGTTTCCAACAGTAGCTTTATAGGGATTGATTAGTATGGCTTTGTACACGTTGTGGTAGTTTTTGCACAGAGGCTAGATGGGAATCTTGGCAAGTGGTCATCGGGGGAAGATTGGGTAGTAGGTCGGTTTGGTCTACAGTACTGTTGTACTATATTTTATGGATAATGTAGAGGCATAATTTGAGAATTTCATCTACTAGAGAGTTTTAGAGAATTTCGATAGCTTTCGGTACAATTTTTATTCATGTCAATCCAATGCACAGATTGTGAGATATGAATTTTATAGTTCGGATGTCCGGTAATGTTTATCGTGTGTTGACAGTCTGCAGTAATTAGTAGATTAAAAATAGTAGGTTAGTTAATCTAAGAATTTGGCCAACATAAATGTTGTAGGTAAGTTCTTAAGGTTTCCATAAAGTCTAAGAATATAATTTTTAGATTTGTAGATTAAAAGATATGAATTTTGGAAGTCTGTTGTCTAGAAGATATCAGATCTGTTTTCGGGTAAAGAAGCGGAGTAGAAAATGGTAGAATCAGAGTTTCATCATAACTAGGAAAACATAGGTTGTTTCATAAGGATTCAGAGAAAGTCATAGTTGGTTGAATTTAGAGTTCGGATGAATAAGTTAGAGATATTTTACTACTAGGACAGCGGGTAGTGTGTCCGGTAGATTTGGATTAATTCGGTCGGTTGGGCGTAAGCATACAAGATCGATCAGTGTGACGGGTTCGTATTGTGATGATGTTTTTTGAGTGTATGTTTTTACTTGCTTGTTCAGGGACTGTGGCCTCATACGTCGTGCCACAATTTTGTCATCCGGCTTCGAAGGGCTAAGAGGCAAGTATATGGTAGAGTGGTGAACAATATGTTGTTCACCATTGTCATTGATATTACCTATCAAGTTATTTATTATGCTTTTGTTAAACATATTCATATCTGAGGATATTGAGATATTGAGTTTATGATATTATGATATTGAGATAATGAGAACGAGATACTGAGTTAATGAGACGAGTTGTGTAAATGATTAATTATGATGCAGCATCATTTACATTCATCAGATAAGAGTGCACGAGCCAGGTCGGTGAGAAAGTCATGTAACTAATCCGGTGAGGTCGGTGAGAAAGATACATGACTAGTCCAGGGTGCTCTAGATAAAATCCTACTTTGGTAGAGACTTCACGGGAGTGAAGGATTGAGTGGTTCATCGACGGGTGAACACTCCGCTATACCAGTATCAGCTGATGAAATGCATATGAGCATGAGCATGATGGTGCATTCGCATATATGAGTAAATTGTTAAGATGTACAACTTTACCTACATGGAATATGGCTTGATTGTTTGAGTATGAGAATGGCATTAAATAGATAGATGATGTTGATATCCTTGATTATGGTTGATAAACTGTTGTTTATGGTTTTATTATGTATTTGCTGAGTCTTTAACTCATTCTTGCTCTATTGTTATTTTTAGGTGATCGTTGATGACGTTTCACTTGGGGAGGGCTAGCGCACTTGGAAACACAACCTACACCCAATTATTTGATTCATTGAACCTGATAAATCTTTATTATAACCTGATGAAATATATTTAGGACATGAAGGTGTTAAATAACCTTAGATGATAGATTACAGTTGAATATTCATTCAATACAGATCAATTATTTATGATTGTTATATCATTATACTTGTTTTTTTCCTCTTGTGACCCGTGGATGGGTTTTATCGTTGAGATGCTTGCTGTAATTTATTATAAAATATTGTTAAAATTGATAGTTAGTATAGTTAGTAGCATTCTAGGCTCCGTGTTAGACCCATCAAGTCAATGTGTTCAGCTTCGGTGTTTTGATTTTAGAAATCATCACGGGAAGAAACGGTGGCTCATATAACTCCGTGCAATCTGTTGATCTCTTAAGTTTGGTGAGAATTTCGCCTATTACAAACTTCAGATATTGCTCAAGTTACATCTTGTAATAATAATAATAATAATGGAACAATTCATATCTAATGAAGGTATGGGAGCACTGGACGATGGGAACAATTGTAGAAATCATGGATTCATCCTTGAGCAGCCATTCTCTTGGAGACCAGATGTAGAAGATCATGAGCTATATTTCTATACTCTCTTGTTTCTTGTTTCTAGCCACTCTAATGTTTAAGCAATGGAACAGAATAGAAACAAGAAACAGAAGATGTGCAACTTGATGCTTCTTCACTACATTTGTATTCAAACTTCTGATAATATATGAAGGATGCCCAAGGTTTCCTTTATAAAGCTACAAACAGACCTTGCTACTAATTGACATAACAAAAAAAATATTAACTATTTTCTTATAACACATGTAGAACTAAGGACCTAGTATTTTCTATCTGTACATCTCATTCTACAGCTCAAGATAGCTTCACATATCTGATACTTTGACATGGTTGTTCACTTACTTTTGACTCCAAGAGTAATCCAGCAAAAGACATGCAAGGACCATGCTATAAACTTTCTTATGTTAGCAACTAAACTAATTGCTCATTAGAAAATGAATTGGGGAAAAGAGACAATCGAGAGCAGTTAACTGCCAGCAAAACATCTAACCACCGGAGAAAACGAACTATCTAGAGAACTTAACTGCCAGGAAAAACGGACAATCAAGGGCAGGTTAACTGCCGGCAATACATCTAACTGTCGGGGAAACTATAACTGCCGGGGAAAACAACTTTTTTAGGGCAGTTAACTGCCAGGAATACACATATCTGCCGGGGAATGTATTTCCCGACGGCACTTTACCAGGCAAGCAATACGTGCCGAGGAAACTAATTGCCAGCAGATAATGTGCTTTGCAAAGCATTTTTCTCCGGCAGTTTGATTGTCCTTAATACTATGCCATGATGTAGTGTTAAATTTAGCAAGCATTTAGTTTGCTACCAAACTTTGACAAGATTCTCCTCTCCCTTGGCACTCTAGTCCATTTTGTTGTTAATCTTTGACTAAAATATTGGTAAATAGTCTGGTGACAAATTTTGGCTAAGGTTCGGTGGGGCAAATTTGTCGCCAAACCAAATAGCCCCAGAAGCAGACCCATAACATGCTGGCAAAAGGAAAGGAACTTTCTTGTGTGGTCTGTTGCTGCAGGTTGTACCTTACTAGGACGTTTGGTGAGCTTTGTTGCACCCGTACTGAGAATGCTATAACGATGTATGGGGTGAGGTTCTAGGTGCAGGAATGAATATGTAGTTTGCTGTCTCGTGTGATCGTTCTATAAAAATGTATGTTTGCAAAGAGCTTTGAGTTTAAGCAATGTCCAGATAAAGGGGTAAATGGTGAAGCATCTATTACCTGTCATTGTTTGTGTCTACTGATCATTCGGCAAATAGAATGTATGGGTACTCAGGGCTAATGTTAGCATAGATACATGCATGTATTTATGAAAGGAAAAATATAAGCATGGGTATGGAAGAGCAGTGTAGGCTAGCATCCTAGTGATCACATAATAACATAACGCTGATGATGTCTTTAGTTGTACACGAGTAATCAAACTTGTGCAAAGACTGAAAAGTCCGCAGATAAACTCTGGTGTGACATATAGTTGTCATGGATATAATAGTGTAACATAGGTGCCAATAAAGAAACGGGTAGATGCTATATTGGCTAAAAGACCGACAACTTCTTGATAGTCATATATGACAAACAGGAATACGAAGGCAATGCATGTATTTACACAGCTGTCATTGTAAAATGAACATAACTTCATGATGGCAGACATGAGGAAGAGATTAGATTTAGCTGAAGCACAACATGAAGTATGGAGCCTTAGGAAATTTACATATGCTATGAGTAGCAGCTCTAGAAGCATGTACATATGGTCAGATGAGTAAGTCCATATCCTTGGGCTTGCTATAGATTCATGCAGCATCTAAACCGATAAGAGACCAAGGATTGTAACTGCATAGCGAAGAGACCAAGGAAAAATATGAGATAATACAGAGGTATTACCGGTATGCATGTTAAAGTCTCTGTCGGCTCATGCATGTTGAGATCTCTGGCCACGGGTGGTCTCTGCCCATGATAAATATGGCACGACTATATCTATACATTGCAAGTCCTTAAAGTAATCAATATAACTTAATAGTGAGCCTGGATGTTAAGGAGGGAAAAAATAAAGTAACACAAACTAATCACTAGTGCACAGACACAGGTCGACGAACTGAGCAAGATGGGCACAAGACCATGGAACCAACAATTTCAATAACCTGCAGCTGACGGAAACGCTTTTTCATGATTGAATTGTCCCCTGCAGTATAAAAAACATGCAGCATTGAAATACCTTCAGACATGCTATAGATTACTTTGAGGGCAGTCAGTCATATGCAAGAGGAAGCTACAAATGTTTAGCCTACCCGTGCTATACCCTAGCATAGGATATATGTAAGAAGTATCTAAACCGATAATAGTTGCTCACGTCCACTACATTCGAAATCGTCGATTTCCAACCGCTAATCAAGATCCTAGATGGTAGGCAACAAATAAAATCTATTATGGAAAATTATGAAATACATGTAATTACTTAATCATAATTGCACAACCAAGACCACCAGGGTGGTACATAGATAAAGTTATTAGAAAACTAAGAAGGCTAGGTTCTGCAGTTCGGTGAAATCGAAAGGAACATATTGTTTTGCCACCAATGTAATCAAGCATTTGTTTAGATGGGAAAAAAAAAAGAAATTGCTTGGCACTCCTAACTTGGCATAGGGAAAAATACACATAGTAATTATGGTGTGCTCACTAACAGAAAGTTTCATCATATAGACATATATCCATATGATAGATTCAGAAATGGTAGAACAATAAATCTAAATCCTGAAGACTAAAAAGGACTGGAGTATAGCATGCGACCAACTATGATAATCGAATCTCATAACCAACAGTAAAAACCATTAGTAACTACACAAGAAAACATTAACTCTCACAAGAGTAGGATATATACTACATGTATCTTGTAAAGCTGGTTCAAAGAAGGCAAACAAAAGGAATAATAAGGAGTGCACTATTCATTCGGTAAAATAGCAGTGAGCCTGAAGCTCTCATAATAATGAAGTTAGAATCATAGCTATCATGAGCACAAGGTGTAATAATTACTTTAATTACTTCCTAATTATTATGTGCCGCAGATTGATTGTGGTGGATATCTTTTCGCACACATGAAGCAAAGACACGAAAATATAAATACAAGACATTGGC
Organism: Phyllostachys edulis; assembly: GCA_036346405.1. NCBI lineage: Eukaryota > Viridiplantae > Streptophyta > Magnoliopsida > Poales > Poaceae > Phyllostachys > Phyllostachys edulis. Next base: position 194,906 of record JAYEVD010000294.1, read on the forward strand.
TATCAAACTATAATGATGTGAATCGTTATCGAATAAAAATACACCCACATCATTTTTTGATGTTTAGCTTACCTACTCAAGGGGAAGTTTTGTACCAAAGCTATAATTGTTTGACCACTTTAATTATATTTGTCTAACCAACCTTGGGAGAAGAAAGTGAGGTGGTAAAGATCATCGAACTAAGATTATTTGATAAGGCGATTCATGCAAGAAAGAAAAGGAGAAATGAACCCAACATTCACTTTTCACATTGTTGGGGGAGGGGTCCCCGCTTCATTGAGGGTGCGTTTTCACAAAAGATGTAATTGTCTGACCACTTTAACTATATTTGCTTAACCAAATTTGGGAGAAGTGTGATGATAAAGATCATCGAAGTAAGGTTATTTGATAAGGCGATTCCTGGATGAAAGAACTGGAAAAATGAACTAAATCTTAATTTTTCACTTGTCCTTACGATATAATCAGCAGCAAAGCAACATCTTGTAAAAATGAATCACTTTTTAGGTACTATGCATGGGATAAGATATCACCAAGGTAATTCAAGAAGAAAGTGCATCTAGCAGGCATGGGAGAAACCAATATACCTGTCCCAGGAGAGTAAAGAAAAACCTCTGGTAACATCAGCTTTGAGCATTACTAAACAACCTTAAATGTAGTTTTTTGGTTAATATGAGTAAACTATCTCCTATCTTCGGCTTGCCTAACACGTAATTGATAGCTACATGGAGAAACAAAATAAACACATAAAAATGAGCACACTCCAAAAGTAAGCATGGTATTAGATAGGAAACCATCAACATGAAGTCAATCGATATGAAAGCAACAGATGCACATGCAGTCAGGGACACAGACATAGATATGTATAGACTATAGAACACGCATGCAAATGCTCATATATTTGTAACTATCACAAAGCAAGAGAAATAGATGGTATAACAAGATATGTAAACATATATTATTTGTACTGCAAGCATGGCGGATACATAAAAACATGTTAGAGAAGTCACTGACTACCGCAAGTATATACTGCAACTCTGGTAACTTTGATGTTGTGTGAATGGTATTAAGCCTAGTACTACATTTTATTGATAGCGCCATATGAGGAACATATCTAAAACAATGAATAAGAGGGAGATAGGTACAACAGGCAACAAAGATAGGAAGAATCAGTTATTATGTGAGAAACAACCCACAAATGTATACAAAATTTAGACGAAACTATCATTTTATTCGAAATATAGCAGAGAGATATTAGAACTGGTAGTGCAGAGAAAACTTAGAAAATAGCTACCTTGCTGTCCCAAGAAAATATCTTTGACTTGATGTCTGTTTGGGACATGTAGTCAAGCAGCAGATAAGAGATTGTTGAACCTATCCATAAAACACGAAATTAGTTTCCTAATTAAAAAAAGCAAAACATTTATTTTCAGTAATCATTAGGGGAAAACATACTCTGCAGATATTGTCTTATGGGAATGGATATGTAAAACTACAAGAATCCGTGACAGGGAAGCATGCGTCCAGTTTCCAAGAACCATGCAGACAACCATAGGGTATTAACCTGTCAACATCAGAACAGACCTATATCAACATTGGAACCTGTGGAGCATGCAAGGGTATCCAGTGAACAACAAGGACAGATCAGTGCTATCAATAGAGCACATTGTTGGTACTATAGATCTAAAACTATACAGGCTATGGAACACATGAGATAAACATGGACAGATCAATGTATAAATTGCATGGACGATATACCAGTAAAGAAACACGGAAACTATTCGGCGACGTGGTGGAATCTATTCTGTATCAATAATCTAGGACACTGCTAAAAAAACAAAGGAAAGTCATGATATCCCACAAACGGGGAAAATACCACAAGAAACAACGATGTGAAGAGCTCACCAACAGCTCTAAATCTCGTGGCATTACTTGAAGGAACCCAATACAGCGACCTGTTGGCTGCTAGTGCCATTGAGCCCATGCAAAAACATAGTCTGCAAACAATACCCGATCCACCATTCAGGATCCAACATAGAATCCATCCATCTTATTAGATGAAATGGTAACAAATCATTCATAGTTTTTTAGTTGAGCCGATGCAAAAACTTAGTCTGTAAATAGTACCTGATCTACCAATCAGGATCCAACATAGAGTCCATCCATCTTGTTAGATGAAACGGTAACAAATCAATCAGAGTTTTTCGACTATGCAATTAGACGATCTCAATCAACCATGGAAATTAGGCCCTGTTTAGTAGAGCTCCAGATTCTTATTTTTCAGATTCTACTTCTGATTCTCTGATAATCCACTTCTCTCAGAATCTGGAGCTATCTGAAGAAAGTGTTTGGCTGGTAGGTTGGCTCCACTTCTTGTGAACATGATTTGCTAAACTGGTTGCTTCACCTCAGATCCCTGAGAAGATGCTGAGGTAACAATCACTCCTGCCAAGAGAAACATTTTTAGCTCCCCTTGTCGCAATAAACAATCAGCATATGTAAAAGCAGGGAAACCCCAACCTAACTAACAAAAAACAGACTAAGTGATAAACCCTATGCCCCTAAATATCACAACTTTATAATGTAATCTTTTAGAAACAAGGAACGTTTATAAGTAACAACTAGCTTCAAGGGTACAAAAGAAAAGCCTTCTATAGGACATAACTCAAGAGAACATCCATAATTTCACATTAAATGGTAAACGAGAGCAGAAATTTCCCAATTCAGTTCTCTATGGCCGTCATATCCAATGCAATTGCTCTTCTATTTTTCACACCTGTACGAATCTTTAGAAAAATAAAACCTAACAGCACCAGATCAATAACCAGAAAAGCCTCCCCGCCCCAATCTTACCAGTGAGAGACTCCAAAACTACAAAAAAGAAAAGAAAAAAAAAAGAATCGCACCTTTCCCATCGAAACCCTACTAGAATCGCAAGGTAAATCCTAACCTTGAAACAAAGAACTAGACTGCGTCCAACCCACCGATCTAGGCGCAAAAGACCTCGACGAAAATACTTTAAAAAAACAAGAAACAAAATCAGGGGAGACAGCGGGCGTCACCGAGGCTGATGATCTGGGTGAGCACATGGCGGATTTGCATCGAGCAGATCGACTCCACCGTGTCGCCGACGAACCCCATCTCGCTCGGCCCTCGGCTGCGAACTCACGACCGGGGAGAGGAAAACAAAGCATGCGCCATCGCCAGATGGGGGAATCGAGAGCCAGACGAGAGAGGAACGAAGGGGTACGCGAGACCAGGGGTGTTCGTTCGGTTTTTTCGGTTTATTTGGTTCAGTAAATACGGTAAATACGGCATTATTAGTTCGGTAAATACGGTATTTTTAAAAATATAGTTCGGTTTCGATAAATCCCATTGTTTTTCGGTACGGTATCGGTAAATACCATATTTATCAAAGTTGACACGAATTGTAAACGATGACGTTGCACGTAGCGGTAACACTATGCATTGTACATTTGCACTATCACAGCAGGCAGCACTGCAGCAAGCAAACAGCAAAGATTTAGATTTGTTAGACTTTTTTTTACGACATTAACTTGATTTAGATCTGTGGCTGTGACCTTGGATTGACCAAATGTATGCGGTAATCTGCTTAACTCGAGCTTAGCGGATGGTTAGCATAATTCTGTCATCTAATTACATGTGGGTAACTAGTTTGTTTGTTTGCTTATAATCATTCTACTAAAAAGTAATCCAAGTGGGCTTGGCTTTAGACCGTTCAGACTACAGACCCAGGCTGAAAAACTAGAACCGTAGAGAGGTAAGTGCCAAGCATGAAGCATCAATCATTAATTAATGCCCCCCAAATCCAAATGCTTTGCTGCCGCTTGCCAGGCTACAAGGCTACCACTGCCAATTGGGCTTGTGACTGAGATGGGCCTAGCGCGAGCGCGACTATGCGAGGCGCAGGCGGGAGCGGCCAAGCCAGCCAGCCCCAGAGCTACGCGCCTACGTGGCAGAAAAATAGTATTTCGATTTTCAGTCAGTTTTACCGAAAAAACCGAAAAACCAAATTTTAGAAAACCGAACCGAATACCAAATACCGGTCAAACTGAGTTGACCGGTGTGGTTCGTTTATTGATTCGGTTTAAAGTGAAACGACCACGAGAGGCTGCGAGAGAGTGAGGCCGCTTGGGACTGGGATGGGACGAGGCGTTGAGCGGTATATGAGTGGTAAAATGCGGGTAAATAAGTGCAACTTCTAAGGGCAAATATGTTTCATATGGGTTGGTTTCCCACGAGAATTCACGGGAAGGTCACTCCTCGTTGCTAGTTCATTTTCGAGATAGCTCCTCGTGAGAAGCAGAATCAGGTCGTTTTGGGAAGATAAATGTTTGGTACTACTCCACAAGATTCAAAAGAGAAGCTAGGAGTAGGAGTTGTACCAAACATGGCCAGCTAGGAGTAGAAGTTGTACCAAACATGGCCTTAGTAAATCAAATAAAAATCTAAAGACAAATAGAAAAAAGGAAAGCCTGATGGCAATACCATCACGAAGCGACAGGGGGAGGCCGGACGGAGCTTACTACACTGGGACCGGTGGTGACGGAGAGATCGACGAAACGGTAACAAATCAGTCAGAGTTTTTTGACTATGCAATTAGACGATCCCAATCAGCCATGGAAATTAGTAAAGCAAATACAAATATAAAGACAAGGAAAGCCGGATGGCAATACCGTCACGAAGCGACAGAGGGGGAGGCTGAACGGAGCTTACGACACCGGGACTATCGGTGATGGATAGATCAACGCCTTTGGTGGCCGGCAAATAGGGAGCGACTTCAATCCTACCCTATGGATCGCACGGTAACAGAACCCCGCCTGCAACGCGGCCATAACCTAGTCAGAAACAGCGAGGTAGGGTTCTAAAGCGGCGTCGGCTAGGGGTTGCGATGGCGAGGTAGGGTCTTGAAGCGCCGGCTAGCTAGGATGCGCGATGGGCGTCTTGGCACCGCCGATCGGGGATGCGTAAGGCTAGGTAGGGTTCCGAAGTGCCGTCGGGCGGGGGGCTGCGGTAACATGGCAAGTCTAGGTCGTAGGGTAGGGAGAACCAATGGCAGGGTGGAAGGAATTAGGAGGAACGGTCCACTGGCGGCGGCATCGATGGCAGGAGAGGAGACAGGCATGGGCGGCGTGAGCGAGGAGAGGAGACGGGGAAAGAAGAGGACAAGGTGGGGCTAGATGCAGGGCAGATACTTCGTGCAGTAGAGATGGGAGCTAAAATCGATCTGGGCGCTTTCGTTGTGGATCTCACGGCTGAGAACGAGAAAGGCTAGCAACCGACCCAAGCAATCACTCGAGAGACTAAACAAAACACTCGGGATATATTTCCTTGAAGGTTGGCACTCGAGAAAAAGCGCTCGGGATAAATTAGTCGGGTAAATTTCAGTTTCCCGAGTGTTTTAGGAATAAACACTCAGAAAACTCAGTATTTCCGTGTGCTTACCGTTACATTCAGGAGATAAAATCCGTGACGGGTCGACCCACTATAACGGAATATGTTCCCGAGTGCCAAACACTCGGGAATATGTGCCATGTATACCAGAAATTGAAACTACACGTTGCTTATATTCCCGAGTGTTGGACAAAAATGAACACTCAGGAATTAGCACGGGGACCTACATGTACAACCTAATTTTTCACATGTAGCAATCATTTCATATCAATCCATTCATAGATTATCAAACAATCATGCATTAATTTTTCATAATAAACAATACAACACAAACTGACATATACCACATCCATAAACCATGTCATATATAGATTCGACAATAACATGTTCGAGTTCGATACACAACCACAAACCACTACATAGCTCTTGACATCGATCCGCAACATGTTTGTGTTCAAATTGAAAACATCAAAACATCCAACAGTTACAAGAGTTCAACAACTAATGTTCAACAACAAACTAGTTTAAATAACAATTATATGTACATGATACGCCACCTTCCTATCATTCCATTCTCACCAATTACTTTTCCTTCAGCTTCCTGTGTTGATAGTGTGACCTCGTCCCAGAAACCCACATAGCAAACCTGCTTTACCATGAGAACATCCATTAGAAAGCTACAGACTCGTCAAATGTGATGGTTTACATAGAGGTTGCATTTCTAAAAACCTTGAAGGCTCAAATACCTTTCCTATAGAAGAATTGACCATTCCAATAGGTTGATATAGATATTCAGTGAGCAAAACAGAGAGACTTCAAGCAAGCTGTCAAAATTAAGAATACAAAAACTAATCATGTCATTGCTTAATTTCAATTGTATTGACCAAGTCGAACTTAGAAAGTTGCTAAACCAGGAGTAGCTTACTGAAAAAAGAGAGAATAAGCTAAAAATATTCAGTGAGCAAAACAAATTTAAAATGCTATGTGCTCTGTGATTTGTTAGAACAACTTTATTTTAGACACGCGATTTGACTAATCAAGTTCCAAACATCTGGATCAAGTTCCACTAATATATCACCATCTATGACTGTGTACAAGAAGGGATTTTAGTGTGTATGTTCTTTTCAGCCATCGTCTGAAACAGATCAAAATAATCATAACTCGAACTTGGAACATACATATGAATAAGAAGGCACAAGTGAACTAGGTGTTCAATGCTATAACAATTTCAGGAATCAAACCACAGGACCTCTTCATGGCCATCTATATTCTATTTCTATATGCCAACTAGTATGCATTAAGCCAATTCACACAATTCATGCATTGAGAAAAAAATATTTCGCTGGCGAAAAAAACAGCATCGGAGCATACAAGCAATACTGCAAGGGGGGAAAGGGAAGTACCTTGAACCAGTCTCCCAAGATGATCTGCTTCTTTGTCAAGATTGCATCTAGGAGCTCAGGTGTCAATGGAGATGATTCGTCAACAAGAAAATGCGTACATTCATCACTCCATTTACGAGTAGCATATGCACCTTAGAAAAAGAAAATGGTGAACATCATTAGTGTGTGTGTGAGAGAATACTAGGTTATCAAAGCTCAGTAGCAACAATCATGACAAAAAAAAATGCTTTCTAATGAACCAACAACACTTCAAGTACAGAATAAAAGTGTAGATTACTACTAACCAATAGACGTCATGACTGCCTGCAATGATGGATCAATCCGTGCTGATTTTTGGCCATGAAAAAAGACCACTATGGGGACTAACGACAACCTGTCAGGCAATTTATGCATCCAACTTTCCAACCAAAGGACCACAAAGACACCTATGAATTTAAACAGAAAACTTCAAAGGTAATGGTCTGTATGGAAGGCACTTCTTACACGTAGCGGTATATGCTAATAACAAAGATAAATAACAAGGGAAGGATTGGCACATTGATGCCGCATTTTTTTTATGCCCACCTAAAGCATCGGATATTCGGATACACAATTACACATCATGCAAATCCACAATAGTTTTAAAGTAAAAGAACGGATACGATACATCACACATGTAAAGTTTCATAGATGGACCATGCTACCACTGTTTTGTACACCTAAGTCTGGTTTCACATTGCAGCTTGCATTTGTGATAACTGACAAGGCTTATCACTATCATTGCTAATTCATGTTGACATCCAAGGGTTGAACAGTTGGGCCGTGTTCTAGAAAAGGCTGGGCATTTTTATCAGTTATGCCAATTGCCATAAGCAAACTTTGGCTTATTTCATCATGAGTGGTCTGCTGATACTTAATGCTCAGTTCATTAATTTGTTGAGCACACATCAAGTTCATCAATCACAACCATGGAGTTACAAGGCAATATCTCAAGCTTTTAGCTATCGCAAACTTATGCTAGTGACTACTGACTACCCAATAGGCTAAAATTGCATATTGACTATCGATGCTAGCCAATAACAGCTTTGAAGTTGAGCTAAGTCATGGACTTAACGCATAGGACTTGCAGCTAACAACACATGGATTCCAACTAGCAAAACTTGGATCTACTTCCACACATAAGCATAGCCTAGGCATGGTTATTAAGGCGGTAAGGCGAGGCGAGGCGACCCACCCCCCTCACACCTTTTAAGCGGTAAGGCGTAAGGCGAGGCGACGCCTTACTCTCGTCCTAAGGCGCCAAGACAATGAATAAAATGAACATTTTAGCAAAGACATGTACCTTGTTGTTGCCAATTCTTGAGCTCATGTAGCACCCATCCCCTTTCCAATTGCTCCTCTCATGTAGCATCCATCCCCTTGCAAGTTTCAATATATAGATTGTTATAAATGTAATAGATACAAATTGTATTCCAATTAATTGAGTAAATACTGGATTGAGTGACATACCTTGTTGACAATCTCTCTCTTCTCTTCTCCCAAGCAACAATGTACATGAATAATGAGCAACATAAGTCCACAATAACAATTAAGTGAATCCGAGAATTAAATATGAGCAACATAACAATTAACAAGTACGACATAAACGACATAAGTCCACACAAATAACATAGGTGATAAGTCCACAAGCTTATAGTAGTCTAATGTCATAATTAATAGTAGTTCACATTCCACAACACAAAAGTAGCATAGTCCAACTCTCTCATCTCTCAATATCCATCGTCGAACTCATTGGAATTGTTAGTAGAATCCAAGTTTTCTCCACCATCTTCGGTAGCATTAGGAGCTTCACACAATCGCTCACATCCGCATCATCATGTGGATCTTCTTCCTCATCTTCTTCATTGCCCGAATCTGAGTCTTGCCCTTGCTCATCTAAGCCATCTTCTTCAACCACCATTGTTGTAGATCTTGGACGCCTTTGGAAGGCCGCAGGCTCACCAGGAGTATACCTATTAGCTTGCCTTGGAAGATTGCGACCTCGAAGAGAGCGTGATGCACCAATGGCTTCATCAACATCACCCCATGTAAGGTCACACTCACGACCACCTTGAGGTGGTACAACCAATGAGTCGGTCCATTCATTGTCCCAATCAAAATCCTCAATGACCAAAGGGTCATAGTTTTTGCCCGCTTTCTCCCGCCTCTTTTGAAACCTTGTTTTCATCTTCCGGTTGTATGCAACATAGACCAAATCATTCAATCTCTTGTGTAGTAACCGGTTCCTTTTCTTTGTATGCATCTACAAAAGCACAAAATGGCAAGCAAAGCAAATAAAATGAATAAATAACTTGCTGAAATTAATAAGCACATATAAGCTACAAATTGAGTAGATGAAAATAAACACAAAGAAGCTACAAATTGACTCACAAATTCAAAGGTACTCCAATTTCGCTCACAACCGGATGATGAAGCACAAAGACTAACAACACGCTTAGCAAACCTTTGTAGGTCAATGGCTCGCCCACCATATGAACGCCACCAATCAACTAGAATGGCAAATACACGCATATATTAGGAATTAGGAATGAAATAAACATGCTGAAATTAACAACACTTACTAGGGCTCCTTGACTCTGAGGCTTTAATTGCAATTTTGTTTGAAAAGACATCTCCTCGTTGGTCCTCATAATGCATGGCTTGTTCATCAATCTTGTTCAATATCATCATCTTGTACCATTCTTGCAAGTACATCATTGAAGCAACTCCTTAGCTCCCCAACACAGTATCATCTCCACTCTTTTGGATGGCATAGAATTTCCACGGTTCAAATAGAGTGCAACCCCATACAATGGATGATCCATTTGTTTCACCCAACGCCGCTCAATAATGTTAATGATCTTCTTGAGCAAACGTTGCTTGTTTTGGGTAGAGAAGCTAAGATTGATCTTTCCTTTGCATGAGTCATTAATGCCGCAACCTCTCGGCATTGCGGGCTTCTCATCACCATCAACCACCCTAAGCACGATAAGAAGTGGTCAAGCTCTAAGGCAATCTTCAATTGAATTCCGTAACTCCTTAGAGAGCACAATGTCTGTCACATGCATGCCGGCCTCCGTCTTTGACAATTTGATCCTAGTCCATGATTCACTCACAAATAGACACTTCAAAGCATCCTTGTGCTTGTGCATGCTCTTCAAAGTAAGGAAGGCTGTGGCAAACCGAGTGGCTGCGGGTCTCACAAGATCCATCCCGCCTGTCTTCTCCCTCATTGCACTAAGAAGCCTCCCATGCCTATAAATGAATGTAGTGACACGCCTGGCACGTGCAATAGGCTTCTTAAATTCCTTCAACTTCGCAATGTCTTCCAACATAAGGTCCAAACAATGTGCAGCACAAGGACTCCAAAACAGTGTAGGAATCCTCTCCATTAGAAGCTTGCCCGCTGCCTTGTAGTTAGCACCATTATCAGTGACAACTTGAACAACCTTGTCTTTTCCAATGGCCTCAATTCTCTGCTCTAGCAAATTAGCTATCATAGTTGCATCATGTTGTTCACTTGATGCATCAACGGACTCCAAGAAGAAAGTCCCCTCTGGGCTGTTGACAAGGAAGTTAATCAAGTGGCGTCCCCTCCTATCAGACCATCCATCCGACATAAGTGTGCAACCATATTGCTTCCACGCCCGCTCGTGCTCCTCTCTCAAAGTACTTGTCACCTTGACGCAATCCCGAAGCAATGGCTCCCTCAGCTCATGGAAACTAGGAGGCTTATACCCGGAACCATACTGCACACTGGCCTCACAAGCAATCTCAAACTGCCTTGAGTTTGCGGCATTAAATGGTATGCCACACTCATAGAACCACAAGGCCCATTGCTGATTCACATAATGCCTGTCATCCTTAGTCCTTGTGTTGGCTTCCATGGTGCTTTGAAAAGACCCAGAATGTCTTTGATCTACAACTTCTTCGGGTGTTCTTCGAAGCATACTAGCAACTGACTTGGTCTCCTTTGTCTTGGCCTTGTTTGATGGTAGAACCTTGAATGAAAAGGCAGCACGCCTTCTTTTGGCGGCTGTCCCTGAACTTGGCTTCACAGTGGAGTCTTGGGTCTCGATGCCTTGTGCTACCACCTCCACATCTTGATCTCCCTCTTCATCCTCATCATCTAGGAAGATTGGTCTACTCCTCTTATTTTTTTTCAAATAATCTCCCATCTCCTTCCTGATTTCTGTGGTAGTATTGGGACACATTACCACATCTGAGTAGCCACCTGCAAGATGCTCCTTCAACCTTTTAATCCCTCCTGAACTTGGGGTGTTACAAAGGATACACATCACCTTATCTCGATTGCCAATTTCCGGCCAATAACCATACTTCCATCCCGGATCATTTGACTTTGCCTTCCGTTTTGGATCGGTCTTTGGATCATACACGACGTCGGAGGATGCAATACTTGCACTTGCACTTGCACTTGCCATTTTTTTCCGACTGCTCCTGCATTACATAGAAGTAAAGTAAAGCAATGCTTGAATGATTCAATAAGTAGCACAGTTACCACAGTAGCAATCCAGCAGATATGAATCATATTAGTAGCAGAGCAACTCGGGTCATTGATGATGTGAGCCGGCCACCGCACCCAACCAAGCACGAGAGTGCATCAGAGCGGTGCACCCATCCTAGCACAAGAGCAGCACTGCAGGAGCTCCACAAGAGGCACTCCAACCCAACCTAGCACAAGATGGAGAGAGCTAAAGCCTAAAGCGGCGCAAGAACAAGGCTAGCGAGGCAGAGAGAGAGGCAGAGCTAAAGCGCAAGCCACATGGCGAGCGAGAGAGAGAGCGGAGATGGCGAGGCGACGTGGCGGATCCGGTCGCTTCCACGTCCCTCAAGATCCCGGCCTCGCGCATCGGACTCCCCTCCTCCGGCCTTCCCAGCATCGGCGAACGCCGGACGCGGGAGAAGGCCGGAGGAGGAGGGAGTACTGGTCGCCGCCGGCCGTCGAAGAAGGGAGGAGGTGGAGGCCAAGAGAAGGGAGAGCAGAGCAAAACGGGAGAGGACGACGGCGATTTTGTTGCCTTTTTTGGCGACGGCGAGGGAGAGGGCGACGGCGCGACGCCGAGACCGCAGCGGTGAGTCGCGCGTTTAGCCTTCCTCTTTCCCCGCCGGCCTTCTTTCTTTCAAGGCTTTCCGATTTCGGGTTCACTCCCTCTTATTCCCCGCTCATCCCGCCTTGGCCAAGCACCTCGCTATGGCGTCGCCTTGAGCGATCCGACGCCCTAGCTTCGCTTGAAGACGCCTTGTCGACGCTTGGCGCCGAGGCGGACGCCATCTGGCTTCGGCAAGGCGAGCCGACGCTTACCTCGGCCTCCCGCTTGTCGCCTAGGCGACGCCTAGGCGACGCCTTCCGGACGCCTTGATAAGCATGAGCCTAGGCAGTGCCCAAGTTCAAATAAAGCTAAATGCTCATCAGAATCATTGGATCTGCGCGCAAAGAAAAATTTAACATAATTTTACAATTGAACAGACTGCTAAGACAATACACTACCAGTATTCATATCAAATAAAAGGCATAAACATATTTTCATCCTCCTTGTACGCCTAATTCAACAATTCGCCTTAAATCCCACTAGTAATCCTTCTTGACAAGAATTCCCAGAATAAAATCACCAGGAAAAAGAGGGTTAAGGGATAGATCGAGAGATTGGAGGGGTAGAAATTGCGCAACTGGATGTTCATGTCCTTCTTGTTGGCCTCAAGTTGACTCCCTGCAAAACACAAAAGAAATCCCAACAAAACCAGATCAAGAACCCTCTCTCTCTCTCTCTCTCTCTCTCTCTCTTCAAGAAGACAAGATTCCATTCAAGGAGTTGTGAAAAGGTTAGGCGCGGAGGAAGCCGGCCTTGGGGGGTGAGGCGAGACGGGCCGCAGAGATGGCGCGGAGAGAGGGCGGCCACGGCCAGGGGCGAAGCGGCGGCCAAGAAGTCGCCAGCAAGCCCGCAATCGCCAGCTGCCAGGAGCGACAGTGGATCCGCCCTAGACTCACGCCGCAAGACGCCATGGACGGCGTGGTCGGGTCGAGCCTACCCAGTGGAGACGGCAGGCGGAGCCGAGGCGTGAAGCGCGAAAGCGACGACGCGAGAATGCAGGAGGATGGGCACCACCGCGCCACCACCGCGACGACCATCGCCCCACCGCTGCGCCGCCTTCCGTCGGGTCTAGTTTATCTTTGGACTCAACATGGTCTTGCGGGCGCGATCTCAAACCGTGGCGACGCTTGGTGAGGCAATACGGAGAGAGTACTAAGTGGGGAGCAGCTAGATCCGGAGAGGTGGCGAGGCGCCAGGAAAGGCGGGAGGAGGACGGGGAGGCGGCTACGCGCGGGGATTGGGGATATCGAGTGGGGATGTAGGGTTGGAAGCGAAAAAACGGTGCGATGTGGAAAAAAAGGCGCGAAAAATAAAGTTCCGAGTTTATGTTTATGCACTCAGGATTATATTTGATCTTCTAAGTGTTATGGAAAACACTCACGAAAATTATTTCTACCTGGTGTTGACTTTCCTTCCCGAGTGTCCTATGAAACACTCGGAACCTGTCCGAGTGTTTTCATCCAGACACTCGGTAAACATATAGACGCTCGGGAACTAAGTGGTTTCTGATAGTGAATGATGGAGACCGGGCATTGAGCGGCACAGCGACTAGCCTAGACGATCCGACGACTGGTTGACCGGGCAAAGGCTCTTGTGCGCGATGTTCCTCTCGCAGACGGGCTAAAAAGGACAGGTGACACAACAAGATTTGAGGACTAAATGTACGGGAAACACGAGAAGCCGGCAATCCTAGGCGCTTTAGTAAGAGTATTTATACAGTTGTACTCTTACTATTTCTACAGGATTCATAGCGAACCTAATTCATTTGAGGAAAACCTTTCGGATGTATGGGTTTGTTGGTGGAGAACTGGAAATTTGGAATAACCCATACATTGCTCCACTCGAAGGGCTCACAAAATCTTGAATACACAACATTTAATTTCTTAATTTGGCTGTGGCCTGGCGATGTGTGCATGTCTGCATTCTTAAATTAAGAATACAAACATCATTCGATCGGCTGGAAAATATATGCGGACACAACTATGAATCCTTCCCCCTTCGCCTATTTTTCCTCCCTCTCGAGGGCACGGGTTTGAAATAAATTCGGATAGCCCATTTTATCCAACATCTTGATCCGGATTGTAGCAAATCTTGTAAGTGAAATGACATTGGTAGTAATTCGAATATGGATATGGATAGTATCTTTGTTGGCCACCGAATACGAATGTATAGTACGTGAAAATACACAAGAATAGGAATATGGATAGTATGGATCGCCTGCTGTTTTATTTTCATAACTTAGTTATATTGTAGGATATTCGAATTCAATAGGATTTCGACCCGCATTTGTTACAACATCTAATTTGTATTTGTTCCAAAAATATATGGATATGAATATGAATATATGTATTTACCCCTACTTCGGGTTGTAAATAGGAAAGAAAAAATAAATAAATAGGACGGTCGTCTCTCCCCCCAAAAAATGTCATTAAAATAGAAGTTTGGCACTCAGGCCTCCAATGAAATCAATTTGAGATGGGCCTAGAAGCCCAGCAAGGCCATCGATAGAAAAAGCCCACTACGATGCCTTGCACATATAGCCATGCCTTGCACATATAGCCCACGAAGGTACTAGTTTGCCGTTGCTGAGTCATTGTTCCATTTGCCCCAACCTCAATGCGTATCCAATCTTTATCTCCAAGCGAAATGTGTAATGATTTATGAATAAACATTCTACCATCCCTCCATCTATATACCTAAGTACCTAACTTTGTCCTTAATTAACAGAAACTAGGCAATTACAAGTCAGTTACAGAAAAGAAAAAATAAACAGAAAGGTGCACCCGGCCACTTAGAGCGTCTTTCATGTATTTATTATAGAGAAAATTCCGTCTATGCAACTAATATTTTGTGGCTTTTGGTTTTTGTTATTGCTTTTTGCCTTATTGGCTTTATGCCATTGGAATTGTAAACTTTATGCCCTTTCCAAATTCCAATTTACAAAATTGCATTGCATTAGTTGTTGCTGCCGCAGGAGAGAAAAAGATTGGGTTGAAATTCCAAAATAGAGAGGAGAGAAAGAGATGAGTCGTCGAGACTCGGGAGAACATGGGGAGAGAAGGAGAAAAGAAAATGGTAAGGGCAGTTCTGTCATTTTGAGAAAAGTTGAGTCGCTAGTGATATTTTTCAAAGAACTTTGTGATTCCGATGACGTAAAACTAATAGGGCAAAAAGCAACGGCAAAAATCAAAAGCCACAAAGCATTATTGGCATAGACCAAAATTTTGCTTTATTATATGAACAGGGTGATAACGGTGATGATAATGATAACTTACATAGCTCAAAAACAGAGACACTCATATGGTTCATACCAGCACATATACCTGCTTGTAACTGATGCACGTTAATTACTACTAATTAATAACAAATAGATATCCAAATTTTACTTAAAAATGCTTTTTCATATCCATTTCATCGAAGATCCATACATGATTAGGTATTCCTCTTAATTTAATAGCAGTGAGAAATTTCACTTTTCATCAGTTTTTTAAAAATAGCATATATTGTTGAGAAAATTTCGTAGTTAACTTATATGTACGTTTCGGTCTGCTCAAAAAATATCATAGTAAATGTAAACACTATTCAACTGAAACCTGAAGCTAGAGATAAGCAAACAAATTAAGACGCTTATAAATAGACTAACCATTAATTTGGAGCTTGCTAGTTAACCGAATGTCAAAGGGATGAATGACGATGAATCTCTTGAACAAAGTTGACAAATCATGTTGTTAGGAGGCAGCAGCTGGTGATTTGCATCCCTCTCTAGAAATTCTCCTGGGGCCCACTTTGATTTTGTAGATGCTTCATTGCTAATCATCGATGCATATGCTTTGTAGGTCTCACACATATATATAGATTAAGACTTAATTAGGGAATGTTTTTCACCATCCTAATCATGTTAGTTTTAGGACAGCAACTACTTGCAATAGCGCATCTGAAAAAACACATAAAGGGAATGGCAAAACCAAATTTGCCACATCAGATCTTAAATCCGTATATTCTCAAAAAAAAAGGATATTGAATCCAGATATGCGATATAAATTTTGGTGAATAAATCCAAACATTTTATAGTTCGTTCTTCATTTGAACTTCATACTTCCGGTAGCCGAACGATAAAAACTAACAGTTAATTAATTTACTAATTGTATGTACTAAAATACAAGAAATTGGATGGCCTTGGTGATAATTCCCCAAAATTAACAAAATTTCTTAATTTGTAAATCCTTCCTCATTATAATTTATCACTAAAGAAAGTGGCCAAATTGGTGCAAGTTTGCATCTCACCGATGTCGCTATAATTATTTCGTACTTCTACATATAAGCTACACTTTCTCAATCTAAAAATTTTAGAGGACGCTTTCTTTTGTTGATTACCATGATGTTCATGTCATAAAAATATGCTCTTTCGTGAATAAATTAATGGTCTGGATCCGATGGTAGGAGAAATAAAGAAAACGTGGTAGGTGTCCTACCTGAATCTTACATGTGTCAAGTTGTAGCATATATATATGAGGTTGCAAATTCAATCATCACATTTCGTAGTTCGAAGCATCCATCACATTCCACATCAACTTTGCTTTCATCACAGGGTAGTTGTGATTAGTTGCACACATTACCACAAATAAATTAACCAGATGTGATATTTCTTAATTAATACTAACTATACTAGCTTTGTAATGAAGGACCTGCATCAGATGGCACAACAAGTCAACAATAACCAATTGGCAAAGACAATGTTTATTGTGATCAAATTCTTTATCTATCATTCCTGCCCGTAAGATCATTATTAATTAGAGAATGAATCATATTTAATTTTGAGGACTACTCTATCTTTTGTTGCAATTCCACTTCAGATAAATTCTACAAAAGATGAAGCTTCTCATCACATGAAGAGAGCAAAAGTCGCACTTTTGGTGAAGAGCTCTAATTTTAGTAGTATGATTAAGAGACGTGTTAACCAAAAAGAGGTTTCTAATTTTAATGAAGCATATGAAGCTAATCCACCTATAAAGAAAAACTTGAGGGATAAACTAAGCTAAGGGTTGCTTTGTGATGATTGGGACTTCTTTAAAATATGCGATCAAGATGATTAGAACTTAATTTTCAAAAAAGTATGATTGGAGCTTGAATATAACCTTTTTTGCATTGTGATCCAAATGTATTCATAGCTTAGCTCCCAGCTGCAATTAGTTGTCAATATTTTTTAATAAATCAAAGAAAAATAAATAAATTTAAAAATAACCTAGAATTTCACGATTTTGCTGAAGTGAACCCAAATATTTCCTTGGATGAAAATGTATGCAAAGGGCATGTCAGCTGTGCCACGTACGATTCCAAAACATGCATGTACTACAAAAAAAAGTTTGCCTTTAAATTTTTTAATACTTAAAACCAATAATACAAAAGAGCAACCGAATCTTTTTATATTAAATAAAGAAGGAGAATGGGACTTGAACCGGTTCTGACCTAAACCACCACAACCTTACCTCCTCTTCGCACGCTCGCCACGGCCGCCACCCCTCGCCTCCTCCTCCGCTGCAGATGGCCGCCGCCGCCGAGGCCACTACCCCTCGCCCCCTCTGCTCCCACCACCCACCACCTCAAAGGCCGACACTCCTCGCCTCATCCGCTCCAGCCACCCATCGCCTCCCCTTCTCGGCTTTCTTCCACTCATTGTGCAAATGCCATATATCGATGCCGCCTCATGTCTCGCCCAAGAATGCTCGTGGACCACTTGACCTCTGCCACCACCAATGACTCTCGTGACCCCATAATTCCATTTGATCCCCCGTCCTCCTTTGTCGTTAGTGAGCTCGGTCACCGCTTCGCTCTCTCTGTCTCTCTCACATCATGCAAGATTATGTCGCACCGATCCCGATCATCAGTATGTATGTAGACAGTTGAGCTAGACCGATCGACCGACCGAGCGAACATCGTGCATTGAGGTAATTTTACAACATTTCTCCTCCTAATCATCCGGATATATTATTTTAACCAGAGGAGTGTCTAACAAGAAATAGCCTAATTTTTAATTTCTTTTAAGGCGAGGACATGATTTTTGGGAGTCCATAGCAAAGGACACAAAAATTGAGTGTCTTGTAGCAAATTTTACCTTTTTCAAAGGGGTGCAATTGGTTATCAGTCATCCTTAAGGCCCAACAACCGAGATATCATCAGATCAAATTTTGCAAAACCACAATAACCGACCTAATATATAGTTAGTGGGACTCGAAATGTAATCGATATCCACAACACGGTTACATAACATTGACTAGCCCGTGGTTGGTGACAACCTTACCCTACCACTTCTTTTTAATATATATTTAAGAAATCACAAAGTGCTAGGTCGGCTATGTAAATTGTGTAAGCTTTTTGTAGAATAGATAAGAGTTGCATTGCTAGATTACAAAAATAAGTATTATTAATAAAGAACAATATCTGAATGTTGAAACTCGAACGCACTTGCATTGTCTCGCATGCATGACTAAACCGTGTTCGCTGGCTTTCTTACAATTTAGAAATCACATTGGACAAAAACAAGAGAAGGTATGCCCAAAACCATTCCTATAGATCTTTTTTGCCTATAAATATATATCATGCCAATACAAGTTGCCAAAGAAATTTGTCTTCTCGACCGCTATATCTCGCGAACTTTTTCGTTCTTTGGACACGCATTCTTTTATATTGAGTTCAGTTGGACTATCATTTGAACTTGTGTCAACCATATTAAATGTACATTTGTACCTTCATAATTATTCTTTCTTATATCAACATCAATTATCGATATCGGTTTGGCTCGCTAAATCGAAATGCTAGTGAACATTACTAGCCTAGTATTTGTTTTTTTTTAGGAAATAGGGCCCAGAAGGGCCTAGATGCACTGGTATTGATTCAAAAGTGAAGTACAACAGTATAAGCAGCCCAGCTGTTACAAACAGGACCTTTAACTAAAATGAAATTACTACCAAGTCCTATTATAGAACTGAAGGACCTACAAAGAAATATGAGGTTAACATTGGTCCTTGAGCCGCCATGACCCGTGACAACTGAGGTTGAATCCGGCGGCTGCTCTCCGCGAGGAAGCTAACGGCCATGGCGACCTAGCGGAACACAACAAGGGAACCCTCCATCTGTACACATAACGAAAAGTGAGAGGCGGGCGGGACCCCTCCCGCCGCCGACGTGAAGTTTGAGAAGAGATAGGGGGGGGGGCCGTGAGATCTGGGGAACAATGACGGACCTAGGATTTCTAGAATGAGTATTCGAGTTAAGAAAATATTGCTCAATGGAAAAAAAGAAAAAGAAAGATCCTCAGTAGCAAAAACCAAAGTACAAATGGTCCCTACCAAAAACATCTCAAAATAATGTAAAAAGATTACAAAATAACTAAGAAAAATACAATTTTAACTCTGCGACTCTCCATGTAATTTTAGGGTCAGTAATTTCATTTCATTGTTCCTTAGAACTACCTTGCTAATTTCTTGAAAATTTAATGCTAGCCAATTTAAAAGTTCAAGTAAATTTTCTTTATTATGTGAGTCTAACTTGCACTATCCCACAAAGATTTCAAATCTACAAACTTATTTTCCATTTATGAAAATTATACAATCGACATTTCACAAAGACAATCATTCAATTAATTATTTGGGATTTGTTGTTTTCAGAATTGGGAGGGGGAGTGGGAGACCAAACGTAATTCACCTAGGGGATGAAATCTCGCTATAACTCCAGCTACTCCCTACCTCCCTATTCGTCGCGCCACCGCCTAACTCGTTGCGCCACCACGCCTTACTTTCTTCCAAAGACCACCGCTAGAAGTTGCATCAAGACTTCTTCATTTTTCAAATCTACAGACTTCTCGATTTTTCATTTCAAAGCTCTAAGATCAATAATTCACAAAAATACAAGATTTACCAACCACAATTACTCTTTCAATCCGGTTTGGAAATTGGGGATTAGCACTACTACAAAACAAAGTTATAGTAGACGCTTTATCACTGCAGCGGTTCCTTTGGAACCGCTGTGTTGGGTCTGTTGATCTGCGGCGGCCGCTAGCTTATCACGACGGTTCTTATTTAGAACCGCTCGCGATAGTCATCTATCACGCAGCGGTTCATTAATAGAACTGTCAGGATTATCACTGCACGGTTCTATTCACAAACCGCTCAGGATAATCAGTTTAATCACGCAGCGGTTCTCAATAAGAACCGCTCAGGATAGTACATATGACGGTTATGAATAAGAACCATCTCGTGATATTTGTTATCACAGCACGGTTCTAATTAAGAACCGCTCGTGATATCTCGCTATCCTCTCGCCGCATCGCCGCCGCCTTTTCGCCAAGTTGCCTGCTGTTTCTCTCGCCAAGCCGCCTCTGGAGGCCCTATGTCATAGACGGTTCTTTAATAGAACTGTCTGTGAATGATCACACACGGTTCTATTAAAAACCGCTCAGGATAGGTGCTATCACTGCACGGTTCTTAACAAGAACCGCTCGATTGTTGGGCGAAACGAAAATTTGAACATAATGGGCGGCTGCCAAACTCGCTTTATATAACCTCCATCTCCTCCTCTGCGGTCTCTCCTCCTCATAGCTCATACCTCCATCTCCTCCTCACAGCTTGTGCCCGGCCGAGCTTGTCGCCATGCCTCCGCCGAGCTTGTCGCCCATGCCTCCTCCAACTCGTCCGGCCTCATCGCCACCGGCCTCATCCGAACCATCACCCCGGCCTCCTCCACTCGCCCGACCTCGCTGCCATCGGCCTCCCACGACCTCGTCGCTGCCGGCCTCCACTTGCCGCGCCCGGCCTCCCACGACCTCACTCTCTACTTCCCCTTTGCTTTGTGATGTGGATTCTTGAGTTGATGCCATTGTGATGTGGGTGATGCTACTGTGATGTGTGTAGTTCATGTTGAGTTATTTGGTTTGGGCAAAAAAATATATCGTAGATTGCGCGCTGTTCGGTAAAACCATCATAACTTTTGCATACGAACTCGGATTGCGGCGTTCTTTGGCTCGTTGGAAAGGTAACGAAAAGTTAAATCTCGTTTAAGGCCTCTAAACGGCCTCCGAAGTTTTAACAGCCGTTTGCGGTTTTTTTGCCCCAGAAAAGGCTATCACGACGGTTCTAAACAAGAACCGCTCGGAAAACTTATCACGCACGGTTTCAACAAGAACCGCTCGTGAAAATAACCTTCACAGCGGTTTTTGATGAAAACCGCTCGTGATAATAGCCTTCACAGCACGGTTTCAACAAAAACTGCTCGCGGATAGTGCGATCACGAGCGGTTTTGAACCGCTCAGGATAACTTCGTTATCACGCATCAACAAATATAGACGGTTCAGAAACCATTCGTGATGACGGTTCCAACCGCTGCGTGATGAGGCTTCTGTAGTAGTGTAGGGAATTGGGTACCTGTGGCCGAGTGGGAATTTGGGAATTGATGTAGATGTGCATGCTGCCACGTCTTCTTCTTGGTCTCGTCGGTTCACCGCCGCCGCTGCCTGCTGGCGCCTGCCAAGACGCGACGCTCCTCCCTTCTCCCATGCCATGCCCAGGCGTCCCTTGCGCTTGTGGGCTTGCGGTATTTGTGCAGTATGGCCGCCTCGCCAAGTCGACAAGTCACCGCCCGCTTCGGCGTCAAGATCGCCGCCCCCACCTCTAAGCCTCGGCCTCCGATAGCTACCGCCTCATCGAGCCAGAGTCGAGAGAGAGAGAGAGAGAGAGAGAGAGAGGTTAGGGTTACTGGGTTAGGGCATTGAGGCCTTCAGACGCGGGATGGTTCAGCCTTACTGGTGCGGTATGGGCTCGTGTGATGCATAGGCTGAGGGGGAGTTAGGCCCAAGAGGTGTAGGTGGGGTGAGATTGGGCCGCTGAACGCTATTGATGTACACATATGAAGATTTGACCCAACTAAGAGTATATATGTATAATACATATACTATATACTACATTTTTATCAAAAAAAAATTGGGTGTTCAACAACACCTATGAACCTAGGTGGGTTCGCCTCTGTTTGGGAAGAAAGGTCGATTCATTACGATATTCGATTTGTATTCAGATTCGAGAACGCTCAATTCAGATTCAGATTCGCTTTAAAAATATGTATTTGTATTCGTATTCGTTTTAAAAATATGTATTCGTATTCATATTCGAGACTATTCGATTCGTATTCGATCCGTTTCCACACCTAGAACAGAAGGACCTACAAAGAAATATGAAGTTAAACACTGGTCCTTGAGCCACCGTGACAACTGATCAGCTGAATCCGGTGGCTACTCTCCACAAGGAAGCTAACGACCATGGCGACCGAGCGGAACACAACAAGGGAACCCTCCATCTGTACACATAACGAAAAGTAAGAGCTACCACCAGAGAGACGGTTGGGACCCCCTCCCGCTCACCGCCGACAGTAAGCCAAAGAGAAGATAGGGGGGGATGGTCAGAGATCCGGGGAACAATGATGCACCTGTGATTTTCGAGATGGGTATTTGGAGTTAAGAAAATATTGCTCAATGGACAAAAGGAACGACCCTCAGTAGCAAAAACAAAAGTACAAATTGTCCCTACCAAAAATATCTCAAAATAATGAAAAAATATTATCTCTGTGACTCTTCATGCAATTATAAGGGCAATCATTTCATTTTATTGTTCCTTAGAACCACCTTGCTAATTTCTTGAAAGTTTAATGCTAGCCAATTAAAAGTTCAAGGAATTTTTCTTTATTATGTGAGTCTAACTTGCACTATCCCATAAAGATTTCAAATCTATAAACTTCTTTTCCATTTATGAAGATTATACGATCTACATTTCACAAAGACAATCATTCAATTAATTATTTGGGATTTGTTTTTTTTTGGGGGGATTGGGAGGGAGAGTGGGAGACCAAACGTAATTCAACTGGGGATGAGATCTCGCCATAACGCCAGCTACTCCCTACCTCCCTGTTCACCGCACCACGGCCCAATTTGCTGTGTCGCCTCACGCCCTCACTTCGCTTCCAGCGCTGCCTGCTTGCAGTTGCATCGAGACTTCTTCTTCATTTTTCAAATCTACAGACTTCTTCATTTTTCAAAGCTCTAAGATCTATAATTCACAAAAATACAAGATTTACAAATCACAATTACTCTTTCAAACCGGTTTGGGAATTAGGGATTAATTAGGAATTGGGTACTGTGGTCGAGCGGGATTTGGGAATTGATGTAGATGTGCACGCCACCAATTCTTCTTCTCGGCCTCACTGCTCACTGTCGTTGCGTTCGATGGCGCCCCACGCCATCACAAGACACTCCTCCCTTCTCCCAGTAAATACACGCTGCGGTCTTTGCACTTATGGGCTTGCGACTTTGTGCAAGTGCACGCCTCCTCGCCAAGTCAAGAAGTCACCTCGCCCGCTTGGCGCTTGTTGTTCTCCCGCCCCACCTCCGAGCCTCGGCCGACAATGCCGCCGAACCAGAGTCGAGCAAGAGAGGTTAGGTTATCGGGTTAGGGCATTGAGGCCTTCAGACGTAGGATTGCGCAACTGACCAATGTGGTATGGGCTCGCGTGATTTACGGGCCGAGGAGTTAGGCCCGGAGGTGCAAAGGGTGGATTGGGATTGAACTTGAACACTATTGATCTACAAATATGAAGATTTGACCCAACTAAGAGTATATATGTATAATATACATATTATATACTACATTTTGATCAAAAATTTTGGATGTTCAGCTAAACACCTATGAACCTAGGTGGGGAAGAAAGGTCGCATGTTCTCAGCGGAGAACGAGAGCGTACTAGCCTAGCTTGATGCATATGCAGGCATGCCGCGATTGAGTTGGCAAAAACAAAACATGAGCCAAGCATGCACGCACGCACATGAACAGTAACAACACGTGTCGAATTCCGAGTGTAGCTAGTGGGCAACTTGCCACCGCACCGCCAATTAATGGTTTCTGCTAGGAAAAAGAAAAGAAAAGAAAGAAAACAAGTGGCTGCTTCAGCTTCATGCATGGACATGGACCACATGGTGATGGTCCAGTGGTGCATTGCATTTGCAATGCTAGTAGTCTTGGTGAGATAAAAGTGGTTTTTTTTAATATATAACCCTTCTAATCTTGAAACTGTGCATTTAGTATCATAAGGTGTACATGGTGCCATGTCTAAAAAATAAAAGGAAGAGAGAGAGAGAGAGAGAGAGAGAGAGAGTAATTAGGCCCTGTGCTTGGAGGAGCTTTTATGTTTTCCTTCGAGGGCTGGCTGTAGGGGTGCAAATGGAACGGATAGTTCCCGACCGACCGACCGACCGAATAAATGTGGCCAAAATTCGGATTTTTTCCCGGATATCCGGATGGTTTTTTCGGATCCGGATTCGGGTAGTTTTCACCGGATACAGATTCGGATTCGGATAGTTAGGTATCCGGTTTTTTCGAAACTATCCGGAAATAAAATCGGAAATAACCGGCGACTATCCGAGATATTATCCGAACGCAGCTGACGCGCGCGGGACATCTCCTGATCTCCCGCCTCCCACGCCCGGAGTCCCGCCGCCCCCAAAACTAAAATCCCAAATCTCAGTCTCCCTCTCCCTCTCATAGTTGGAACTTGGAAGGCACCCGCCGGCCGCCAGCCCGCCACGCCCTCTCCATCTCCTTCCTGATCCGTCTGGCTACAAACCCTAACCCAGCTAGATCTCCACCTCCTCCTCCGCCGCCGCCGGCGAGGCCACTGCTCGGATATCCCCGATGGCGTTCGGCCGCATCCTCTCCGCCGCAGTGCGCCGCCGCTCCGCCGCGGCGGCGGCGGCGGCTGCCGGGAACGCGCGCGAGGCCTCCACCGCCGTCGCCGCGGGCCCCGCGGTCATCACCCCCGACGCGACCTCGGTACGCGCCCCGGTGATGCCGTACGACCGCATCGCTGAGGCCGTGAAAACCCGGCTCCGGCGGCTCGAGCACCCGGACCCCCGCTTCCTCCGCTACGCCAGCCCCATGCCCGCCCACGCCGACCACACGGCCATCCTCGCCGCGCCGGAGACCCGTGTGACAACGCTGCCCAACGGCCTACGCGTCGCCACGGAGTCCTCGCTCGCCGCCCGCTCGGCCACCGTCGGCGTGTGGATCGACGCCGGGAGCAGGTACGAGACGGAGGAGGCCTCCGGGGTCGCGCATTTCGTCGAGCACATGCTGTTCAAGGGCACAGGGAAGCGCAGCACTGCGCAACTCGAGCAGGAGATCGAGGACATCGGCGGCCACCTCAACGCCTACACGTCGCGGGAGCAGACGACATACTATGCCAAGGTGCTCGACAAGGACGTGCCTCGTTCGCTGGAGGTTCTCGCGGACATTATGCAGAACTCTACTCTCGACCAGGCCCGCATCGAACGTGAGCGTGATGTGATCCTCCGAGAGATGGAGGAGGTCAGTTCCCTGATGCATAGATATTTGCTTGCTTTAAGCACTCCTTCCCCGTTGCGATAATTACCTGTTTAGGTAATTGGTTGGACATTTTATTGGGCTGCCTTATCTTAGATGCATTATGTATTATCTAGTGTATGATGAATAGCTCTTTCTTGTTGATTGCTAACTCGCTGAAGAGGTTATGCAAACGGAGTAGAAGAATGCATGATCATAATAAGTTGGACTAGCTGCAAGGAGACAAAGACATCTATCTAGTGGATGCAAATAACTTCACTTTGTCCCAGGGTGTTATGGATGTATTTTTAGATTCTGTACATTAATATTAGACATGTTAATTTCCAAGCCCTGACTGCAAGTGCAATATTTTCCGAGATGCTACTAAGACATGGTTCATGGTTATAATTTATTGTGATTAGTGACGGGAATCAAAATACTCATTTGACTAATTAGCCAAGGCACCCTATATATTATAATTTATAAGCTACTTGGCCATGCTTCCTGTCAAGGGGCCAGTGGTATTGTAAAATTGACTGACATAATTTTTCTGACTGTTTGTAGGTCGAGGGAATGTCTGAGGAAGTTGTATTTGATCATCTCCATGCAACTGCATTCCAGTATACTTCTCTTGGCAGACCAATCTTGGGTTATGCGGATAACGTCAAGTCAATCACCAAAGAGGACCTTGAGAAGTACATTGCAACACATTATACAGCTCCTAGAATGGTACAGGACATTAAAAATCTGTAACTATCATGCATTTGTATATCTACCGTTCTATGTTACTGCTATTGATGCAGTAGGATGGAGCTTCTTCTAGTGGTAAATGCACACACTTCTGCATGTTTTCAGGTTATTACTGCTGCTGGTGCTGTTAAGTCTCATCTCCCAACCCTACCACACCGGTCACCGCGCCGCCGCCGCCGCCCCTCCCGCGGTTTGACATTGTTTACTCCACATTTTTTATTCTCAACTAATCATGCAGTTCCCTTATTTGATCATATACAAGATCCTTCTCTATTGATAAAGTGGAGTGCTTGTCTTCCAAGATCAAAGCAATGCTAGATGTATTGAATTTGTCAAGCATTATATATAGATCAGTGTGGTATCTTGCATTATATATAATTTGTCATCATATGTTGCAAATGCCTCTTAGTCTCATTACAGTTTGGCAAATGTATCCGTTGAAATAAAAAAAACCTGAAAAAGTAACTTTTTCCCTTCTTAGTAACTACCAGTGTGAAATAATTTAAGCCCTTTTGCATCTGTGTGCATAATTTCTTGGTAAGAACCTCACACATCCATACTTCCAGTTTCCCATGGGAAAGTTTTAGTGATTATGGAATCTTAATTCTTTCAACATTGTTCAGCATGCTTAACACATTAAGTCTGCTATGGGCATCAATCCTGATTCCTGCACCAAGTTGAAACCATTTCATTATAATCTCCAATCTTAAATGGACAACCACATCTCTAATAGGTTCCCAGCCATTTCCAAGGCACATATGCCTTGTGTAATTTAAAGAATTTACATCCTATGAGAATTCCAGGTGAGCTGTTTGTCAAACTGTTATGTAACACAAACACCTCTTGTAACTGGGCGTTGCTGTTTTGTTTTACTCACTTCTATATAGATAGCTTCCCGCTGTCTTGTTGTTTCTTCATATTCTTTAAGAGATTATATGCAGCTAGGAGCTAGCTAGTATTTCCGCGATTCTGAAGTTCTTTGGTGCCATATTGCTTACACAGGTAGTCCATGTGTACTTCCATATTTCTTCTTCTCTCCTCTTGCAAGTTATGGTGTGATGGCAATACTTTATCCATTGGTACGGCGAAGCACTTTCCAGTAGCAGTCCTTGCTTTTGCCGTTTGATAACTTTTTAAGACTTCTCAATAGTTGAATGCTTTTACTCTCTATTCAGAAATGTTTTCTTTGTAGAATGGGCATAACAAACTCTAGACATGAAAATTCATGTGATAGTAGCCAGATTCCTGCTTACTTACACCGAATTACACCATGTTAGGAGATCCTCACATATTTCAGCCATTTTCACTTGGAATGGTGGATTTATGTGTGGCATAAAGATAAAAGGGTACAAGCTCGTATCTTTCATGTTTACCCTATCCCCATGTTTTCTGAGTTGCTCACTTTGTGCACATGCCGCCGATCAGTAATTGATGAACTGAAACCTTCGCATGGAGGGAAACTAAAAAGAATACCTGTGTTTTTTGTTGCAAAGCAACTAACGTAAGCACTCATCCCATCCTTCATACATGCAAATAATTTTTATGTTATTTGAGGCTTGACGGGAATCGTACCATTTTCCTGTATAGCATTTAGCTAACGCTGCTAGTGCTGTAGGATTTCTTTCTTTCTTTTAGTAACTCCATGTACCAGTGAGAGGCCAACTACAATTTAGTGCTGTAGGAATAGTAATTGACCCATGGTTTGATTTGTTGAATTTTTTTAAAACATGCCTAAGTAACAAAGTGCGTTGTCTTGCTGATGAAAACGAATTTTCGATAGTAATTCTTCAATTTGTTTTTTTATTTGCTGATATGGTTTTAATCTGAAGTATATCTGGTATAGTATGCTGTGTATTAGTATTCAATTTAGATCAAATTTCTTTCAAGCATCACGGTTTTTCTCCTGCGTTGTTACTTTGCTTAGTACTTTAGGAGTTTAGGTGTCTGCTAAATCGTTGAAACATGTCTGAAACTGTATATCCAGGAGGCAAGTACTGCAATTGTTTCCAGATGCACAAAAAGAGCAATGAATGATCCACACAACCAAATCAAGGAAGCAGATATTGTGCTGTGCTTATCACAGCGCTGTTGTTGAAGTTGCACCCAAAGGGTGCATAGTTCACCGGAAGCGCCGCTCACCTGCGCCACACTGTAAATATTCTGCACCATTACCGTTGTACATACGGGGCTGATAAAAGAAAACTATACTTGTCCACGGCGCCATTCGTACTTGTGTACATAGTAATTGCGACATCTCTTTCTTCTACCATTTTATAGTCAGCAGCAGATTGGTGCCATTAACTCCAAGTGGCCATCTCGTAGTCCTAGCATATGGTAAGATTTACTGTTTGTTTTGTTAGGTTACTACGGAGAATGTGGAAAACGAGGGGGCTACATGGAAGTAACTGGATTCAGTTCTGATGTAAGGGAACAAATTTACAAGGTGACATCAGTAAACCTGTGTTCCAACGTCTCGGGCCAAATTCTCGCTAGCCTTATAATGAACCCAGCAAAGGTCAGTATAGCATGCATAGAGCACTTATTAAGATAAAAATGATTGTGGTAACGTAGATGGTTACTCCTTCTACAGACGGGAGATGAGTCCTATGGATTCTTTATGGTAGAGAGAGATGTTATCCTTTCGTCACTGGCTCGACGTGCAAAGGTTTGTCCCATCTCTTCTGAGATTGGTTTGTGAATACTTGCTAGTTAGTAGTTACACTTGCTTACTTAGCCCTATCATGTACTTGCTACTTGCTAGTTAGTAGTTAGTAGTTACTACTACTTGCTTAAATAGCCTATGTTATCGTGTGATATATTTAAATTTGTTTGTTAAACTACTAATCTAGTTGCATTTTGGACATGTAGTATGGTTGATTGATCTTTATTTGTGCGATATATATGGTTTATGTTTTCGCACAATATCCGAATAAGTATTCGTGACCGAGACAATCTGTATTCGGCTCGGCATGTATTCGCTCCGTATTCGTGACCGAGGCTATCCGCATTCGTATTCATATCCGGCACTGTCCGTGTCCGATTCTGAATCCGAGAAAAAATATGGAAAAGAATACGGGATGAGCGATATCCGTCCGTATCCGCTCCGTTTGCACGCCTAGCTGGCTGTCTAGAACTCATGATGAATAGAGCATTGTAGTTATCTTCATCAAGGAAGAAGAGAACATTAATTGTAGTTCATGCATGCAATTAACGTGATTAATTTGTTTATGGACTGGCGGCTGTGGCGCCACGTTGGACGGACGGCCTGATCATCCGGCCAGCACACTAGCTACCTCCGGTGGACTCCATATGGACTCCCAAGTACGATAGGATAAGCATAAACTACGCGGCGTGAGAGATAGAGAGAGAGAGAGAGAGAGAGATTGGATGAGGAAACTTGGATGACTAGCTAGCTGGACCGGACACTGATCCTCTATCGTAGCAACTAGCCACGGCAAAGACGTATAATAGAGGTGTATTAGGCATCTTCTGTATCGTTCAATCGTCGGAGAATGGTTTAGATCAATAGTATACAGTACTGATGCTACACTGATAAACAGTAAAATCGCTACAAATATTTCTACAAACATTAAAAGCATCATTGTTTCTGCAGTATTTCGTTACAGCGTTACTGCAAAAAAGGTTGTAGTGTATGAGAAGCTGCGGAAGGTGGCCTCCCACATCATTTTCGCACGGTAGAGATGTTATTTTGCTATTTCGCTCGAATGACTAAATTTGCTATTATGTTTTAAAAGGAACCAAATAAGCCAAAAACTCACTTAATTACGTACAGCGGGTAGTCCTACTCTGCTTAGCAATGCACCGCAACTCAAATAAGACACACTACACTACATACGAAAATTTAGGGACTCGAGAATCGAACTCATGATTTCCTTTTCCTAGAAACGGATGAAGACCCTCTGCTTTATAGTAAGATACGCCCTCTGCTTTATAGTAAGATACGATACCTTGATTCATTGGCACATAATTAAATTAAGGAAAAACGAAGTTGTTTCTGGATAAGTGCATGGACCTAAACTAGTTTTGAGTCAATTTATTGTCGTGATGTGCTAATTAAAATTTGTTCATGGCTACGATCAGGTCAACCGAACCCGATTGCGAGAATATCGTAATATGATTCATTAATCCATGTTGACCTCGACTATGGTAATATTCTCTCGTCTGCGTATCTTCGGGATCTCCTATATAAAATTTTGATAATTAATTAACCTCTAGAGAATAATGAATTGCCCATCACAACGAGTTGGATATTTTCCATAAAAACAATGACTTCCATAGTGACGCCTATTTTGTAGAGAGACAAATTGGCGAACGTAAGGTACCCTAATCTATTACAAAATTAACCAATAGATTTTTGGTGGAAGAAAAGACATATTGGTTAAAACACATTCACACGAAACCTCCGAGAGATGCCCAACCTCCAAATTTGTTTGTTTATAGCACCTCTCGCGCCAAACTTCAATAGATTTACATACTCTTAACTTTCAAACCTATTGTGTTAATTAGTGCAGTTTAATTTCATACAGGTCATGTCGCGCAGTTTCATGACCTCACTAAACCCAAATTCCACCGGCTAATGACCATGATGTGTATACAGCTGTCTCACAACTTTCAACAATCGTAACGGAGAAAATGTATATACCATGATGTGTATTGTATTGCAACTTTTGATTTCGTACGTACATTAGTAAAAGCCACGGATTATTAAACTCACTAGTCCTATAATTGTACTACAAAGTAGGCACTACAAGCAAGGAAATTTTTTTTAAATAATCTATTTTTTATTCCAAAATACAGAAATAATACCGCTTAATTTTTTTTTACAGAAATAATCCCGTGTCGCCGTACGGTTGGGCGAGTCGTGAAAGTCGCCCAACCGCACTGCGACAATCCTCCAAGTCGCCTAATGGAACGGCGATTTAAAGTTTCGAGGCGTCGTCGCTTTATGAAATGGCGACTTGAAGAGAGTCGCCATACGGTCGAGCGAATAGATCGCAGCTCAACCCGAAGTTGCCATACGGTTCGGCGACTTGGGGCCGCTTATAAAACCGCTACAAGAATCAACTGTCGCTATTCCACCGAAGCGAAGCCGCCGCTTCTTGAGCAAGAGGAAAGAAAAGGAGAAGAAGGAGAAAAAGAGGGAGAAGAAGGAGAAGAAGGAGAAAAAGAGGAGGGGAAGAAGAAGAGGAAAAAGAGGTTATTCGTTTCGCATCGACGACTAGGACGATAAGTTTGTAGTATTAATTTGTACAAGTTTATTTTTGAAACTATGATAGGTTAGCAAGCAACTTTATGTGTAGTGACATATTGTTAGCAAATATTTAGAGATAGCATGATTAATTAGTAACCATGGTACGTTAGCGAGTAACATCGTGTGTATTGATATATTGTTAGCAAATGTTTAGAGATAGCATGATTAATACAATTAGTTTAGAAGTTCGTATGAAGGAAAAATGAGTTAGTAAAAATAAATTTAGTTGTACTATTCCACGTGTTGCGCTAATTGCGTACAGACTAGATGAATGATAATATGTTACTTTTGTATTATATAAACATGTCGATAACCCGTACATTCGCAAATGCTAGTTTATGGAATGTTAAATACATGTATTTTTTGTGCAATAAAGAATTGTAACCAAATTTACTTCATAGATTTGGTTGGATTAAGCAATCACAGATACATGGTTCGAAACACGTAGGATTGTCAAACATATCAAATTTTGTTTTTTTTTTCCTGAAAGCTTCACCCATTATAAATATGCATAGTAATGATGATGTATGAAATATTTCACAATCCATAGCAGTCGGTATAGGCGTTAACGTAATATATCCTTTCGTAGGAAAAATTATGTCTTTACCACGTGGGTTTTATGAAATTGTATATGTATTACCATTGTGTTGGAGCAAAGTCTTTAGGTGCCATTACGAACATATGAAATATGATTTATTTCCCATTGGAATATAATTTAAATGCTTAAGTAATATGAATTCTTTCAATTTCTTAATTTGCAGGTATGGCTGAAGACCCTAGTGGTTCAGATTGGCATTTTAGTCTGCTGAACCGGTTGGTCGACGCAAAGACCGCTGCATGAGTTGTAGTGCCACATCCGGTTGGCGGGGACAATGCGGCTGAGTTAGGGGTGGTTCGTACGCGGACACCCCGACAAGCTTGGAGACTAGACCCACGCTGGGTAGAGAGGTTTGTTCGCAAGCCGTGCCACTTTTTTGTATCATATGCGCACTATGTAGTTACTTCTTCGTGCTTTGTACGTTGTCGCTTTCGCCTTCTACCTCTCGCGACGGATGGTAGAGGCCACCGAAGAGGACGCGGTCCGTCGACGACGATGGTAAGGTCCAGCCGGTCAAGCGGGCCACGACGATTCCTGCTCGACCGGTCACTCGACCGCTTCGGTGGAAGGTTGGCGCCCCGAGACGACACCTTCCACCTCCTTTCGGGAGATGGCCCCTACTCGCAGATGTCGCGATGTCGCTTCGGCTTGTTTATACGGAGCCCCTGATTCGCCGGACGCGGTGTCGACGCGCGACGCTCGTTGGGTAGGTTTCAGGGGTTCTTGGGCAGAGGTCAGGCCTTCAGACCGACTTCTGAGCGACAAGAAGATGGCCCGCCGCGGTGGCTTTCGCAGCGATTCGGTATGTATACTACCTATTTTCCATGTTTAGCGATTCATTGAGGCCTAGCCATATGACAGGTTTACTAATTATTCGTTTCTGCGTAGGTCGAGCAGATGGTCCCAGAGTCCACCGTCGACCGTGTGTCGCGCACCGGAGGCGCACTGTTGTAGGCTCTTCGGTTGGGCATCGCTTGTCAGCCAGCCCACGGTGACTCGCCGACGCCGCCTAGTGGAGTACGCGAGGGCCATCGCCGACGGCGAGGAGCTAGAGATCAATGGGGATCAATCCGCACTTGCCGCGACGCATCGCGGCATGTGTGATGCGCGATCAGGGGAAGCCCGCATCTATCCTCACAGTCGCTCTCATCGCCGCAGTTGCGGGTCATTCGAGCGCTTTCTCGAACGCCCATGCCGGTAGACTCCGGACCGCACTGGCGCGGACATGTACCATGGGGACGCGTGGACCGGCCAATCGTAGGTCCTTTGGTGCCGAGACGGTACATACTTCTCTATATCTTTTCTTTAGTCAGACATGTAATTCTTTGTAACCAATCGCTCGCTCGCAGTACAAGATGCACATCGCAGTCACACGCGCGCATAAGCACTTTGTGGAGCAACCGACCGCTCTCACCGACGACGACGGCGCCGAGCCAGACCGATCAGAGATGGAGGCCCGCAGCTCGCGGGTCAGTTTTCATTGTGCCGGCACGATCAAGGCGCATTAGCGACGCAGAGGAAGCTCGTCTTCGACGTGTTCGTCGAGGACTACGCAGTGCACAGGGTGATGCGCCAGTCCGGTCTCCGCTAGGTTGTTCCAGTTCCCGTCGGGACGAGGGTGCCTGAGTCGACCCACGCGTGAGTTACATGCAACACATGTTCACATATGTTTTTCATATTTCTGTAATGCTGGCTTCTAATTGCAAGTGGGTCCGCTTTCGCAGGCATAGTAGGAGGGGTGGCACCAGGACGCAATGACCGGCAAGATGGAGCTGCAGGCACACAATGGCTAACGCCCACGAGGATCGTGCGTTGAGGACGCCCAGACGACCCAGGCGCGACGGTGAGTACCTTCGCCGGTATGCGCCAGACACGCACTGTGTTAGTGCATGTCGCCGACCTCCCCGCCGTGCCAAAGATCGACCGACGCTTACCTTCGTGACTTAGCACGGAACGCACCTCGCAGACGTAAAATCGTGGTTTGACAAGACCACACGGGCGACTTTGCGCAGTTGATAAGACCACACAGGAGCTTTGGCGCAGTTGATAAGACCAAAGAAGAGACTTTCTGCAAAGGACAAAACCACACGGGCTAGCTTTTGCGCGAAGGACAAAACCACACGAGGCAAACTTTTGCAAATGATAAGACCAAAGGAGACAGCTTTGCACAATTTACGGTTTAGGTTTAGGGTTAGGCTTTTCAGATCGACTTGACAACCCTGACCACCTCGCCAGCTTTTAAGACCGAAAAGACAAGATTCGCAAAGAAAGACGTGATAACACTCGCCTCGCCAATTTTTCAGATCGATAAGACAAAGACTCGCATAAAGCAAGCCATGACTTCTCACTGCAAAGTAAGACGTGACAACACTATACCTCGCCAGCTTTCCAGATCGACATGATATCACTCTACCTCCTCAGCTTTTCAGAATTAAAAAACATGACTCTCTGCTCTGCATGAAATTAACCACACCATGCCGAACATGGGCCTTATAAAAAGGGGTTGAACCAAACCCAACTCTACACAACACTACACAACAGATACCCAGCTATGGACTCTTCGAGACACTTCTACGCGAGGATGTTGCAGAAGCAAAACTAGCTTAAGCAGAAGAGGAAACAGCTGCAATACCCAGATAAATCAATGAAAGATGCTCTAGTACCACCACGTTTTCCGATCCCACAGCGTGTGTGTGGCGAACCGATAGAGATCATTTAGTCCACACACCCAGACACTGCGACCCGGGCATACTACACATGCGGGCACTATCTCGTAAGCGTTTCTTTCACGCGTATCGATTTTCCTCTCCCAACGTTGAATTCTTTAAATTTTAACTTCATCCCCACGTAATGGCGTACCGAGATGCGCCGCCACTTCTTCCAAAGGATCGACGGCCGGAGATGTACGACAGGCATTCATCCAGCCAGTATACATGTCGAACTACCGGCGGGCCGAGAACTTCGTCGCGGTGGAAACCTTACGCACTGCACTGCTGAGGAGGCACCGGAAGGAGCCCAAGATTTCGCCAGCGTAATCCATATCGATGACGTCGGCCAGAAGAATTTACATCCTTATTACGTCTTTTCATCAGACGTGTACTTACATCATAAAATCGCAGGACATGGACGACTTCGACATACCACCAAACGCGTGGGCGATCCGCGACAAGAGCAAGGAAAGGCTCAAGCCGAGCTCGGCCGCCACAACAGATCCGGCCGCCGGCGTAATCCGATCCACGACATGAGTTATGAAGAATTTACATCCTTCTTACGATTTTCACTATACTGGTGTACTTACATCATGAAATCGCAGACATGGACGACTTCGATATACCACCGACGTGGGACAAATCCGCGACAAGGGCAAGGAAAGGCTCATGCGGCCGAGCCCAACACACAACAGATCCGGTCGCCCGAACTTAATCTGTATCCACGACGTGAGTTATGAGGAATTTACATCCTTCTTACGATTCTCACTATACGGTGCACTTACATCATGGAATCGCAGGATATGGACGACTTCGATATACCAGCCCAACGTGGACACTCCCGCGACAAGGGGAAGGGGAGGGCCGGCTAGGAGTTGAACGCTAAGCTGGCAAGGAAGGGAAAATGGCCTCGGTCCACGCAGTAGGTCATGTCGTTACGTAGTAGTCCCCCGTCCTACCCCCCATGTTTTTTACTATCCCCTAAAGGCGTGTATACTTATATGGTCCGGATGCTTGTGTCGCAGTGTACCGTAGTAGTAGCGAGGATGACTAAAGCAATTAGCCGAACCATCATGCCATGTGACTACGTGTAATGTGCTTTTATCCGCGGACTTTAATGTATTTCTCGTTCCGTGTCTCCACTAAGCCATCAAAGCAAGCATGGATATTGCAAGTATGCCTCTTCCACCGCCATCGAATCCTCCATGTTTTATGGCATCTTCTCACCTCTTCAATCATATTCTATATAAGCTTCATAAAGTACTCCATCGACTACCTGCCAATATACGCGTATACATTCAGACGACTTTATCGAGAAGAGACTCCCTGACGCATCGTAATATCACTTACCTTTCTACTTACCACTCATTACTATCTCAACCGTCCTCATAAAATTCTACAGAAATTTAGCGCACTACAACAATATACGACGATCACAAAATGTTATTGCGAGTCTGACAAATTTCGTACCATTCATATTTTATGAAAATAACAAACAGACCAACCAACATTGTGACCCTTTTAAAAAATAACATCATATAATACGATTTTCTAAATACAATACCTACAAAATGTAATATCTATTTTAACACAATTGTTCCAATTGGATTTGCTTAATTTCAGGTTTATTTGTTTAAATCGCCCACTGGTTGGGCGACTTAAACTAAGTCGCCCACCAACTGCGCGACTTACTAAACTCGCTCTACAAATTGGCGATTCCAACACATGTCGCACATCCGTTTGGCGACTAGGACTAGTCGCCGTTCCATTGGGCGACTTGGAGGTTTGTCGCAGTGCGGTTGGGCGACTTGCACGACTCGCCCAACCGTACGGCGACACGGGATTATTTCTGTAAAAAAAAATTAAGCGGTATTATTTCTATATTTTGGAATAAAAAATAGATTATTTTAAAAAAATTCTACAAGCAAGGTTGTCGACTCTTGATTCTATTAAATGACGATCCTACATTTCTACGACCCAGATTAACTGGACTGATCCGATCCTATGATAGAGTTTTAATTTGGTTGAATCTTAATATTATTACGATTCTAACCAAAAAAAATTGTAACTGTAATTTCCATGCGATCCTACATGATTATACATATTCTAGTGATTTATTATAAATAATTTGTATTGCTTTCATCGTAAATTTTTAATTTTTATTTCTTCATGTCCATTATAATTTCCATAAATAACAAATGATCTTTCCTTTGCACTACGCTTTGGTAAACAAAAGTTCTAAAATTATAGTTTTAAAAATTTAGAAGTGTTAAAATGTTGAAAAAAATTGCGCTTTTAGCAAACATTCGTAATTAATTCCAAAGAAAATTAAAAGACATTATAGCATAATTCCAAAGAATATTTAAATGACAAAAATAACATGTACACATGTAATTTCTCCAAGTCATTCAAAATGAATAATATGCTCAACACATACATCATGTGTACAACCAAAATCAACATAAAGCTAAGATTTATTAGATTGATAATTACTCTCAAAAGGCTAGTTGCACAAGATATCACTACCAGAAACGTGGTTTTTCCCGAAAGTGCCCAAAACACTCTGAAGTTAGAAAAACACTCGGGAGTTACTTTCCCGAAGGTCGGCCGTCGGAAAGAGCACTCGGAGAGATTAGTCGGGAAAAACTGGTTTCGAAAGTGTTTCAAGATTTACACTTGGGAAGGTATTTTTCCGAGTGTAAATCAACACTCGAAACAATTCAACACTCGGAAAAATATCTTTCCGAGTGTAAATCAACACTCTGAAACATCCAACTTTCGGGAAAATAACTTTCCCAAGTGTAAATCTAAGCACTCGTGAAACATATAACACTCGGGAGAATAAGTGTCACAACGGGTTTAGCCACTATAACAGGATACTTTTACCGAGTGTTGACACTCAGGAAACACTCGAAAAACACTCGGGAAAGTAACACCCACTAATTCCCACTAATTACTAGTAGTAAAGCACTAAAATACATCATCCGTATCCCGAATTTACTATATGCTACATCTAAAAAAGTGAAGAACAATCCATCTGCAAGTAGTATAGCAATGCAAACTTCGTCGTTTTATCATTAAAAAGAACATATATTTTTACAGCGTACGAATGAATTATTAGTACATACAGGTTGAAACACATATTTTGACAACATATGAAATGAATTGTTAGCACATACAGGTTTACAAAATGGCGATGCTTTCTTTCCATCAACAACCAACAAACAAACATAAAAAATCTACACCTCGGAATTTATGCATCACCTTCTTGGCCTGTATCATAAAAGCTTCTTGGCCTGTATGCATTAAACCAGATGCCAAGTGCAATCCGAGAAGCTTCTTGGCCTTTTCATTGAAGCAGCCAACGACGGCTGACATCTCGTTGAGAATGGATGGAAAGAAACTCCCATCACATACTGCATATTTTGTTAGGAATTTGTCAGCTAACCAACCTTGAAAGGTAATATAAACAAAAGGTAGACATCAAGTCAACTTGAATATTCACAATACCAGTTGAACAATGCATGTATTATTCTCTCTGTTTTGGCACTTCGCAGTCTTATCAAAATTATCCCAAATCAGAGTAGAAACTTCATTTAAAGAATGCAGTCATCCAAAAGGAAAAGATGAGTAAACTCCTTGCTAAAGCTACTAAAGCAGCACAGTGGACTATATGATGGCTGTTACCCCTTTATTTATAGATGCAATCACGTTCAGTACTTTGACTGCAAAAGTATGAGCTCTTGTGATTTATTAGTAGTACCCATTTAGTCGATGAAGCTATCTCTAGGAGTATTCAATTTGGAGTGATGGTAGAAATCTGACATCTACACTATAATAGTACATGCATGCATGCAGCTTTGGTTTATCAACTACATGAATACATGATGGGTCGGCTTTAATTTCTTGATCTGTACAACACCTATGCTCTGCGAGAGCAAATAAGACCCAATTTGAACCAGATGATGTAAAAAGGGAATTCTTTTTCAAAATTTGAGGGGATCCTGCTAAGTAAATGATGAATCCACACACTAATTGTTGCTTTGACTCCAGTGATTTGTCTATATCATAAATCCATGAGAAGTACTGGATTATCTTGATGGAAGATCTTCAACAAGGTAAAATACACTCTCTCTTTTCTTAACCAACAAGGTAAAATAAACTAGGCAGACCTAGAGCTAGTACTCACCTAGCTAAACAAGGTAAAAGAAACAAGCACTACTTTTTCGATCGTAAAAATTTCAGTTGAACTCAATTGTTTCAAAAAAGAACATATCTTTGTCCACCAGCAACTAATGACTACAGCTAGTACTCACCTAGCTAAAATAGGGGTAATTAAAGCTAAGAGTTTTTTAGTCGAGAAAGATGAAAGTTGGAGATTATGTGTGGACTGATGTGAACTAGAAATTACTGTGAAACACAAGCTTCACATTCCCATCACCGATGATTTTAATGGATAAAAGGAGAAGGACATGGTGTTCCCTAAAAGTGGATTTATGAACTGGGTATCAACAGATATGACCATAAACCTCAGATTTGCACAAGAAGAAATTCAGAACACACTGAGGACACTAGAGCTGAGAGTTTTCCATTTTGACTGACCCAAAGCTCAGCTTACTTTCAGGGAATGTTGAATGAGGCACTTTGCCTTCAGTACTCAGAAGTGGTACATCAAGTTGAGAATCAGCTATATGTTATCTATAACAAACTATGGATCATTGGAATACTTGCATCTAAATTATAGTGTACAGGTTTATTCATGGCATCCATCTTAAGCTTAAATAAAGCATACAAATTCATGAGGCCAATCAAATCCAAAGCTTGGTAAACATTTCAGTTCAAGAACTACAGCACATAGTACAAATCCTTCATGTGACAATCAGCATTATTTATAGGTGATAGCAAGAATAACATAATTAATGTGTGAATCTTACATATAGAATAGAAAACAAAATAGATTACATACAGGAAATAACATACAATTTAATGATCAAGTTATAAAGGATTACAGGAAATAACATATAGAATAGAAAAAAATCATCTGAATTTTAACTTGAACCCTCTTGATGTTTATATATACATATTCTTCAAGTTCCTATATAGAAGGAAAGTAGTTTGAAACAACAATACAGTCAAGTAGTAATTTCTCAGCACCATTTCATCACAAACATTAGCTGAGACAATTTTAAAGTAGTTTGAAATGACAATAAACAGGACAATAGACGATCGAAAAGGCTAGATTCTAAAAGTAATCTTTAGTTTTTCATGATGAGCTGAACTTGTCAACAATCATCTCAAGGACTTTTATGTCATCTAACGATTGCATTGAATCAAGATAACTTGAATACATAGTTTCATCAAGACCGATTAAGCGGATCAACACCGCAATACAAAACAACAAACTATATAAACGGGAAATTTTATTTCAACCCACCGAAGTCACACTTTTAAAATCTCAAAAAACCACTGGTTGGCTAACCTCCATGATAGACGTAATCCCAATAAGATCAACAAGTTGGCTAACTATTTCAGGATGGCCCTGCACGAGGAATACAACAGCACATAAAAACTACATATTCGAATAAAATGCTTATGAACAGAAGTTATAGAACACCAATGGCATGGATACCCATATCCCCGTGCAACATTCAAATACAATACACAGGGTAAAAAAGAGATGTAGGAAAAGGCCACAAACCTGCACATAATTAATAAGTGGGAGAGTCTTCCTCAAAGATCAAGCAAATCACCATCTGCAAAAGGCAAGAAGATCATGGCCACTTAAAATGTCGATAAGAATCGACATTACCATTTAATCACCTGCATCGAGGGCAAAATGTCTAGAAGTTAATATCGCTAAAAGTACCTTGCCAAAGTAACCACCAACAATGTCCCATGAGGGTGATCAGGTTTCAGAAGGAGAAAAGTAAATCCATGAGTCGCACCGATAGCACGACTTCATCAGCCATAAAAGAAAATTTTATAGTGTATTGGTAAAGCAATATTGAATCATGACAATAAAAACTAAAAATAAAACATACATCTTCATCCTCCACTAATGTCTTCATGATGACATCCACTTCACATGTAAATATTTCACAATCTATAAAAGGAAATATGCACACTAGAAACTCATGGCGATGAATAAAGTCCATGTTAGGGGATCGCAACAAATGGTTTTACACAATTGACCTTGTATATCTAAATATCCTTTTCTTTTCAGCATCTTTAGGTACCTCTTCTATAATGTAGCGGAGCAATTGCTCCACTTGAACTTTGTCTCACAAACTACAATAATTAAAATAAACTGATAGTTTGTTATCAAATAGTCTACCAGTGATCCCCAAATTCAAATATCTTAAATTATATATGTTGTTCACTAGCCAAGTTTCTGTTACGGGCGTGCACCCTTTCTCTTGCACGTGCACCTGGCTCCATGCATGTCCATAATACTTTCCAAGGAACAAAGAGTGTGCTGAACATAAGTAACTAGTGTGCTGAATTTCCAAGGAAGCAATTTAATACATATAGGTACAAAGAGTCTAGACTATAGAGTGTACCAACTGTAAGCCTAGCCATGCACAAGGAGCCTACCAGTAGCATCCATTCCATCACAGAGCAATGGGGGAAAGTAGACGGAGTGGAGGATAGTTACCAGTAGACCATGGCAACCATGCTAGCAGCCACCTCCATCCATCCCACCATGTGTATGCATCAAGAAAATCACCCCATCACCATTCCTCATGAATAATCAAGCATCAACCCACATAAAAATGTAAATCAAAATCGAGCACACAAAGGAGCACAAAATTAAAATTAAAATTAAATCAATGAAATGGGGAGTAAAATCCATGGAGGAAGTTGACTGCTACCACCCCAAGTCCGACAGCCAAGCACCGAGAGCAGAGCAAGAGCAAGACAGAGCAAGCCGAGGCTGTGGGCGGCGCAGAAGGCGAAGCGAGTAGAGGCGGTGGCCGGCGTCAAGGCCGAGCGATGGTAGGCCGAGCTGGCCGGGAGGCGAAGGGCAAGCGACCGAGGCAAGACTGGGCCACAGGCACACAAGCAAGGCGCAGGGAGAGGCATGGCGAGTAAGGCGAAGCTTAGCTTAGCAAGGCAGCGGCCAGGAGAGCCGACGCCAGAAGCAGAACTAGAGGCGGTGGCATCGACGGTGCCACGGAGAGCCCTTGAAGGCGAAGGCACCAGATCCGTCGGGGGTTAGAGGAGGCGGTGTCGCGTGCAAGTGAGGCGCCAGATCCGAGGAGGAGGGAGGCGGAGGAGGAGGAGGATGCGGTGCGGAGAAAGGAGGAGGCTACGGAGAAGGGAAGCTAGAGAGGACGGGCGGGTGGGAGAGCAGCGCGCCACGGGATTGGGCGGGGATTGGGAATATATGGTTAGGGTTAGCAGCGAAAAAAGGGCGGGGCTTTCTCTCCCGAGTGTTTTCGTTTGGATACACTCGGGATTATACTCTATTTCCCGAGTGTTATTCGAAACACTCAGGAAATTTATTTCTCCCGAGTGTTTACCTTCCATCCCGAGTGTTTTATTAAACACTCGGGACCGCCTGACTCGTTGGCCCGCACACTTGAGAAACATAAAGGCACTTGGAAAATAAGTGGTTTCTGGTAGTGTATAATCTTGGCCATCACAATACTTTAGTCTATACTCTTCACAAATTGAATAAGATAACAAGGAATCAGATTTTGAGCTCTAAACAAACTTTACTATTCTGCCAAAAGTAATCTCACGCAAAATAGTTAAAACTTAAACTTTCTGTCAACAGATGACCATACGAGGATCACATAATTCACTACTTCAATCTATAAGCTAACAGATCATTAATGAATTCACAGAAAACACAATGTTCAAATTATAAGCCCTTCTACTAGAAGAACTAAAGAGAGGATTGCTATTCCAAAGGATCATATTAAGCACAACAGAGGTTACAGAACCACTAGAGATTAAAATGACAAGAGTAAGTAATCCTGTTAGAGCTCAAACCGAACAAGTTATCATACCAATTTAAGTACAAGACTATTAACATCATAGAGCGAAGAACTAAGCCCACATATATCTCTTTGCAATACCTCCCAAAGGTTAGGCATGTGATCAATGCACCATAGATCGTAAATCAACTAGCACATCACATATATAGGGGGGCTAACGAGCATTTCGGCTCGGCTCGTTAAGAAAACGAGCTTGGCTCGGCTCGGCTTGTTAAGCTAACGAGCAAAAAGTGAGGCTCGGCTCGGCTCGTTAAGAAACTCGAACTCGGCTCATTAGGCTCGTTAAGGAATTGACATCCAGAATTAAAAAACTCGAACTCGACTCGTTAGGCTCGTTAATGAATTAACATCCGGTGGCGGATGCGGGAGGCCGGGAGCCCGGGACCGGAGCAGGAGGTGGTGGTGGCGGATGCGGGAGGCCGGGTGCCCGAGACTGGAGCAGGAGGTGGCGGTGGCAGATGCGGGAGGTCGGGAGCTCGGAGTCGGGACCGGAGCAGGAGGTGGCAGAAGAGGGAGGCCGGGACTGGAGTAGGAGGTGGAGGTGGAGCCGTGGAGGAAGCGGGAGGCCGGGAGCCCGAGACCAGAGCAGGCGGGGAGCCAGCCAGGGACGGCCGGCCACGGTGGGGGTGGCCGCGTGGGGCAGCGGGGCGCGGATCGCGGAGCTGGGACGGGTGCTGTGGTGAATGGGAAGGAGTTAGGGTTGCGACGCCATCGGGCCGGGGCGACGACCGTGACTTGGTGAGTGGTGAAGTGGATCGGTGATCTCGTGAAATGCAAACGAAGCTAAATGAGTTAACGAGTAACTCGAGCCCATTTCGGCTCGGCTTGTTAAGATAACGAGTTTTTTTGCCGTCTCGGCTCGGCTCGTTAAGAGACCGAGTTCGAGCCGAGTCGAGCCAAGCCCTTAACGAGCCGAGCTGGCTCGCGAGTTTCGAGCTTTTTTTCCATCCCTACACATATATATGCAAAGTGATACTCAAAAATTGGTATATAGAAGTACTCACAAAGCCAATGGTAATCAAAACCACCGAGATGATACCAGACAAGGCATGTCAGAAAGATGTTGTCTCAGAAAACCAAGCGCCACACTGTGCCGCTCAAAATAGACGAGGTTGACAGA
The DNA here is from genome assembly GCA_036346405.1 of Phyllostachys edulis. Classification (NCBI taxonomy): domain Eukaryota; kingdom Viridiplantae; phylum Streptophyta; class Magnoliopsida; order Poales; family Poaceae; genus Phyllostachys; species Phyllostachys edulis. The sequence continues at coordinate 238,692 of JAYEVD010000294.1, forward strand.
GATACAATGCCTGTCTTCGCACTTCAGGACACACCGAAGAACAAAGTTGAGCTACAGGAGATATGCCACTCAAGACCACCAACGAATGCTCCGGCTGAAAGCACAAGTAACACCAATTACCAAAAGAAACCGAACTCCTTCTCCCTCAGCAGGATCAACAAGGAGCACACCGGAATCACCTCCAACCGACGCACCAACAGTAAACCTCATAGAGCCGAACAGAGAGGGCGCAAGAGGGGGCCACTAGAATGCGCACGGAGTAGGGTTCAGGTCTAACCAACAACACCACCGGAACAAACACGGTGGAGCCGGAGCTCTGATGATCTAAAAATCGAACACAAATCGAAGGGAAGAAGAATAGAAAAATTAGGGATTTTCTCATTGTTTTTCAGCTTATAGAAAAAGAGAGGAGGGCTCATCTATGAAGAGGAGGAGGAGCTGCTAACCCACCACCCGACGGCGCACAACCCACCAGATCCAGCCAACGTCCATCGCCCGAGTCGCTCGCCGCCGATTTGGCCGGAAGCCAAAGCTTCTCCTCTGGTTGGAGATAGAATCTCCAAGCCTTATTCTTTCCTCCATCACAATGATAGGTGGGCCCCATAAACTTTTCTTTACTTCCCTATTTATCCTTTTCTCAAATGAAAAATTGCTAAATAGCTCTCAAATCACCAACATAAAAATACAAGATAGATTATACCAAAGAACCTCCAATCCGTCTAACAACCTTGACTACCAGCTAGGGATTGCATCTGTCAGAGGAAGAACATTCTATAGCCCGTGCGTGTGGGCCGTCACTGTCATGGCTGGCGGATAAGGTTGGTGGACAGGCGCGGAGGTACAGCTAGCAGCAGGCTGGCCTGAATTTTTTTTTTTGTACTGAAGTGATTTGTAGTAACAAAAGAACCTCCTTCCAGCAGTAACTGGGGCATTAGATGTTGATACTGATGGAGGTTGCTTGCAAATGGAGGGCGTGCGTCATCCGTGACGGCTCCGAGGGAAATTGCCTGGTCTACAATCCGCATGCACGCTACACCGAGTGCCATCGTGACACCTTTAAATGAGGATGGGAGCACGCTGTTTTGATAATGCATGTAAGCATTTTTTTGTGTGTGTTTAAGTTTGTAATGGGTTGGAATTCTCTTTCTCAAGCCAATATGTTCGACCTGTAGTGGCGTTTTTTACTTGTAAAATGGTACGAAATCAAACTCTGTGGACTAATTCTGTTGATATGAAAAAATATTTCTTGTTCGATCTGGTGTGGGCATATGTACTTGGTTTGATTTTGTTAGTTCAAGCCCCTCTATTACAAGGAGTTGTCCAATTAAATACTTCCTACCTGTAATCTCTTCCAACTTGTAGCGTTTTCCTATCAGCTTTTGGCAATGTGGAATCACATGGGATGTGTACCTAAATCGTAAGGTTTATGGGGTTAATTTGCCTGAATTATAGGGTTCTTGGTCCCACTACGCGCTCTATGCAAATTAGATGGGTCTATTTGTGTGTGTTACAAATTCCAAGTTATGTTTAGAATGCAGTGACTTCAACAGAACATTATGCAGGAAACACTATAAATCGTGCAAAAATCCGTTGCAAACCCACAATTCCTGACATGACCTATAGTAAACTCGTATTTTCCCTTTTCCTTTCAAGGATGAAAGCTGTGCGTCTAAAGTGTACCTGATTACCTTAGGAACTAGAAGCATGAATAAATCCAGTGCGGTGTGCACCGAGCAATTTGGCCTCCATGGCAGGTCGTCTGTCTCATTAAACGCGGAAAGGCAACGAGCGGAGGCAAATAATATGCAGGCAGAAAGCTGCTATCCTGCGTGCATCTCTCCTGCACATTCCCTGCACCCAAAGCTACATGCCCCGATGGATCGTACCACGCACACAACTAACTAGCAGAGCAGGCAGCACATGCAAAACGACGTCTCCCGAAAGCAAAAGGAAAACCTTTATCTATGGGCTCCACTGCACAGTGTGATGCAGGCCCGTATGAGAAGTATACGCAGCATGAGCTACTGAAGTATAAGCAGCATGAGCTACTGCATAGGCCCCTAAAATATTAAGGCTCCATTTTCTATCCATTATTTCCTAATCTTTTGCGAGTAAGAGTAAAAACTAATAAGTGAGGATCTTATTTATTCTTTTCTTCCTAAAAACTACCACTGGTTCACATCCATATTCTCCACCTTCCACCTCTTTTTGTTTTCTTTTGCTAAATTCATTCCTAACAAAATATGGGGCCTTGTTGATATTTTAAAGTTTATGAATGGCTAAATTATTTTCGTAATGCAATTGATTATATAATTTTGTTCACTATTCCGGCGAATATTGCATATGCAAGAAAGAACTTATATAAATCAAAGTTGTTAAAGCTCAACTTGCATTCTATAATGACTCCAGACAGACATAACATACCACTTGTAATTGATGTTTAATTTGGGAAAGACCAATTACAAAGTTAATTGAAGATTTTGCTTCAAGGCATATCGGAAGAATGTTGCTTTCACTTCCAAGTTCGGTACTAGTTTAGAGACTTATTTTTCAAGGACCGAATCCTTTGTGCTCTCGTAATGGGAAAAAAATATTACAATTGTAATATAAAAAATAATGCGGTTTATTTTGACGGTTGACTTTTATAAGTGTATGGCCTAATTTTAATTTTACCACAGGGACCTCAAAATGTCAGGTACGCCCTGGTGCGATGCACAAACTATTTGGAAATTTGACCTAAATGCTCTGTTCTACTGGGAGCCTGTAAATGTTTTTAAGTAGTGCTTAGACCCATGCTCGGCCCGTTTTGTATTTTGCAATTACCAATACTGTGCATGTACTCCGCTACTTACAATGCTGTTTTACAATAGTACATTGGATACCATATAAGAAGCACTACTCAAAATATAAATAAATGTACCTGAAAATTCACACGTGAGCCAACCCCTGGGTCAGCAGTGTACCGTCTTGGTTGTCTGGCCAAAGATCAAGTTTGACTTCCATTAACTGCACGTTAAAGCTGGTCTAGTTGTTACAAGCGATAAGTGTCGGACTCGGATTATGAGAATCTAAATCCTTTGTGAAAGACACTGTGTTATTCCCTAAATCAGTAGATAGCACTCACATGTACGTTACTGAATCAATTCATATACGGTGTAGATAAAACCATATCATTTATTAATCAACACATCGGAGCTTTACATAGACCGCATCGGGTCAAGTTTTACAATAAGGGCCGAACAAGCCAAACTGAGTATATTACAAAAATAGCAGAAGCGACAACGGAAGCAAAAAGGGGTGAGAGCACATCTCTCTATAGGCAAGTGACTGGGGAAACCCATGTGCGCCAGATATTAACCAAGGACTTGGATAATATTGAATGCACGCAAGCACCAACGGAGTCAACTAGACTGGGGTGTGATTAGAGCAACTAAAGACTAAACTACGCTTCATCATCTCCTGGACCTCTAGCTTCTAGATCCTCGTAGTACGCGTAGTCTTCAGGGTTTCCTGCTTCTGAGGATTTTAGGAGAAAGAGCGAGAATGAGCACAACTTAAGTGCTCGCGAGCCAACACACAATGCAATAATATATATGCAAGGCTTAACAAGGATGTCTCAGGTTCTTTTATTTGCTAAAGCAATGTTTTCGATTAGCATAATTACAAATTCCTATCACTTAGCATTTTAACAAATTGCATTTTATTAAAGAGAGTAATTGTGCAATATTTATTGTCAGTAGAGGTTCCCTCCGTCGGAAACTCTACCTTATGCTTCATTTGATTGGAGCTACCTCCAATTATTACCACCGCTGAGCTCGAAGGCTCAGGTAAAATCCAAACTCAGGGCTAGGTAAGCCCACCATATTTTCATTCTACCCACAAAGGTTTTTGAAATAGAACTAACTGAAGTAAAGTTTCCATGTCCGCCTTTGACCGTAGGCGCCATTGTTTAAATAGTTTAGACATCGTAGAGGTTATACATCTGCACTCCACAAGAGATAGTCATACTCATTACCCTACACGATTCCTTAGTCATGTAGTTGAGCGATCATCCACAAGAACCTTTCAAATTATCTCGCCCTTCCGCCATCTCACCCATATGGGGTTACGCCCATACGCTATGCGCAGATTGTTGTATCGCAGTCGTCTGGTGTAGTTAGACTACCCACAACGTTGGCAACTTCACCTTGTCTCTGTCCCATTCAAGTGGATGTACCGCACGCTTACGATTCTCATCGCCTCTCTAGCGAGATGACTTTCGTGGTTCAACAAATTTACTAAGCCAAGTTGCACTTTGCAGACTTGTGGTTGTACTTGTTTTACACAGGTGGTCATGACAAGATTAAGTCCTTAGGGGTTTTCTGGGCGGCTTATTACATACACCACCTCTTTGGGCTGTATTAGCACCCATCCACATTATACCATTCACAACCAACATTCTTTGGGCTACATTAGCACCCAACCACATTACACCATTCATCACATTATCCGCCCAGATAGGAACAGAAATTAGGGTTTTTGAGGAGTAAAATACATCAACTCAATCATCTCAGTCATTTCCCCACAATAACTGCCCAAATCCACTTTTATGTTTAAAGGATGATGTTTGGGATATTTTAATGTCCCAGTACTTAAGCAAGACTTGCATATCGCTTAAGTACAACCTATACTAGTAATTACCATATAGTTACTAGGATGACATGGAATAAGGGATTCAATTATCAAAGGATGGTGTTATAATTAATTAATCATCAAATGGGTATTTAACTACCTTAAGCTTTAACATACATTTGATTAAAGAATTAAAGTATGCAATTTTGGTTAATTTAAATGAATATAATTTGCATAAAATGTAGGCTCAATATGATCAAAGTATTGACTCGCCTTGGATATAGGTAAGAGGATCTTGATAGTCTTATGCTTGATTGAAGTGGAGATCCTCCGCGATCTTCGAATCCTAATCGGATGATCATACCGAAAAAGACACAACAAGCAAAAGAAAACAAATAAGTACTAAAGGAATAACAAATGAACTCTAATTTAATCAAGACCTATGCCATTAGCAATATCTTGAATATACAAAATTTTAGAAATAAATTTCATAATTTTTGGAGTTACGACGAGGGAGAACGAGACTTTCAAGTTTGAGCTTTACAAGAAATGATGGAATAAATCTGAAATTGCACTATTTCAGATTTCACTGTTCTGCCATTTCACCAAAATGCCATTGGGTGCATGACAGGGTGGGTCCACTTGGAAGAGACAAAGAAGGAAGGCTCAGAGTATACATTCAGTGGGCCATCCATGTCATTGGTTCAAGCAAACACATGAGGGAGCACACAAGGAGGACAGGGGAGCCACGAGAAAGGCGCACAGGTGCATGCGGCTTCGGCCTCGTCGGCGCCGGCGAGCGGGGCGAGCGGCAGCCAGCCGACAGGCGAAATAGGGCCCTGTGGGGGCAGGGACCCCCTGAGTGGCAGCGGCGGCACCGGAATCACACGGCGGCGGCAGCAATTAGCGCAAAAGGGCGGTGGCGGCACATGGGCTCGCGGAGGCGCAGGCAAACCGGCGGCACTAGGGAGGAGATGGCGCACGCATGGGTGGCGCGGGAGCATGGGGAAGCCGAAGGGGAGGCCGGGGAAGCCTGGGGGTGGCCGAATTGATGGGGCGATGGTGACCGGAGATGGAAGAGAAAGAGCGGCGGCAGCGGCATGTCTCGGCAGCGGGGAGGAAGGATGGAGGTAGGGGATAGCATCCTCAGGCCTTGGGACGCGTGGTGACGCGATTGCCCGAGGCGGAGGCAGACTGAAGTGACGGTGGAGCGGCAAGGCGGCGCAGCCGGAAAGGGAAAAGACGGGCGGCTCTTCGGCTCGGCTCGATGAAGAAACCGGCAAGCACTAGGGGGGAAGCAAGGGAGGTGAGGGGCTCTTATAGCCAAGGGAGGAGACTTGGAGGAGAAGAGCCATTGAGAGGAGGCTTGGGCATGCGCAGTCCTGAGGCGGCGGCATGGCGACTCTGTGGGCGAAGAGGACGATGCACGGGAGCTGATAGAAGATGACGAGGGGCAGCGACTTTGGGGCCAAAGCTGACGCGGGCGCGTGCGTTGCGCACGGCTCGACCGGGCGGTGAGGACGCACGGTGAGAAGGGGCTGACGGTAGCAGCGCAGAGATGCTCGTGGCTGACGGCAGGCGCACGGGAGCGTGGCTTGGGTGGGGAAGAAAGGGGCAGGAAGGGGGCCTGTTGGCATCACGGCGATGGCAGGGAGCCGGTGGTGCAGGTGGTGGCGTCAGAGGGGCGGCGACTCTTGCAGCCAAGGTGCTAACGAGGGCGGGGCGTAGGTGACGCGGCGGCGTCTCTGCGCAGGCACGACTGACAAGACAGAGCGAGGAGGGGTGCCTAAGTCGCAGGCGGCAGCGGGAGTTGGTGGAGCTCGTGGGTGCGCAGAGAGTCGGTGGCAGCAGAGGCAGCCAGAGGAGATGGCGCGCGAGCTCGCGGTGGCAGAGAGCAGGCGAGGCTGCAACGGGTGGTGCTCAGCTGGCTTGGCCAGGGAAGAAGAAAGGGGCAAGGGGAAGGAAGCTGGGCCAGGAGGCTGCTGGCCTGGCCTGGGCCGAACGGGAGGGAGGTGGGCCAGCCAAAGGAGAAAGGGAAATGGGCCAGCGGCCTAAGGGAGTTGTGGGCTGAGCCCAGGAGAAAGAGTGGAGCAAGGTGAAAAAGGGGCCCAAAACTGAAAAAGAGAATTCAAACTTGAATTTGAATTCCGGAAGTTGGAAAAAGATTTGAAACATAAACCCGAGCTTAGAGAAAGCTAGGAGAATTTTGAAATTATTTGCTAATTTGAATTACGATTGAAAACTGAAAACCAAAAGTAATTACTATTCACCATTTTCGAAAACGGGATTTCACAATAAGTTACGCTTTATTTACATGCTACACGGAGAAAAAGCATCACGGGTCGCTTGAGTTATGCTTAATTTACATGCTACGGAGAAAAAAACATCATGGGTTTGTTTATCCCGCTAAAGCTACCGGAATCCGTCACACACGTCGAGTAGTGGTTTCTGGCTAAAGCTTGGCCGAACGTTTCCCACAAAGACAAGATAAAGTCTTATTATTTTAAGCTTTGCAAGTGGTGATGGTGGTAGGCACCTTTCTTGCTAGCTCTTTGTTTTGTGTTGTTCGACGTGCTATATATTGAGATCTTTTCATCCTGACAAATGTGTTTTAGTAACTTTTCCATGCATGTGGATATGGATAAGGAGGAAGCCACACGGTAGCAGTTGGAGCCGATTCCACTTCCATCTAGAAACTACTAGACATGCGTGCCCTGTGATTTAAGAGCATGAATAATAGTATGACGCCAACTGTCTATAAAACTTATCACGTTGGACATTAGATGATGTGGATAAGAGAGATGTGGTATAGAGAATTGTGCCGTCTCTCATGCAGTAGTCGACTATAACACGAGAAATAAGACAAATTATACATGAAGGAGTTGTATATATAGATATATAAAAAGACAACCCATTGTAAAAACTGTCTATAGATGACAAAGAGAAGTACTATAGATAACAGTTGCCTATATCATTATACATACCTTAAAAAATTAGCCGAACTTTAGTATCAAACCAAACACAATTTTTTTTATTTTAAAAATCGTGTTTCACAGGAATTGTGTAAAATAAAATAAAAATTAAAAACGGAGTTTTTCGTTCGAAAAATTCATTCACGTTCCAAACAAACCTATGCTAGTTAATTTCGCTTTTTGTTAATTTAGTGCACTGAAGCTATGAACGTTGGAAGACGATATCACATGTAACCACTTCTATATATTGTAAGGGGTGGGCACAAGCAAAGGCGATGCACCGGTGATCGAATAACACTCAACGCCGCAAGACTTCACAACGTGCTGATTGGTATCCATGCCCTTGAGCAAGATGGTGTGTGTCACTGTAGGAGTGACATCGAGGGAGGATGGCTAGAGTGGGCACTACTGCGTAGCTAGAGTGACCACATGGGGGATGATGCTGATTGATGATGACGACGCGGTTGAGGCAGAGAAATAAGTTTGGTGGCATGTATGGAGCCATGGATGGCTATCGTAACCAGCAAGCTAAGAGTTAATTAAGAATGTTAAGAAACTATGGGCTTGGCCTAGAAGCTAACTTATGTATGGGCTCCCCATCCTAAACCCTAGTAGGGTCTCTAGCCTATAAATAGGAGGTGCTATTTATTGTAAACGATTGATCGATTGATGAAGGAATAAAGAGAACCAAGAAGCTCATTACATCTCTGTGTTCAATCTACTATTCTGTTCTTGTGTTCTTGCATTGTTCTTATGATTCTATACTTGTCTCACGAGGTAATCGCCGATCGACTCGACAAATGACGGCCTCAACACGTTATCAAGACGATTGACTCCTACTTCTTAGGCCTACTTTACTCGGATCGAAAGGTAACCGTCAATGAACGACGCCAGATTGAATCATTTTTCTAGATTACTTTCAATTTCGCTAATTCGCTTTTAGATTGGTTTTCTACTGCAAACTGCTCTAATCTATCATGAGCCAACTTGAAGTCGCCGACACAATATCGACGTAGATTGTATGAAAGATTGGATGACGATTGTACCGTAGATTGAAAATTGCAAATTCGTTCTAATCTACCGCGAGCCGACTTGAAGTCGCTGGCAAAGCCGATCAGTAATTGCATGAACGATAGCGTATGAACAGTAATCCAACATATTTTTCTTGATGAACAAGGCGCATTGAATGAACAAGAATAAAAAAGAGGCAACAAAGATGGAGCCGCTTCACCAAGATGCCGCCAAGATGCGCGGCCAACACGAAACACACACACGGCCGAGCCGCCGGAGCCGCCGCCGCATGCCGGCGCCAGATCTCTGTCGCTTGAAGCGCGCATCATACGCTTCGCCCCGCCGCTTAGAAGGCACAAAGTCGCCGCTGAAGGCGCGACGCCGCCAAGACGGCGCTGGCCAAGATCGCTTTCAGGTCGCCAGAAGCGCCGCTTAAGGCCGCCATCATTGCTGGGGCAGACGGCCGCCGCCGCCGCCCGATCGAAAGGCTCGCCTCAAGGCTGCCGCTTCTACGGCTCAAGTGGCGCGCACGCCACCGCAGCGCTACCGCAGCACCGCTGCTGCGCATCGCCTGCCGCCGCGCCTGCACGTAAGCGCCGCCCCACCCAGCGGCCACACGGAGTCCGCTGCGCCATGGCGGCCGCCGCCACTCCGGCTGCTCTCCCACCGCCGACCAGCTGCGCAAGACCTCGCTCTTCCGCCATGCCACCAAGATGGCACTTACGCCAAGACCTCCCGCCAAAGCCGCTACCAAGATGCGATGAAAGCGCCATCGCCCCTCATGGAGCTAGGGTTCCTAGCTCCCGTTTTGAAGGAACGGTGCGGGTCGTGAGAAGCAGGCCCTTCAATTGGGCCATGAAACGGCCCAATAGAAAATTCGAAAAAAAACGGGGGTGGAAACAGGAAAAGAAAACATATTTTTGCAAAAAGGCCCTTGTAATTCCAAAAAGTACACGAAATTTTCCGCGAATAAGGAAATTTGCAGATAACCCCTTGGAGTTTCTAAAAAATTACATCAAAACTTTTCTCAGAACTAAAATTTCACGTTTTAACCCTTGGAAATTGCAGAATTCGCCGAAAATTCATTTTTCAAACAGAAAAGGTCCTCGAGAATTCAATTTTGAATCAATTTTTGCATTTGAAGCATTTTTAAATTTGTTATTATTATTTCTATTTAATTTATTTATTGTATTTACTGCTTTGATTATCCGTGATTGTTTATATTGCTTTTAATCACCGAAAATAGCAAGAAATCATAAAAAATGCATAGAAAAGTATGATAACACGAACCGGGAATTTGAAAAGCATTATGAGAATTTTGCAACTATTTTGTGTAAATTACCAGTAGTAATCTTATGAACTCTTTGCATGAATATGGAAATGACTGGCATCATGAACTAGGAGTTCGAAGAACTGGCCTAGTATGGCCAGAATTTGTACATAATTTGTACAAGTCTTCAACTCTGTGGTAATGTAATCACAAATGAGCAGAAGATTCAGAAGACTCTCTCTACCTTTCACCCATATGCGGTGCAATCCACACGCAACTATCATCAAGACGGCTACACAGAGTATGCTGCATTAATTGACACCATGTAAGTTGCGGAAGCTCGAGATAATGTTCTAAGGAAGAACTACATTTCATAGCCGCCTAGTAGCAATGTTGGCCATGAAGCCAATGCTAGCAGCTACAAGGTGATAAAGCCTCTCACGAAAGAGAGAACTAAGAAGGGTAAAGTCGTGAGTCACACGTTATTGATGCTTTCCAGTCTAAGAAGAAGGGCATAGGACAACATGAGGCACACCTCGTCATTGCAGGCACGGAGGATCCACATCCGTTAGTTGCACTCATGGATGTGGACAGCCTAGTAGCAGCCCCTATCATCCCTCCTTTGGACATAACAAATGCACAGAACCGTAGTTGCCTAAAAAGGAGAAAATCTCCATGGAGCAGATTGGCGAAGTTTCTAATACTTCATCGATTTGATGTAGTGCACGATTGCACTTGGATCTTTTATAGTAACTTGCACCATAATTGAAATGTAACATTGAATTATTTTTGAATAATAGTTGTAAGCTCTAGGAGAGCAAGGCATTAAATTATTATGATGAGTCCCGCAAGACTTATTCCCGTATTTATAATAGCAATTTATGTTCTGATATTTGAAGTATTTTATTTATGTGTTGCTTGCTTTCTGCTACATATTAATAAAGTACATTATATTAGAACGTGTGTGGCGCCCTATTGGAGAGAGTGTGCTTAGCCAGTAGCAGCACAACGAATACCACCTTGAGAGAGACAAAAATCTTTCAGTCGATCAGCAAGAATGATGGTTGTCTTACGACAATTGCAGGCAGCGATATTTGTATAATAGGCTTAGGAAGGGCCTCAATTATACTCCCAGTGGGCACAACTTTGGTTACTGAAGAAGCCTTGTTGTATCCAGAATCGACTAGAACTCTCAAGGATATTCACGCAAACGGTTTCCATGTAGAGACTGAAGAAGAGTATGGTAAGGAATATCTACTCATTATAAAGCGTGAAGAAAGTAGAAAAATGGTATCAAAAACGACTTTCTTCGTTTGAAACTGGGCTATACTACACTAATATTAAGGCATCCGCAAATTTATACCGCTCTGAAAACCGTATTTAGAATCTCTGAACCTTTTCTATCTCTAGCATGATAGATTATGCTGCCTAGGTCTTAGAATGATGAGAAATATAATCAACAATTCATAGGGACATAATGTCAATGTAAAGAATTTCTCGAATCAGGAAGATTTTGTGTGCCCCGCGTCTGCCACCGGGAATTTAATTACTAAACCTTATGCTCTGGCGAAGGATGAAGTTCCTACATTCCTGGACCTTATCCAGGGAGACTTTTTGCGGTCCTATATGCTTCCCCGAAATGGTCGCATGTATGTTTATTGTCTACGAGAAACTATGCTTTTACAAAGCTAAATCTCGTTGATAATAAAAATTAGAAATAATTTCCTTGATCATCATGTGAAGTCCACCAGAATGGACAACGCGGAGAATTTACTTCAAAGGCATTTGATGATTATTGTATGGCAATGGGAATTAAAGTTGAGCATTCCGTGCATCGCATGTCCACACCAAGAATGGACTAGCGAGAGGCATTAATTACAAGGATTAAATTTATTGCCCGACAACCTTTGAAGAATTGTAATTTACCAACCGCATGTTGGGGACACGCACTCGCCGCAGAACTCTCATCAATTTTAGACCACCAAGATATAACATCCATTCATCTATGCAACTAGCGCAGGGATCGACATGTAAATTTTCTCATCTTTGAAGATTTGGTTGCAAGGTTTATATACCTATACCGCCACCACAAATAACCGCAATGGGCTTTCTCCAAAAGTCTGGGATATACGCTGGTTATGAGACAACATCCATAATCAGGTATTTGGACCCTATGACGAGAGATTTGCATACTGCCTGATTCGCTGAAAGTATATTAGATGAGGTTAGTTTCCCGTCATTAGGGGGAGGAAATTAATCGCTGAAAGTATATTAAATGTCGGGAAATATTGAAGTCCAGAAGGTAATTGAATCTAGAAGATAATTGAAATTCCTGACCCGCGCACTAGTAAAGCAAATAGAGAAGTCCAGAAGATAATTGAAGTCTAGAAAACAATTGAAGTCTAGAAGATAACTGAAGTCCAGAAGATAATTGATTTGCAAGCGTTAGCGAATCAACTGTCTAACCACTTTAGTGATTTGAAGAGCGTGACCAAGTTGCATACGCCTGTACGCAATGCACCGGAGAGGGTTGAAATACCGATGAAGGTATCTCTAATCCCGTTCTAAGGCCTCTGAAAGGACAAGAACTCCGGCCCCTCGAATCCGAAGTAACCGGGGACGCCTGGTGAAAAAGGATAAGAAGGACTTGACACAGCCGATCACCGAAGTTCCCTAGAACTAGAACGGGAGCAAGTTGAGACCTGGCACGAGCATGTCATCTTCAGAAAAGGCGTACCAGAATTGAACATCCCCATGAAGGGAGACATCAACGTGGATGTTTGCGCACACATCGGAGCTGAAAAACTAAAGGGACTTGCCCCTCATAATTGAAAGCAGCAGTGAGCAAGTAGAAGTATTAGAAGCATTAGAAGAATCGCCCCTTGAAGAAATAGCTATAAACTTTGTGACCTCGGGAGAATCTATGAATAAGACAACAGCCAATGTCGACATTGATTTTGCAAAGAAAATTGCCGCAATCATCGATCTTGATCTAGAGCTTATATCGCTCACTGAATGAAAGAAATGATCAGATTGGGAAGGTTGAAAGAAGGCAATAGAAGCAGAATTATTATCTCAGAATAAAAGAAAGGTGTTTGGGCCTGTAAGCCGTTAGCCTCCCCATGTGCAACCCTATAGGGCATAAGTGGGTATTTGTTCGAAAGAGAAATGAAAGTAATGAAGTAAAGCAAGGCATGTTGCACAAGGTTTCACTCAACATCCAAGAGTTGTTTATAAAGAAACCCATTCCCCATTATGAAGTAAACCACCCTTTAGATATTTAATCTCAATGGCAATAAACTTGAAGTTAAAAGTGAAATTGATGGATGTGGTAACAAAGATACCTTAATGGAAAATTGATTCGGACATTTATATAAAGATACTGAATGTATCCTGTCTCGAACCAAGACAGAGTAAATAGAAATCAGACAAGATGTGAAACTTAGAAAGTCAGCCGCACGGGTTAAACAATCAGCAGATGTGGTATAATCGTCAGTTTACTTTCTATGCAAGAAAGGCTACACGAACAATGAGAATAATCCCTGTGTATTTATACGATGATCCTGTGATGGATTTTGTATAATCTCGCCAGTATGAAGATGATTTGAATATTGACGAGGATCTAATAATCCTTATTTTATCTTTTATCTATAATTCTTATTATGGGTAAATATGATGTCATGTGGACCCCGTATACCCCTTACATTTACAAGGAGAAGCCTACACAGATGATCGTAAGTTCTTCTCTCGATCACCCCCATAGTCGTAAGTTCTTCTCGACTATCTTATGGTCGTAAGCCCTTTACTTTACCACCACCACCCAACAGTAACGTTCTTCACGACTAGGTTATGGTCGTGAAGCTCTTCTACGACCGTGTCACCCATTTACCACCTTAGGATCAATTAAACCTACAAACAAGTGGGTCCAATTGATTAAGGAATTCAAGCGGTCGGTGCAAAGGCCGTTACTCGTAGTAATAGCGATTATCACCCCATTATCTCTCGATAATGGATCGCCAAGCAACGGAAGGAGCCACTACCGGTGATTACCGCCAATTACACGCCATTATCGACTTGATGAGGCGATCTTCAAAGTAAGCGTAATCGGCTACTTCTTCACTTCGTATATAAAGGCAACGATCGAGAGAGGAGGGAGGGCAACAAGAGTAAGCATAGTCACATCAATCCAAGAGCAATTAGGAAGACAAGTGCTATTCTTTGTAATAAGCTTAGTATTTTCCCCGATTGTTCGTAATACACTCAATACCATACACACACAGAGTAGGGTTGTTATTCTCCCGAGAAGGCCCGAACTCATATAAAAATCCCGTGTCAATCTCTCTGCGTGATTTCGCTTTCTAGGAGACCTCAATCAAACAATTTACGTAAGATTGGTTCTAAAACATCGGCTAGCTGGCGCCGACCGTGGGGATCTTCCTAATCTCTTGTCAACATACCCTATTTTTCCAAATCTCATGCACTCATGGCGGAGAATGGAACGAGGAGAACCGGTTTGACTTGGCGGACATGCAGACGTCGACATGGATGCTTGCTGACATTTAACCGAGTATCGACTCATCCGATGGTGTTGATGCCTCCAGAGATCTTTCAGCAGATCCAGAGACCATGCCAATGATGGAGTTGAGGAGGATCCTTATCCCCACAACGGTACGTCCAATAGAGGAATCGGCCTCAAAGGACAAGGGTCGATCCGACCTGAACCGCACCCAGGCGGACTTACAACACAACGAGAGTTTTTCCTCCAAGTGTTCAAGTCCCCCTAAGGCGGTCCGACCTGGTGAGGCAAGTTCTGAAAGCCACAATTCCAAGACTCCACCAGCATCTGGTAGTCCTATCTCTCAGGATGACTCCGGAGAGAGTGGGATCAAGCATGCTTTTCCTACAAATTCGACCATCTCTCCGCAGATCACACCTGCGGATGGAGACGGTTATAACCCGAGTTCCCCACCGGAGGGTTACTCCAAGTCGCCAGATGGTGTCTCTCGACTACTCCTCAAGGGAGGCCTCGAGCGCAAGTGAGAATCATCAGGGAGGTCTTCGCTCTTCCTCGATCGTGGTCACTCTTCTAGAGACCGAGCTAAGAACACTCCCCGAAGATCACGATCAGGCCTCCTCAGAGCAATGGCAAGAGCATCATCGGGGACAGACAGAACCAACACTCTGATGAACGCGAGGGAAATCCTCGACATTCTCGCACTCCACTAAGAAGGCCTCAAGAACCTGATGAAGAAGACTTTGAGGCTATACGGTGGAAGAAGATTGCGTACCAAGAATCTACCTAAGCGCGCAACAAGATCGATCAAGGAGGCTCAAGAACTCCAGTACATCAACGACTTGCTCGAGAACCCCACTCGAGAGCTTGCCCGAGCGCCAGGATATGACCTCTTCACTGAAGAGATTGCACAAAGGCTTCGGACTACGATGGCAAAACTGGAAGCATCTCGTCGACAACATTCAGGTAGTCGTAGCAATACAACTTCCTCAGCTACCAGTCGATCAAACATTTCACCGCGCAAAAATCGACGTGACAGTAAATCACATTGATCTCCTGCACGGAGAAATATAATTCGATCAACTGATGATCAAGAAGCCCCTCGGAAAGGTGATCGTTCACCACTTCGACATCTGTAGTGGATGGAGTATGAGGAGTATTCCCCTCGTAGAGCTGAGACCTACTACAGGTCAGGTCAGCCTGTTATTGTGTATCGTCGAGTACGATCACCTGGTGACATTAACCCTTCATTCCGCGCAAGGAGACGCTAAGAAGTTATTACGGATGTCGGGCATTTTCGCCGACCTCCGAGCCGTTCGCCACACTCGTTTTCGACCCGGTGAATATGGAGAAGTTTGATGGATCTCAAAATCCCATCGAATTCTCCAAATATACTCTAACCGTCCGAGCAAAGATGAGGAGGAGAGCATGTAATGGCAAATTACATTCCAAGCTGCAGGCTCGGCGATCCGCCGATCGTGGTTATTAAACCAACCACTCAAGTCGATTTACTCTTGGCAACACCTCTCGCGACCTTTTACCGCAAACTTCAAGGCACATACAACCGCACAGGAAGGAGGATGACTTAATCGATGAGACAGAATGACAACAGACCTTGCGCCAATTCATCAAGCGCTTTAGTCAGTTCGTAATTCAATTCCGGAAGTTTCGATTCATCTCGCATCTGGGCTTTCGCCAAGGAGTCCGTAGTAGAAGGATAACGTGAAGATATCGCTTGAATCCTCCCACCATCGTTATCGAAGCTTCGAGATGGTCGATCGGTATGCGATCGCTTCTAAAGCGGTCGAGTGGAACAACACGATCGATCGAGAAGGCAATACTCCTCGAGAGCCAGGTGAAGTTGGTAAGAAAAAGGATAAAAAAGCGAAGAAATCCAAGAACAAGATAAAAGGTCAAAAACCACAAGCCAGTGGCTCCAAAGAGGTCTTGGCTGTGAATGATAAAGAGCCACGAACCTCCAAGTCGTACTCTGACCAAGGCAAAGGTAAGCGCCCTGATCGAAAGAACGACAAACCAAGATGGTGTCCTTTCCATAAAAAAGAAGGACATGACCTTCGCAACTGCCGAGTTTTCCAAAGAAAGCTCGAGGACTACTACAACGGAAAAGGACCACTCCCCACTCTCGAGCAGGTGGGGCAAACGAGTGGTCAAAAGTCGTCAGAAGATGACGAGGAGATGCCGTTCTAGGATCCGCAACACACCGTTAAGCACATCTACGGGGGATCATCGGCATACGAGTCTAAATGACAACTTAAAGCTGCCGAGCGGGAGGTAAACTCTATAGACACTCCTCTCGTCAATAATTTACCGAAGTGGTCGGAAGTCACCATCTCTTTTGAGAAGGGTGACTGCCCGATTCCTTCGAATCGATCAGGTCGATATCCAATTGTGGTCGAACCCACCATCAACAATTGTCGGGTCAATCGAGTTTTAGTTGATGGTGGCAGTTCCTTAAACATTCTGTTTACAAATGCCCTGGACGAAATGCAAGTACCCAGGACAAAGGTAAGACCGGTACGATACTCTTTTCATGGAATTGTACTGGGTCTTCAACCAAACCTATTGGCCAAGTTTTCTTCCTTTAACATTTGGTTCACCAAGTAATTTCAGTGACGAGAAAATCTCCTTTGATGTGGTCGATTTCGATCATTTAAGATATAACGCCATACTCTGGACGACCAACTTTGGCAAAATTCTTAATGGCTACTCATTATGGGTATCAATGTCTTAAGATGCCAGTCCAAAGGAGTAATCACAATTCATTGTGATAAGAAGATGGCGCATAATTGCGACCGCCGATCCTCGAGATGTTGGTCAAATACCAACTCGAGAAGAAAGTCACCGACGACTAGCAAGTCGAAGCCAAAGCTGCACCAAAGCCGAACGACCATGTTAAAGAGGTTCCTCTGGACGCAGGAGAACCCTCGAAGACTGTTCGCATCGGGGATACTTTCGACCCCAAATAGGAAGATGCCCTCATCACCTACCTCCGAGCTAACGCAGATGTTTTAGCGTGGCAAGCATCCGACATGCCCGGAGTCCCTGTGGAGGTGATCGAGCACGTGCTAGTTTACTACCGATAAAGTACCCGTGAAACAAAAAATTACGGAGATTTGCCCCCGATCGACGAGATGCAATTAAATCGTAATTGATAAGCTACTTAAAGCAGGCTTTATAAGAGAAGTCAATCACCCAGAGTGGTTGGCTAACCTGTAATGGTTAGGAAGTCAAACGGCAATGGCGTATGTGCGTGAGACTTCACTTATCTTAATAAAGCTTGTCCAAAAGATGATTTTCCTTACCTCAGATCGATCAGCTTGATTGATTCTACCGCAGTTGTGAAATGTTAAGTTTTTAGATGCATATTCGGATACCACCGATCAATATGTGTTTAAACGATGA
>JAYEVD010000102.1:0-71044 GCA_036346405.1 Phyllostachys edulis
TAAAATGTAACAAAATCTGAATTGAGTGATTTGTTTTCCAAATATGGAAATATCAAGGATTTACAAATTTTGAGGGGTTCGCAACAAACAAGCAAAGGTAAGTTGTTGCGGAGAAGTTGCTTTCCTTATCAATAGATGTAGAAACATCGCTTGACTCTGAAACTGTCATATCTAATGTATATTGTTAATTAACTTTGCTCATTGCAGCTGGCTGCGCCTTCCTTAAATATGAAACAAAGGAGGAAGCAGTGGCAGCTATTGAGGCTCTAAATGGGAAGCACAAAGCAGAGGTTTGCCAAAATGAGTTAGGATAACAAAGCTACTTTTACTTATTGTTTAATTTACTATGATTCACGAGAGCATAGTATATACCTCATAATTTTCATTGAACTATGTACTCCAAAAAAAATCCCAACAGTTATGAACAACAAAATAGTGCTGTCACTTATCCTAGTATTTTATATTGCCCACAGATTTACTTTCTCACCATCAAATTTTCAAATCAATTGTTTCCAGAGTCCAGACTAGTGGTGTCAAGACTTTGGCAGCCATTCAATTCTTGGCCACCATTTTCCCCCCAAATATTTGAAATAAATCATCAATTGACGGTTGTCATTGCTGGTCTACCCGCCATAGATTTCATCAAACTTGTCCTGAATTTCCCCAGCCAATCCACAACTTGACGTAAATCATCAATTTACGGTTGTCATTGCTGGTCTACCTGCCTGTGGTGCTACTTAGCAACTGTTAATATGAATGGAGCTTATCTATTGCAATAGCCTATAGGGCATATATATAGTATAAGGGGACATACACAAGACTAAACCTTAACAATAGGAAATACCACTAATACCCTTAACACCTCCCTCAAATGCAAGGCGTATGCAATAGCATTGTATTTGGAAAGGGTTGACACTACAATAGGGAAAAACCGAAGTCCGAGTCTTGAAGATGTCGTCATAGCATGCAGCTTTGGGAAAATTGTGTCGGTACCAAAGGATCTCCTCTCATCCGGATCATATCGCAGCCCACAAGCACAAAATGCAGGGGCTGGAAAAGGAGAGGTGGTAAGCGGAGCAGAGTCGGCCGTGGCAACACGATAAGAGAGGATGTGAAGGTGACACAAATAGAGATAGTTGTCAAATCAAGCGTCAAGAGAGATAGAAGCATAGCGGCGCAGATCGAAGCCCAAGACGGCGGCGGGCAAGAAGACACAACAAATTTGTATCCTCATGAGATCGTTTTCATCCACAAAAACAAACAGGAGCTAGGGAAATATGTTGAAAAATGTTCACCTAAGTGGTGTATAGCTGGCGATGCAGCAAGCCCAAGTTATATGTTTTTAATCATTATTCATTATATAGAGAAATAGTCAACTAAAGATATTTCTGTTATTGCATTTTTGGCTAACTTGTTTGACACCTTGGGTTTGCATTATATTAATCAACTGGATATCGTCTGAAATCCCATGGTTATTTTTTGTAAATACATTCTAACAAGTTCTGATCTATTTGTTAGGGTTCTAGTGTGCCGTTGGTTGTCAAATGGGCCGACACAGAAAAGGAAAAGCAGGCTCGGAAAGCACAGAAAGCTCAATTGCAATCATCTAATATGCCCAATGCAAGTCATATGCAACAATCTTCATTATTTGGAGCTTTACAGATGGGATATATGCCTCAGTATAATGGATTTAGTTATCAGGTACTCGTGATGTTCTTTCTACTTTCTTTACGTTATACACTACCATTTGGTATGGAATACAACTCTGATCGTTTTTCTGTGCAGCCACCAGGGACATACGGACTTATGCAGTACCCTTTATCTCCTATGCAAAATCAAGCCGCCTTTCAGAATATGGTTCAACCTGTTAATCAAGGAAACTCAATACGAGGAGTCAATCCTGAATTGTCCCCAAATTCAGTTCCTAGATCATTTAATGCAATGCAGTTAGGCAGCCCTTATCCAGCTGTGCCTGGTATGCAGTATGCTGGACCCTATCCTTTTGGGAATTCTCACAATTCGCTTAAAGTTCCGAGTGCAAATGTCAATTCTTCCACATCTTCTAGTCCCGGTGGCCAAATCGAAGGTTAGCCACATTGGATGCTTATAGTAGCTGCGCCCATTAGCACGTTCGTTTCCCTTAGAAGTCATGTGCATTTTCTAGCATCACATACATGTTCATGGAGTATTTCGCAAAACGAACATCTGTACATATGTAATGCTACCAGAAGATGTACACAAGATTCAAGCACGAATATCAAAGAATGATCAACAGCTCTGATTGTGGATGTGGCTACTTTTAGTTCTACTAACTACTACACTAAATCAATATCGACACGTAAACCTTTTATTATGGAAACTAGCATGTTGGCTCACACATTTGCATGCCTAAATTTGTTTCGAAATTTGTATAAATACTTGAGAATATATTTACGTATCATATAGGTTATTTAGATTTTTAAAATATCCTAAACATTGAAAATGGCGATAGCAGCTTGAAGGAAATTACAATCCGAAGAACGTAATTGAAGTATGAGCTTTGATAGAAGAAAATCATTGAGCATAATAAGTTATTGGGATTCTTAGAAACTAATCACTCTCCATCATGTATAGATCATATAGTTGTATCCTCCTATTCTTACTCTATTAGTTTTTTTTCTTCCAAATTGTATGCATGCACATATGCCTCTATTTAATCTGAAGCAATATGTTGATTATGTGTGGTGCAAATTATCTTATTAGTTTACATGGTATTAGAGTACCTTGCTCACGCATACACTGATACACCATGGATAACCTACCTTGAACTTATCTTCTCTCACACGTCGACTGCCTCACAAAACCATGTCCTCTATCTCTTCTCACTGTCACAGCTTGTTTCAACCTCCAACAGTAAGCCCAAATCTTGATCGATCCTCGCAATTGCTAATTCTTTCAATGCAATACTTTACCAAATAGTTATCTTCTACTTCTCAATTATTGCTTAATACTAACCATTGCGACATCAACACGATACACATGCAATTGTCGTTGATACTAACTAGGGACACGCGTCACACTCTCTCCGATGACCTTGAGCATATTCCCTATGGCTACACTATCTCTACACCAAGCTTTTTGCTCCTCGTCTTTGTACACCGTGCTTCTATTCATATGGATGTATTCATGTATATACTAATGCATGATGTTATACATGCTCGATGCCCTTCTCTCATGTCGATAATTCATTTTCTTCGTTGGCCAACTCAATATTGTAGTTTCTCACTAACCGCGGCGACCTCCCATCTTCAAAGTGATGTCATATGTTCCGCTTTAGTCGTTGTCTAACGATATGGAGAATTTTTTCGCATCATGGCAACGACATACCCTCACCAAATGATGGCACGCCCTAGTCACTGATGGCCCCATATCGTTCACAGCTTATCTTCAATGCAAAATTTCATCTCCTATCTGCCAGAGCTTCCTCATAATCTAGCTTTTTTGGCCACTAACTTCTTCGACAACGTCGATGCTCACAACTTGAATGGCTCCGTGAGCAACACAACATTATCCTCGTTGAATGGCAAAGTTGGGCAACATGACATTATCCTCATATCCGCCGCCGCCGCTTTGGCTTTTCGCTTCCCGTGGATCAATGTTTTCTTGTAGGACATATCAATGCCATTGCACTCTTTCATGGTCTCCTCCGACATCATTCGTGTTATCATCATTATAACTTGTATTTGTTGATCAAAATTTTAGTTATTTTTTATTTGTATTCCATAGGAAGCAACAATAAAATACGTGACCTTGAAAGCTTAACGTGGTGGCTTCTTTTGTGTCTCTTCTAACACCATTCGTGTTATCCTCGTTATAAGTTTTATTTTTATTCAATATTTAGGTTATTTTATAAGACTTCATCTACAAATCAAATTGCTAAATTTATATAATTTATTCTCGAATTTTAGTTGTTTTGGGATTTTATTATGAATTCGTATGGAAATCGATTGCAATTTTTTTATTGTGAATTTCATTTTTTTCTTGGGATTCTTATCCTAATCCAATTGCTAGTTTTTTTCTTTAATTTTTATTGTGAATTACAGATTATTTAGGGATTTTTGTTTGGAATTGTATTGAAATCAAATTGCTTATTTTATTTTATTTTATTTTTATCCCGAATTTCAGTTATTTTTTGGTTGGATTTCATATATAAATCTAATTGCCATTGTTGTTTAATTTGTATTCGAATTATAATTATCGAATGCGTATTTAAATCAAAATTCTAATTTTATTTTATTTTCATTCCAATTTTAGTTTTGTTTGTTGGATTTCATATACTAATCTAATTTCCATTTTTGTTTATTTTTATTCGAACTATAATTATTTATGGATTTTGTTTAGAATTCATATGGAAATCAAATTGCTAATTTTATTTTATTTTATTCTTAATTTTAGTTTTATTGTACTTAACATGGACTGCTTTTACTTAGGAATTTGTATGGAAATTAAATTGCTGATTTTATTTTATTTATTATTCCGAATTTCAGTTTTACCGCATTTTGATATCAACTCTTTATTTTAATCTGGATCCACCACGATTATTGGTGTAGATATTTTTTCCACCGATTAATGTGGAAATTTCTAGTTTTAAGAACTAACGTGGTGGTTTCTTTTGACTGCTTATTATAGATCTATTACGCAATCCTTAAATAGGTTTACCATTTCTATAGCTGTTATTGTGAAGTCTATTGCACTATAAAGCCTAATTATGATGTATACAGGTCCTCCTGGAGCCAATCTATTTATCTACCATATCCCACAAGACTTTGGGGACCAAGAACTTTCAGATGCCTTTCAGAGTTTCGGTAGAGTACTAAGTGCTAAGGTGTTTGTCGACAAAGCAACGGGTGTTAGTAAATGCTTCGGTAAAATCTCTCTCTCTCTCTCTCTCATGCATCGTGCGCATAGTCTGTTAATCTGCTTCTAATTTGGTGCAGGTTTTGTGTTACGATTCCCTGCTTCCGCACAGGCAGCCATTACTATGATGAACGGTTTCCAATTAGGTGGTAAAATACTCAAAGTACAGCTCAAGCGAGACAACAGCAAGCACAGTAAACCTTATTGACAAAGTACCTGCGATGACCACGCGATCAGGTTCTTGGTACATATTTGTCAGATAATTGATCGCGACATTGTTTGCTCTGTACCCACGGCACCGTCCACAGTCTACATGGGAGCTCATGTATCTTTCTTTGTTCAAATCACATTCTTGAAAATTGTTACGTTGTGTAATTTATTGCAGCATAGCCGTAGCATTTGTACCATCAGATCCCTTGTACATCAGAAGTCAGATTCATTCATACTTTTTCTCCAGACAAATGGTTTCGTTCTTATAGATTTTGCAGTGATTCCTGACTCGCTCAAGTCGTTTTCTGAATCATTTCCTATCATGTGATATATACTTGTGGAAATCTGATGCATTTGGCAAATGTTTGTCAAAGATCGAAAGTAAATGGTCACTAGTCAATACTAATACGTGATGAAATGAGAGTTGGCAATTTTTCTTTGGGGAAATTTGATATACACCACTGTTTAATGTTTGTTTTAGAAATATGTCATTCCTCGGTTGCTTCTTCGACATATATCACTGCCAAGTGAGGTTGTTTTGGAGAATGCCGTTATGGAGGATTACAACCTATTTTCCCTCTAATATGTCATTGTCTACCGTGTGAGCGCCATCTTTCCGTACGGACCTAAATGCCATTTTATCTAGCTCAATCAAATCGGTCCTGACCCAACCCGACAGAACCAGATCAGATCAAACTCCCCTTGGTGCTCCCACCCAATCCCCAATTCCCCATGGAACCCTAAGTGGCGGCCGCCATGGAGGCGAAGTAGAGGCGGCGAGCTGTGTGGCAACCTTCATGGCGATGAGTGCGGCGGCACACATCCCTCCATCTCCCTCCCGTCTGCCACCACGGCCTAAATGGTGGTGACCTCCATATCCCTTCGCGACGGCGACACGGATGCTAGTTGCAACCGCAGAGCAATATTTTTCTGATTTTTCGGTGATTCGAATATTCTGAAGCAACACATGGTTGTTTTTTCATGCGGATAAATTGAACGTTGTGAAGTGAAGCAACACTGCTTGTTGTTTTGGCTAAAAGGAAGAATGAAATATACTGGAACATATGTAAGTGATCATGATTGCGCTTTAATTATGAATGTAAAATTTTCCCTGTACATATGCTTTTATGGAATGGGATGATTTGGTTGAACTCATTGGTCATGCCTGGGCACCGATGGGGATTAGGTCGGAGTAGCAATGTGAGAGGCGGCGGCGGGAGCCAGAAGCGGCAGCGGGATCGGGGTCAAGCCGTGGCGGCGCCCTCCAAATCTGGAAGAAGGGGATCGAGTTGTGTGGCTGATGCGAACAGATGCTTGGTCAGAACGGATTTGATTCAGCTAGATACCAGGGCATTTCGGCCGAATTTTTGGCCGAGACGGCAAGTTTTCGTTTGGTATTTGTAGAAATGGCAGTCGCCAAATGATATTTGTAAAAATAGTGCCTTGCCACATAGTGACTATGCGGCAGGGTCTCCTCGGCAAATCCACGCCGATCAATAACACTAAGCGGTCGCAGGCGATAATTTTTTAAAAAAATGCATGCGGTGAGTTTTTATATGTATATTTTTTAAAAAAACCGCAAGACGTAGTAGCATTTTTTTCTCTCTTTTTTAAAAAATCATTTAAATATTTTTTGTATGAATTTTAAAATATAGCAAATGAGCTTAAAAAATATGTTTTTTGTGGAGCCTCCTGACACAGTGTAATTTTTTCAAAATTTTATTCATTCTGAATTTTTCTCAAAAATTCATTTAAGTATAATATTTTTAGGAATTTTTAATATAGAAAATGAGGTCCAAATATTATAATTTTTTAAAGGCTCCTTACACAAGAGACTTGATTGTGTAATATTTTTAGAATTTCATATGTTCGAAAATATCTCGAAAATTAAGGGTTTAGGTCTAAAAATTATGATTTTAGGTTTGAAATTAAGCCTTCATGATTTCATGTGACTTGGAATGTGCAAGTTTAGTATCACATGGACCACTCTAGGTAAGAGACACTCATTAAGGGTTTAGGTCAACGCTCGCCTCCTCCTCCGCGATGTCTGCCGCCCCATCGTTGATGTTTCTGCTCAAAGAATGTCGCGCTTGACAACGCTTTTAGAATTCCTAGCGTTGTGACCACTCTAAGAATTCCTCGATGGGATGCGAAGGGCCTAGTGAACTATTTTATTTAGTTCATGTGCTGATTGATGGGTAGCGTAAAAGAGAGCAACTTTGACGTGCCTTTGAGCTAATGAATAAGATGATGCATGAAAGCCTTCTTGGGACAGCGAAATGACATAGTGTTTTTGCCATGCCGCAAATCCTTAGTGAACCGCTTTGTTTTCCTTCCTAACAAATGATGGCATGATTTCATGTGATTTGGAATGTGAGAAGTTTAGTACCACATGAAATGACGACTTGATTTTATGTTCACCCTAGATAGTAATAGTAGTAGTATTACTCCAATCGAGCTCGCATAAGGCCAACTTAACTCCTAGATAGTGGCATCCACGCTCCCACCTCTAGTGCGTATCCGCAAAGATCTTGCAAGTGTTGTTGTAGTACGATTCAAACAAGCCGAATGTTTGCTAAAGACATTGGGAGTTTACCACTATCGCTATAGCAATCTTCATCGTGAAGAACTAAAGACAGGGCCACGCTATTCACTACCAAAATCTAAATAATAGTAGTATGATTAGTACTACTTGGAGCTTAAAGAAAATCGTATGATACCTAAAATCTAAATAATAGTAGTTTGATTAGTACTACAATGGGAGTTCAAATTCGCCACTACTCCATGTGCCCACATTCCAATTCATATGAAATCGTGAAGCCCTAATTTTCGATACCTAAACTCTTAATTTATGAGATATTTTCGTAACATATGAAATTAAAAACATTACACAATCAAGTCCATCTGTAAGGAGCCTTTAAAAAATTCATAATGTTTGGACCTTATTTTTTATATTAAAAATTCCTACAAACAAAGATACTTAAATGAATTTTCGAGAAGAATTTAGAACAGATAAAATTTTGAAAAAATTACATAAGCAATTACACTGTATCAGAAGGCTCCAAAAAATCATAATTTTTAGAGCTCATTTTCTATATTTAAAAATTCATACAGAAAAGTATATTTAAATGATTTTTTCTAAAATGTTATAATAGCGCATCAAGACGATGACCGGAGGCAAATGCTTATATATATATATAAACTCACCGCACGGCCACCGTGAGGCAGTGGGTGACGTGGATATGTGGGAGACCTCGCCAAGACAACCACTGCGTATTGACAGGGCTATTTTTGCTAATACCATTTGGCGATCGCCATTTCGCAAATACCAAACGAAACTCGCTATTTTGGCCAAAATTTCAATTCAAATTTATATAGAAATTCGACGATATACAAATGGGCATATCAGGAAAATACCCGATAATCCTCTATAATGGTATTCTTCAAAACAACAAAGACTTGTGTTGAACCGCGATAGCTCTTCGCCAGCGAAAAAAAATCATAGCAAGCACGCAAGATACACGAGAATTTGTTTACGAGGTTCAAGCAAAACCTACATCTCCAAGACCAAATCATGATGGCTCCATCCACGATGAGTAGTTTTTTTTCCTTATTAGGTTACAAAAGGTCAACAAGATATATTTATATCTTGATTATATGTTCGACTCGGACTCATAATTTGTACCATAGGAGCTTCAGCCCTATACCCCTCAAATTTATAATATTTTGTAACCCCACGAATCAGATCTCCCCTATAGGGTTGTGTTGGAAAGAGTCCGAAAAATGTAAGCTACGCCCTCGCTTTGAATGAGTCTCTTTCTTTCACTTTGTTATATACGAGACATACACTCCAACTCAAGATCGACGATTTCAAGAAGACACCGATGAGTGACATGTCTTTAAAACGGGCACTAAGCAGAACATATATCAAATTTCCCTTTTTTTTTTTTTGGTGACATATTGCCCGACAAAATGCAGAACATAGAAAATGTTGGGGGCAACAGTTTGATGGTTGTAACCGCAGATGCAGATCAGCGTAGGATATAGTAACGGGGCCCACAAGGCAGAAGACCAGCGTAGGATAGAGCGATGGGGCCCACAAGGCGGCAATACTGTAGCTGGATAATGCAATGGGCCCATGGGCCAGGTTTCGTTCTTTCAACAACAATTTCGTCTTATTATGTCGAACTAGCTATTGGTGTGTGCTTCTCTCAAACAAAGTACGGCGTCATAGCCGACCGGATCGGTTCACAATAACTGATGTGAAGAGGATTTCATGCAAAGGTTGCTCTCTGAACTGCCAGCATCGGCGTGGGACAATGAATCGGAGGGTCATTGTTTTCCATCAAGCCAATTATAATTCACAGGCAAACTGGTCGGTACCGATTGACACCGACAGTGCTGACACTGTTATGTGGTACTAAGTGGGTACTAACACGGCTGTAATGTCTTTCTTGATAGTAAAGTGAGGCTGGTCATCACGGGTGGTGGATTAGTTGATCTGAGTTCGAATCATCTCTTTTTAAATATGTTGTGTGAGAAAATAAGTATTATCCCTTCACACCAGCTTTAAAAATACATCCGATGGAGAAAAAAAGATGATGATGTACTGCTACTACTAGTAGAGATTTACAATCTTGTGCAGCTGTACCACAGGAGGTAGGCCAGTACCAATTAAATACTGGTAGTACTAGTACATTAGTCGCACAGAGCGTGGCTTACAACAGTGTCAGATGGGGATCACATGGGGGGAGCTTGATCAGGGAGGGAGAAGAGCGTGAGATAAGCACATCTCTCTCTTACTGTTAGTAATTACTCCAGTGGCGTAGTCAGGATAAATACTCTATGGAGTCAATGACTTTAACATCTTAAGAATTTTATAAATTTATATGAAATTATCAATAAAAATAGAGCTATATTACAAAAACCAAACCTGTGGTGTCAGTTGACCCTACAGTTACCACTGCATCCGCCACTGAATTACTTGGTAACACCATTAAATATTGCCCTTTGGCACGCCCTTGAATAGATCACCTGGCTTTCAGAGCTTATGGAGAGGACTAGAAAAGTACTACTAGTGTCTACGTATGTACTTATTATACAGTAGTCTATCTAGGACCAAAATTTATGGTATACTACCGCCTGCTTGTGGTTTACCGAATGCTCAATTACCGACTAAACTAGAAGATGCTAAAGGTACACCGTTAACCATTCGTCGTGTAAGCAAGAAGGATGCTAAATCGAGAGCGTGGAAACAAAATGTCAATGTCGGCTCACTTGGCTGTAACGAGTTATCGCAATAGACGACACTGCAAATGCAGTTGCACATGCATGTCAGCATGTGCCTGAAAGGTCTGCAGGACAAGCGGGCGCCATATATTATGCTAAGCCGATGCATCTAGATATGGCAATCTTAAACAAGTTCTTTTCTCCTGTGCCTACCTCGCTGATGAGCCATTACTGTTTGTAGATAGATGTGCAATGCAAGTAGGCCGTGTGACTGAACTTGAGAAGTGAGTTCCCTCTCCCCTGTGCAGCATAGCATACACCATGTAGCATGCGCGGTTGGATTTCTAGTTCTGCTAAGTTTCGGGCAGACGACACCACAAACTCCATCAAAATCAAAGGGAGAGTCCAGAGATGACCTGATCGATCTTATGGGGCCTATCTGGAACACATAAATTTGTACGAAACAGTGCAATTCCTGCAGAAATTCTGCATCCAAGCAAGCTTTAACAGTTGAAGTAAAACATCGCTAAATTACTGCAAATGCTGAAATAACAAAAACAATAAGAAGCAACACATGGATTTAGTTGGTTAGAGAGATTGGTGCGGAACAGGGTTTGGATTATAGGCTGATAATCAACCGAAAATCGGGATTTTTTGTTCTATCGGGTACCGGTAAAATTAAAAACAGACAAAAATAGATAGAAATTATTGTTGTCCATTGAATTTGCTTGAATTTTATTTTTTTTATTATAACTTCGAAAAAAAACAGATTTTGATTTGAAGATTTTCGGCCCTGCCGGTAGAACCGGTGACCCCGGTAAAATTTGATAGCCGACTACCCAAACCCTTGTGTGGATTGTTAGAGATATATGTCTAAGTGTGTTATTCTCTATTGTTATGAGGCGTATATGCATATTCACCACATGTATATTGTGTATATATATCGCCTATTGGCCTCATATTGAATACAAGCGCTATTCATAACATGGTATCGAGCTGCATTAGGGTTTCCCGTCGCTTCGCTTGTCGCTCCGCCGCCGCTCGGATCCGATTCGAGGTCGCGCTCGTCGTCATCTTTGACGACTTCCTCGCTGAGTCGGCTGCCGCTGACCGCTGTCTCCGCCTTGCGCTCAAGGTCTTAGGCTGCCGCATTTCTTACGTTGCCGCCGGGCATCCGCCGCCGCCGCCGCCGGACGGCTCCATCCGCCGCCGTTGCCGCCGCCGAGGCGGCTTCCACCCGCCGCCCAACGCCGAGCTCACCCGCTGCCGTTGCCGCCGGAGGCCGCCGCCTCGAGCCGCCGCCGCCTCCCACGCTGCCGCCGCTTGAGGCCGCTCCTCGGCGCCGCCGCCGAGAGGTTGCCCTTGCCACTCGGAGGCCACCGCTTCATGGCTGCCGCCGCTTCGGAGGCCGCCGCTTCGGAGCCGGAGGTCGCCAGCTTCCCGCGCCGCCGCCCAGGAGGCCGGCCGCCGCCGCTTTCCGTGGGGAACCCTAAGTTCGTGCGGGATGTGGGTTGTCTTGAGTTGTTTGGGTTAGGCGACCCATTAGAAGCCCAAATGATTAAAGTCCCGCGGTCGTCTTGAGTTGTTTGGGTTAAAGGCCCATTAAGCCCACCCGGATTAAAAAGAAGAAGAAGAAGAAGAAACATTGTTTAACCGCCGTCGTCAATACCACTGTTAGATTCGCCGCTTGGTCGCCATAGCTGGCCCGCCGCCACCAATGGGTACTGCTTTCCTCACGCCTTGCCGTGATCTTCGATGGTGTTAATTACACCGACTTCGTGTCTCACATGCGCATCCACATGCGTGGTCTTAAATCTCGGGCGCCCTCTCCGCAATGTCGTCGCCCGCTTTGCCCTACTCCGACGGAGTTTACGCTGCCGCTGGGCCGCTTCGACAATCGACAAGGTCACGAGGCCGCTCGCTTTGCCGATGATGAGGCCGCGCCTACCAAGAGGCTCGATTCTACAAGGATCGACTAACCGCCACACTCGGTGGTACGACGACGACGCTTTGCCGGCTGCTTGCCTTTCATCGCCAAGATCCAAATTTCTTCGAGGTTGTGGGACTCCCTTCGGCTTTTCAGATGTGGACTCACCTTCGTCAGCGCTACATGCGCCCTCCGGTGATGCCCTATACCTATCCGTGGTCCGCCAGAGCACTCTTCAGCAGGTGATGCTACTGACGCTTTTTACGCCAGAGCTCATTGCTCTCGAGTTAGCCGGACTTCTCTCCGCGACCGCTTGGCCGCCGCTTCCCCGTCCGTGTTGCTCGGTCAGAT
Organism: Phyllostachys edulis; assembly: GCA_036346405.1. Classification (NCBI taxonomy): domain Eukaryota; kingdom Viridiplantae; phylum Streptophyta; class Magnoliopsida; order Poales; family Poaceae; genus Phyllostachys; species Phyllostachys edulis. The sequence continues at coordinate 12,614 of JAYEVD010000102.1, forward strand.
GCGGCCGACTGGAGTTTCAAGCAGTTCACAAGTTCCTTACTCGCTTGCGCCCCGAAGTTCGAGCGAGGCGTGTTTCGCCTCCTTGCACGCCACCCTCGTGTCACTCTCTGGAGGCTTTCATCGAGATACGCTGGAGGAGACTCGCCGAGTGGTGCCGGTCTCGATGCCACTCCCTCTGTGTTTCGCCGTCGCTCACTCGCTACACCGCTTCCTCCCCGGGCCGCGGTGGTGGTGGCCGCCCTCCATCCGGAGGTGGCCGTCCTCATCGCTTCCTATCGCGACAAGGTCACCACATTGAGTCCCAGTGCTATAAGAAGAAGCGGCATCTTTCACGCCGTTCTTCTACTGGCACTGGTGCTTCTACATCGACGTCTGCATCGACTCCTTCAGCAGTTTCTCTCACTGAGCAGGAGATAGCCAGACTTCGACGCCTGCTTGCCGCTTCAGGTTCTCCCTCGACAGGTTCTGCAGGTTCTGCTACTGACTCTTCGGGCACTGAGAAACCACCCTCTACACAGTCAGGTACCTCCCCGTGGATTCTTGATTCTGGAGCATCTTTTCACATGACTTCTGATGCTTCCACTCTGTCCTTCATTACACCTCTTGATTCTCCTGTTAGTGTTCTTACTGCTGATGGTACCTCTCTTTCTGTCTCTGGTCGAGGACCTCTTAGCAACTCATCCTTTCATGTTCCTTCTGTTGCTCATGTTCCCCACCTTACCATGCAGCTTCTTTCACTCACAAGGACATCGATCTTGGTTGTCGGGTCATTCTTGACTCGACTCTTGTTGTGTTCAGACCGCCACACGGAGCTCGGTTGGTTCGGCCCTCGGCGCCTTGACTCACAGCGTCTCTCGGGAGCTTGATCGGCTTCACCTTCCTTCCGTTGCACGTCGCCATGATCTCTCCGCTTCACCACTCGTCTCACGGCTCTTTCTAACAAGTGGCATCACCGTCTTGGCCATCTGTGTGGATCTCGTCTATCGCCTTTAGTTCGTCGTGGTCTTCGGGGTGCCTCTCGAGATGTGTCTTTAGATTGTCGAGTCGTAGTTAGGCAAGCGACTTCACTTCCTTATCCTCATAGTGAGTCAAGATCTCGGCGTCCATTTGATCTTGTTCATTCAAATGTTTGGGGTCCCGCCCTTCGTTTGAAAAGGGTCATCGATATTATATCATATTTATAGATGATTTCTCTCGCCACACTTGGATATATTTCATGTCTTCTCGAGTGAGGCATTGTCTATCTATAAACAATTTGCCACTATGGTTCGCATACAGTTCTCCACTCCTATTCGTGTCTTTCGCGGCCGACTCTGCTGGCGAGTACTCTCTCGTTACACTGACTTCCTTGTCGAAAGTGGCACTCGCTTCGCTTCTCTTGTCCCGGTGCTCATGCTCGAATGGTGTTGCCGAGCGCAAGCATCGTCACCTCGAGTCGGCTCGTAATCGATGATTGCCGCCTATTCCACCTCACTTTTGGGCCGAGGTCGTTTCCATTGCCACCTATCTCGTCAACATCCACCTTCTTCGCTTCTTCGTATGCAATCCCTTTTGAGCGTCTCTGTGGTCTCCTTCCTGACTGCTCTGCCCTTCATCTGTTTGGCTACGTTTGCTACATTCTCCTAGTCCTCGAGAACGCACTAAACCGATCGCTCGACTGTTGAGTGTGTTTTTTCGGGATACTAAAGCTTGAAGCACAAGGGCTATTCTGCCGGATCCTATTGGTCGACGGATGCGGATTTCTCGGGATGTGACTTTCGACAAGTCTCGTCCCTACTACCCACGCCCTGTCTCTCTTTCGGCTTCCTCTGTGGAGTTTCTGTTTTTTTTACCTTTCCAGATACACCTATATCTGTCTTGCCCTCGTCCACCCGTCCCACTGAGTCTCCACATATTCCTCCTGTGGCCTCTCCGCCGTTGTCGCCACCGCTTGCCTCTTGCGGCTCCTCAGCTCCCCCACTATACTCGCTCACACTCGCCGACCTCGATTGAGGATCTTCCAGATGAGCCATCTTCTTCGATGTTCCATCTTCTTACGATGCTCCATCTTCCCGATGGGTCATCTTCTCCTCGTTACGCCTCCGCGATCGCCAACGATTCGCCCCCGCCTGCTTTTGCCTTTGTTGGCTAGACTACTTGAGAGCTGTCTCTCTGGGATGTCTTTATTTCACCCCGAGTGGTAGCATGCCATGGCCGAGGAGATTGTCGCCTCGAGCGCATCGGTACTTGCACTACTACAAAATATGCTATAATAGACGCCCCATCACAGACGGTTCCTTTGGAACCGCCCGTGTTGGGTCCGTCTCGACTGCAGGTGGCGCGGGCACCTATCACGAGCATGATTTTTAGAACCGTCATTCATAGTCACCTATCACAGACGGTTTATTAATAGAGCCGTCTGTGAATTATCACAGACGGTTCTATTCACAAACCGTCTATGATAATCCCCCCAATCACAGACGGTTTGTAATTAGAACCGTCTGTGAATGATCACAGACGGTTCTATTAAAAAACCGTCTGTGATAGGTGCGTATCACAGACGGTTCTTAACAAAAATCGTCTCTGATTGTTCGGCGGGAAACGAAAATTTGAACATAATGGGCGGGCTGCCGAAACTCGCTTTATATAACCTCCATTTCCTCCTCTGCCGTCTCTCCTCCTCACACCTCATACCTCCATCTAGTCCTCACACCTTGCGCCCCGGCGTCCCCCGAGCTTGTCGCCCGCGGCTGATGCGGGGGGAATGCCCGATCTTCACGACGTAGGATCGATGATAACTTTGGATCCGTGCAACCTGACGAACCGATGGCGCCAACCATTTCAAAACAAAGAACTGCGATAAAAAGAATTCGCCCAACCACACGCTCGTGATCCCGTCTACCCGATCACACCAAGTAGACGTGTCGCTGCTCCTGCAAAACACAAGGATTCACAAGAACGACGGACGGCACAACAGATTGGAAGTCCCTATTCTAGTGGGGGCAAATATTGCTCAAACCCTAGAATCAAGAGTATATTGAAATCTGAAAAATATCCGTCGTCCCCGGTACAAGGTGGAGGGTGCGGCTATTAAAGAGCTAGGGCCGGCTGTGTTTGGTTCGGTCAACCAGCCGAAGCAAACTAGTATTCGGCCAACCAGCCGATTGAATCACCTAAGTATGGTTTGGACTCAAGACCTTAAACGAGATTACATGACCGGGTTCAGCGGCTCGGCCAGACTTGACGCAAGTCTTGGATGGCTCACGGTAGCATAATCATCTTGGGCTTCCACGCAAGGGTCAGGTGCTGCCTTGGACTGCCATGCTGATGGGCCTTCTGTTGCAACTTGGACTTGGAAATATTGGTGAAGTGCTCTCTCGGCAGGAAATTGGCAAAGGCTTGTAGCCCTTTTGTCTTCACGTGTAGTGCTCCATGCCTCCATGCATGCACGGTTGAATTAATTTGCATGTCACATGGCTGCATGTCTCGTCTCTTTCTTTGATTCCAAAGAAAACAACAGCTAGCTCTTTCTTTTATTTTCCTCATGCATGTATGCATGTTACATGTAAAAAAGATCTTGTGCAATGCTTCTTGCCCTATTGAACTCAGTCTTGCATGCTTTTATATGTGTATAACTGCACAAACAAAACATAGAACTATTAGGTAGTGACGTATTCTTATTAGTAAGATTAAAATCATTTAAGAGCGAGTTCACCTGTTGGTTAATAAATGTATCCCTTGCTTGTGTAATCGGTTCAATCGGGATGTCCTCATCAGCGGCCTCCTCCAACTTGCCCCGGCCTCATCGTCACCGGCCTCCTCCACCTCGCCCGGGCCTCGTTGTCACTGGCCTCCCACGACTTCGTCACCGGCCTCCTCCACTTCGTCGCCCCGGCCTCCCACGACCTTACTGTCTCTACTCCCCCTTTGCTCTGTGATGTGGATTACTAAGAGCTAGTGTTAGTGCTCTGTAAATGGATTGAGTTGATGCTACTGTGATGTGGGTGATGTTGTGGTTTATTGTTGGAGGCTCTCTGTGCATGTGTAGTTCATGTTGAGTTATTTGGTTTGGGCAAAAATATAGATGGTAGATCGCGACTTTGTCCGATAAAACCGCCATAACTTTTGCATACGAACTTTCGGATTATGACGTTCTTTGGCTCGTTGGAAAGCTAACGAAAAGTTCAATCTGAAAATCCATAAATCCATGTCAGATTCATTCGCGAGGCTCAGAGACTCTGACAAAGTGAAAACCCCAAAAAAGGTCGTTTAGGGCCTCAAAACGACCTCAAATTTTAGCGGCCGTTTTCGTTTTTTTGCGCGAAAAGGCTATCACAGACGGTTTTAAACAAGAACCGTCTGTGAAAACTCATCACGGACGGTTTTAAACAAGAACCGTCTGTGAAAATGTCATCACAGACGGTTTGTAAATTAAACTGTCGGTGATATTCTCGGATCACTGTGAGCGGTTTTTGATGAAAATTGTGCGTGATAATAGCCTTCGAGACGGTTTCAACAAAAAACCCGCTCAGGATAGTGCGATCACGACGGTTTTGAACCGTCAGGATAACCGCTGTTATCACTGCATCAACAAATATAGACGGTTCGAAAACCGTCTGTGATGACGGTTCCGAGCCGTCTGTGATGAGGCTTCCTGTAGTAGTGTTGGGATCTTGTTCCTTTTCCATCTCACTCTCGTCCTATCACGTGTAAGTGGGTCTATAAGATTAAGACTCGCTCTGATGACTCTCTTGAGTGCTATAAGGCGCGTCTTGTTGCTCGTGGCTTTCAGCAGGAGCATGGTCGTGACTATGACAAGACTTTTGCTCCTGTGGCCCACATGACCACTGTCCGCACTCTTCTTTCGGTGGCGTTTGTTCGCCACTGGTCTGTTTCTCAGCTTAATGTCAAGAATGCCTTTCTTAATGGCGAGTTGCGTGAGGAGGTCTACATGCATCCGTCACCTGGGTATTCATTCTCGAGGGCATGGTCTGCCGCCTTCGCCGCTCTCTATGGCCTTAAGCAATCCCTCGTGCTTGGTTTGGCGCTTCTCCTCTGTGGTCATTGTCTGCGATTTTTGAAGAAGTGATCATGATCCTGCGCTATTTGTCCACACTGCCGTCGTGGTCGGACTCTTCTTCTTCAGATGTTAATGATATGCTCATTACGGAGATGATTCTGAGTATATTGCCTTTGTCAAGGCTCGTCTTAGTGAGCAGTTCCTTATGTCAGATCTTGGTTCTCTTCGTTACTTCCTTGGGTTTGAGGTTACTTCCACTCTAGATGGTTTCTTTATGTCTCAAGAGAAGTATATTCAGGATTTTCTTGATCGCGTCTCTCTCACTGATCATATGGATGAGGACTGATCATGCAGCCTCAGTAAGAACTAGCTCGGCCACAAAATAAATAACGAGGATCATAAGTAAATTAAGCATGGCTTGCACAAATTAAGCCCGAGAAATCATGCCAAATGAACTTTTATTTACTCATTATTTTGACAGTACGTACGAACACGGGCAATTAACTAATCAGACGATCGATCGAACTAAACCTTGTACAGTACCCCAGGAACAGGGTGCAAGCTTAAGGACCCGGGCTTGTTCTTGGTCTTCCCGTAGCAGTAGGGCAAGAAGCCCTTGTCCAACCCTACCATGGTGGGCGACGGCGTGACCTGCATGAACATGTAGTTGCCGGAGAAGAGGTCCCCGACGTAGGGCCTCCCTTCCTTGAGCCGCGTCACCACCTTGGCCACCGACGCCCTCACCCTGTCGCCCACAGCGGCCGCCTTCCTCCGCAGCGCCCTCGCGAGGCTCGAGATCCTCAGCCGCGGCCTCCGCCTCCGCCGCCCGCCGCCTCCGGAGAACGACCTCCACGTTATATTCCTCCTGGCGTCTATGGCGCCCGCATGGTGGTATGGTCTTGGACTGAGACGGTGGTGGAGTGGTGATCCTGGTCTTGCTGGGCATCAGGAGGTGGGAGCTTCTTGAGCTTGAGCTTGAGCTTGGGTATCAGTGGCCTTAGAACCCGTAAGTTGTCCAGGCTCGCCGGTGACACGTTGGTAGCTTCGATAAAGTTTCACGGTGATCATGACTAAAAAATAGAGTTATGTTTAGATAATAAGACGATCGGTATTTAGCTTGCGAATTGTTCAAGCTTTGAACCGCGCTGCCACCGCCTGATGTACTGCTACTACTAGTAGAGACTTACAATCTTGTGCAGCTGTACCACAGTAGGTAGGCCAGTACCAATTAAGTACTGGTACATTAGTCGCACGGAGCGTAGCTTACAACAGTGTCAGATGGGGATCACATGGGGAGCTTGATCAGGGAGGGAGAAGAGCGTGAGATAAGCACAGCTCTCTCTTACTGTTAGTAATTAACTCGGTAACACCATTAAATATTGTCCTTTGGCACGCCCTTAAATAGATCACCTGGCTTTCAGAGCTTATGGAGAGGACTAGAAAAATACTACTAGTGTCTAAGTATGTCCTTATTATACAGTAGTATGTGCAGGGCTAAAATTTATGGTATACTCTCGCCTGCTTGTGGCTTGTGGCTTGCCGAAAACCGAGTTACCGATCAGCGGTAGTCTCTTTGAACATGACTGAACTAGAGGATGCTAATGATACACCGTCAACCATCCATGGGTAGGAAACGCGACAAGGCTGCCCCCTTGGTCCGCACATGCTCGTATAAGCAAGAAGGATACTAAATCGAGAGCGTGGAAACAAAATGTCAATGTCAGCTCACTTGGCTGTAACGAGTTATCGCAATAGACGACACTGCAAATGCAGTTGCACATGCATGTCAGCATGTGCCTGAAAGATCTGCAGAACAAGCGGGCGCCATATATTATGCTAAGCTGGTGCATCTAGATATGGCAATCTTAAACAAGTTCTTTTCTCCTGTGCCTACCTCGCTGATGAGCCATTACTGTGTGTAGATAGATGTGCAATGCAAGTAGGCCGTGTGACTGAACTTGAGAAGTGAGTTCCCTCTCCCCTGTGCAGCATATCATACACCATGTAGCATGCGCGGTTGGATTTCTAATTCTTCTAAGTTTCGGGCAGACGACACCACAAACTCCGTCGACGGGTAAGTCTCCAGAGATGAACTGATCGATCTTATGGGGCCTATCTGGAACACATACATTTGTACGAAACAGTGCAATTCCTGCAGAAATACTGCATCCAAGCAAAGCTTTGACAGTTGAAGTAAAACATCGCTAAATTACTGCAAATGCTGAAATAACAAAAACAATAAGAAGCAACACATAGATTTAGTTGGTTAGAGAGATTGGTGTGGATCAGGGTTTGGATTATAGACTGATAATCAACCGAAAATCGGGATTTTCGGTTCTATCGGGTACCGGTAAAATTAAAAAAAGACAAAAATCGATAGAAATTATTGTTGTCCATTGAATTTGCTTGAATTTTATCTTTTTTATTATAACTTCGAAAAAAAACAGATTTTGATTTGAAGATTTTCGCTAGGACTGATCATGCAGCCTCAGTAAGAACTAGCTCGGCCACAAAATAAATAACGAGGATCATAAGGAAATTAAGCATGGCTTGCACAAATTAAGCCCGAGAAATCATGCTAAATGAACTTTTATTTACTCATTATTTTGACAGTACGTACGAACACGAGCAATTAACTAATCAGACGATCGATCGAACTAAACCTTGTACAGTACCCCAGGAACAGGGTGCAAGCTTAAGGACCCGGGCTTGCTCTTGGTCTTCCCGTAGCAGTAGGGCAAGAAGCCCTTGTCCAACCCTACCATGGTGGGCGACGGCGTGACCTGCATGAACATGTAGTTGCCGGCGAAGAGGTCCCCGACGTAGGGCCTCCCTTCCTTGAGCCGCGTCACCACCTTGGCCACCGACGCCCTCACCCTGTCGCCCACAGCGGCCGCCTTCCTCTGCAGCGCCCTCGCGAGGCTCGAGATCCTCAGCCGCGGCCTCCGCCGCCGCCTCCCGCCGCCGCCGGCGAACGACCTCCACGTTATCCTCCTCCTGGCGGCTATGGCGCCCGCATGGTGGTAATGGTCTTGGACTGAGACAGTGGTGGAGTGGTGATCCTGGTCTTGCTGGGCATCGGGAGGTGGGAGCTTCTTGAGCTTGTGGTAGGAGAAGCTGCTCGTTATCAGGTAGGAGGGCATGGCGAGGCTGGCTGGAACGCGCGTAGGGTGGTGAGGGAGGAGGAGGCTTTAGTAGCGTCTTGCACGCGTGCGTGCTCGCGGCTTCGCGCGTGTGTACATGTACGTATACTTCTCTAAGTTGGGTGTATGTGTAGCAAAACAGCGCAGCACAGGATGCATAAGGTAGGGTTGAGCTGAGGCGAGCGAGGTGGTGATGGCGACGGCTGGCCACACTTAAAGAGGGCGTAAATGTGGTTGGGGTTTGGACGATGGGCATGCGGCTGTTGGGTTGGTGCCTGCTGCGTGATGCAGAGTTTTCTTTTTCTAAAACGACACCGCGACGAAATAGCCAAAATAATTTTTCCACGAGTAAATTTGTGAAAATAGTAACGTGTCGTGCTCAAAAACCACGGCAGATGTCTACCGCACGTTCACCACACAGTAGCCCATCTGCCGCGCGTTCACCGAGTTGCAGGTGCCCTACCGCCGAATGGGAGCCCTCCACATGGCCAACTGCGCGATAGGCCCCCTGTTGTGGCTTTTAAGTGTGGCACAGGTGTTATTTTTGCCAATTCGCTAATAAAAGATCATTTTTGCTATTTGGATTCACAACACGTCATTTAAGGCGCACAAAAAACTCTCGTGATGCATGCAGTTAATGCGAGCTGTGCCTGTTTTCCCGCCAGCCGCACTGCTGCTCAGTTACTGGCCGGCACTCGGTGGTACAGGTAGGCAGGCATCACGGTTCATAGCGGTTTGCGCGTCGCGTCCACGGGCGGTCGTCGGCAATTCGACGTGCCAGCGATCGAGGGCTGGACGGTAATTCCGTAGCCCAAGCGGAGTTATAGCCTTATAGGAGTAGTAACCAACGACGGGCAGGCAGTGGCGCCAACCGCCGGCGCACTGGCAAACCGGGCTTGGCGCGGGGAACATCACGTGACTCACCATCGATCGATCTCATCCAGCGGCCAACGCGGCCTCCCTTGCCGTGCTGCCACCGCCTGACGGCAAGTGAAGCGGCGTAGCGGCGCCGGTTTGCGTGGGCCGAGCGCGCGCAGCGCAGCCAATCCAACAAGCATCCAGCGCGGCGGATCGATGGCCGCCGGATGCGAGCCAGCCCCCGCGCGCGTCAAGCCACCAAGACCGGTCGTCTGCGCCTCCTCTCTCTGCGGGCCGGGCGTTAGTTAACCCCCTTCACTTGTACACCGTGGTGAGTGAGAATGAGGTAGGCTTCACAGCTCACAAAAATCTTTGCTTCCGTTTACACTAGAACACATAAATCTATTCGACTCGCATACAGTCAGCCATACAGTTTCTGAACCTTACCCAGCACTTTTGCAGGTAGCAACTTGAGCAGAAAGGAAAGCCAGCTGACAGGATTTCACGGGCAACAAGAAATAGGATTATTAGCTCAAAATCGGAGGCAAATGCTATGCCCTCTCATTTAAAAAAAAAGGTTTTTACACTTGAAGATCCTCTTCTGAACAGCAGTAGCACACAGCAAACAAGGGAAAGCATGCATGTGCTAGACAAGGGCCTGCCACCGCTGTGGCTTTGACCACTACGCACAGCTGCTTCTTGCCCATTTGCCTTATACCCACCCATATTTACATGCACTCACAAGTATAACAGCACGCCGATGCAGGGGCGACGCTGTATTGTGCTTCACCACCCGCCCGGGAGCTGATCCGCTGGCTATAACCAGATAAGATACACCGGTGGTGCCTCATCCTCTCTTTCGTGGAAACATCTCTAATTTACATCTGGCTAGCCGCATATTTCATTCGTCATAGTAGGCTCATTAGGATACACATAAGGGGCACCAGGACCCAATGACAGGAACTCCACTGCCTCCGGGTAGCATAAGCTGCAATCACAATAGATAGTGAATAAATGATACAACATGAGGTAAACATGCTGAAAATGAACGAGCGCGATCAGAGAAATTGAACCATAAAACATACAGTAAACATAGGTTCATCAATGCCATCTTAACGAAACTATTATTAGCTGGTTAGAAACAAACATTCATTCACGGCATTGGAAAGGAAAGCGATGCATGATTTTTACATGATTGCATAATTCACATCTGAAAAGAAACCCAAAAGGAAACTGAAAAAATGAGCACAAGCAGTAAATGGAACAGTAGACCGAACTGGTTTAGACATGCACATGAAACTCAACAGAGGAAAAGCCCTTATCCAGACTGTTCTCATTGCCTTATGTCATCACAATATAACTAAACTTTTATCTTGGACAATTAATCATTCTCATTTAGTGCTAGTAAATCCCAAGAAAACTGTAAAAGTTTATCCACAACAAACGCTAACAATAAATGAGTGCCTTTTGGAGATAAGTAACAATCGCTAACAGCTGCGAAAATATAATAAAGGAAAAGGCACTCACATGAATGAGGTGCTGGGGCCACAGATGACATTCCAGCAGGAGGACCTGTTCTTGTTCTATGTTCACTTGGAGGATGTGCATGAGCAAAAGAAACAGTGGGCAAAGGAGGCTCTGAAAGAACTGGAGGGGATGGAATAGGTGGCATACTGGAATCATGTGGTGAATGACGAACAGGCGAAGGTGACAATGGATGATGCGGTGAAGCAGCGGGAGGAGCAGAACGGTGATCATTGGCTACAGGCTCAGCAGCTGGTGTTACAGGAGCCCTGTTCTTTGACTTTTTGCCATATGGGCACCCAGATGGAGGTGGAGCGCCGTATCTGGGTTGATGTACAGGGAAATGTATCGGAGCAGGAGCAGGAGCCGGAGCCAAATGCCTGCTATCTTCATGACCATGGTGATGGTGATGATGGCGGTGGTGACCATGATGGTGCATGGGTGCTGGACTAGGTGCATCAGAACCACCCCCACTATGTAAAGAATGCCTAAGATAGGAGGAAAGGCTTATCTGCTTTACTCTGCCAAATACAGTATGGTTCAGACCAAGGTTTCCTGAAGATGAATTAGTAATTGTTTGCGCCAACTGCTTCATCCTTGGTACAGATGGCTGGTGATTCCCAACTTCAAGAACAATGGAGGTCTCAACAATAGTTGGAGGAAGAATCGTCGAACCTTGCAAATTCGCCAATTTGATATAGAGATTCTGCAATGCAAAATAATAGAATATCAATCGAAGAAGAAAAGGAGGCAATGTACACTACAAAACATCAACTTTTCCATGATAAAAAATGAAGATGGATTAAAATCCCAGGTACTTTTTTCACTTTCTGGATAGTGCCTGACAGTCCAGGAGAGAAGTATCATCCATATTCTTGATGCAAATAGAATATGACAAAAAGGAGAGAGCCCTCGTAGATTAGAGATTGAGGTAAGCTTCGAATGTTAAGGCAGGGAAACACAGCCTTGCTATCTTGTCTTACTTATTTAGAAACCACACTTCACTACTGCACGGAACCAAGTATAACAACCATTTTCCAGGTGATGCTAGCGAAAAATAATTCAGTTGATAATTCTATCGCATAAACCTATTGTAATTTGTAACAATGCATGCTCTCTCAAACTTAAAGACATGTGTTTGCATACATGCCCGTGCAAAGTAATACGAGCAAATGTCCCTGGTGGAGGCCTTGTTACATGATGCCATAAATTAAGAGGATAAAATGCAAAATATTACATGTCTAGAAAGTTATATATGTGGGTAGCGTCACATACAAATGCAGGTACCCAAATTACAGAAAGAAACAAATACCCAAAACCTTCAGACATATTCGACAACGAAGATCACTAAAAAGGGGGTACAGTCAAATGAACAAAACTTATATGTAACCTTGCATTGCATTATTAAATTATAATTATAATGGAGACGGGTAAAAATGTAACTAGGCCAAAAGGTAGCACTAACCTCATAGGAATTGAGTAGTAGTCCTGTCTTCATTTGATCCTTTAACTCATCGGTTCTGTCTTGTACTTTGTAGATTGGGAAATTCAGAGTGAAATTAAAAGTCGCATGGGGTCTCTGAAGAAGAAAAGCAGTTTGTGGAGGAATTATTGTTATTCCTCCAGGGAATTTAAGCACTTCAAAGGACGATGAATTCCCAAATAGGAACTCAGTCAAGTGGAGTGTTGACTGCCGCACAACCAAGGACATAAAAGAAGACCTAAGAATGCTCAACCATGTTGATGATATAGTCTTCTTTGGATAAGGCACAATGCTGAAGACAACATTTGTCCAGTTTGATCCAACTAATGGTTGCAGTAAATTTACAACCACCTGTATAGGTATTCAAGCATCAGGTTAGGGCATATAGGCGAACATATCAAGAAATGTATAAATAAATAAAAGATGTTGCAGAGCATACAGTGGAGTTAGGGATGCCAATTTCCTCATAGATGTCCAATTCTAGCTTAGACGTATTTCCATTCAACTCAGGAACCGTCTTCCGTAGCCTAAAGCTTGCCACTATATCAGCTGAAAAATATAGGTTGATTAGAATAATATGTTAAAATAAAGTACTTACTGCTATGAGCACATTACATGATTGCATCACGCAAGATGTGGCTCTAAATGATATCGAATGCTGATCAACACATGATACACCAACAGGTCTAGTACCCTTACACAATGGAATAAAGAATATTGAACACTGCAATTGCTCAAAACTAAATTGGAAAAATTCGCACCACAGCCTTCCATAAGTGCCACTTTAGTAAATACCACCCAAAGTTTCCGCCTTAGACCCTTAATAAAAATTCATGAAAAATCATATGGTTTGGGAATAGATCGCACCTCAAATTCATGGCTAGTATTCTATTACAGCTCAATCCTTTATTGCTGTTGTTGCAACAATGAGAAACGGCAAGTGACTACAACTCCATCCCTTTAGCAGCTCACATGACTATCCACCGTACATAGCCTGATGAAAACTTATCTCGAATAATAATGCTACAGCACTGACGGTTCATCGAAATTCAGTCACTGTTTTCGAAGGCAAAACCCGTCCATTACTCAGGGTAACATAATAGTTTCACCAATTTGGCAGCAAACGTTTTCCAAAAAAATTCTCAACTAACTTCCTTTGCAAAAATAGCACCGACACATGCCTTAAGCAACACAGATCAGATACAAATATCAAAATCTTCCGGAAAGGGGCCATATGCGAGTAAATTAGCAGGCGATGCTCTAATAGCATGGTGAAACTAAGGCATGGAGCTGTGAAAAAATTCCAGCTTGCGCTCCAAACCAAACAGAACATGCAGCGTCTTGACCAGGTTGGTTCCTCATAGTTGATTCAAATTTCCACCCAAAGCTGCACCCGCTCACTCCGTACATCCAGATCCAAAGCTGCAGACACTGAGCATTCACAAATCCGGCACGAAGTAAACACAAATCGAACAAACAGCCACTACTCGTCGGGCATTGACACAGACGCACGAAACGGAATCAAAACTACACCGAGATCCCGCAATGCAGACCCGCTCACCTTCGAACCCGGCGCCCGGATCCGGCCCCTCCGCCCCCCTGCCCCGCCGGGAGAACGGCGGCATCCAGAAGACCGCCGACAGAAGCACGGCGACGCCGAGCACGAGCGCCGCCACGCATTGCAGCCGCACCACCCCGCGCGAGCCGCCGCCGCCGCCTCCGCAGCAGCAACGGCGGCCGCTACCGCCCCCTCCTCCTCCGCCTCGTCCGCCGCCGCCTGCCCCGTCCGGCGGCTGCTGATCCTCGCCGGCCTCCTTCCCCATGCGGCGCGATCTCACGCATCGCGGCCGGCAACCGCCGCCGTCGAGGAGAGGAGGAGCCCGCCATTGCCGCCGAGGAGAGCACCGGTGGCTGGGTTGGTGGCGCTAGGGTTAGGGCCGTGGGTTGGGTTCGCTGAGGCGTCGCTGCTTAAGGAGGAGGAGAGGAGATGGAGGTGGGCGAGGAAGGTGAGAGAAAGTGAGAGGTAAACCGCACCGAGGTGAAGTGAAATGGAGGAGAGAGAGAAGTAGCTGCAGCGGTTGAAGGCTTGGAGCCTCGGAGGGAGGGAGTAGACGAGTAAAAGTCGCAGGTGTGAGGTGTGACTCTCTAGGCGGTAGAGCTCACTTAGCTTGGTTTATTAAAGTCGTTAATTTGGTTTTGGTTGGGTTAGTGCGGACTAATTTTTTGCTTTTGGTCTTTTTGATCTTCTGTGGTAAGCAGCTTTGTTTTATTTGGGTTTTTGTTGAGGATGGTTTCAAGATTTTGAATTCGGGAGGGGCAAAGTCCAGGATGGGATCTTCTGTGCTCAATTAGTTTTTCTAGATGATTGTGAGGGCGAATGTTAGGTTACACGTGGACATCGGTATGTACATGTACTCTCCGTTTCAGAATACTTAGCCTTTTGACTTTTCACGGTCTCAAAGTTAAACTTTGACTCTTAATTTTATACTAATAAATCTAGAAAAATATTATGGGAGTGTGATATTTACGAAAGTATTTCTGGCGTCAAATCTAATAATACCATTTTAATACGACCAATCTAAATATTTAGAAACATATTGTTGGTTAAAGATTAACAAGTTTGAGTGGTCAAAGTCAAAGAGGGCAAGGTATTCTAAAATGGAGGGAATAATTGTTATTTGATCACAGTACAAATACATGTAGTATGCAGTAGTTTGCAATATCAATTTAGTGGCTCTAACCTTCTAGAAACTATGGTTTTATATGGATTTTAAGCTTGCCTTTCTTGATGCTTACTTATGCCCCGTTTGTTTAGGCTTAGGCTTTTGGCTTACAGACTTAAAGTTAGCTTTTGGCTTAAGCGGTTTATAAGTACATTAGATTTTTAAGCTAAGCTATGGTGTTTAGTAATCGACTTTTGATGGGCTAGTTGGCTTCTTGAGTAATAGCTTATTGTTGAAATGTCTAAAATGCCCTTGAGGTTATGCGTACTTGTTTATGCATTGATCGAACATTGATATGAATGTATTGTGGACTTTGTTCATCGAGTGAAAACTACGTGGATGAGTGAAGGCACAGGCCATGCGATCAAAGAATCGTGTTGAGATCGGAGGAGGAGTACGATGGCGGTGGCGAAAGCGAGGATGAGTGCTTGGGGCGGGACAACGGCGTCGGGCTTTAGAGAGAGTATGGTAGCCGTGATGGAGGTGGAGGTCCGAGGCGTGGCGGTGGAGATCTAGACAGACGTGGGTCGCAGAAGAGTGGGCGAAGGTCGCGACGAGGACATTTGTATGTAGTACTTCACCGTGTTGTGCAATCTCGTGTAAACATTTGTGCTCGTTTCAGACCAGGAGACATCGAGTTCATAAATTCTCAATACATTACAATAACATAGTTTATTTTGTTGTGATTTGTTGTTAGATTCACATTGCTTGTTACATGCTGCAAAGTGCAAATGTTGAATTCTGGTTTTAGTACATTGCTATTCAGAATGATATACCCTGTTACATTGCTATTCACACACGGATGGTAGTGTTCATCATATGAAGTCAATGTTATTGCTTCAATTTTATCACTCTTCCTTCGGAAAATGTCATTCAACGTACATTTGGTATTTTGAATTTGCTAAGTTACCATGAAGACAAGCAAAGAGAATTATCGTTGTAACAATGGCTTTGCATAATTTCATTCGAGATAACGCTTTGTTTTATATAGATTTTGCTAGTGTAGAGGAGTGAAGATTATGTAGATAGGGATATGTCGAACAACTTCAGTGAACCTGATGTTGCGGTTGCTATAGATGATGTTGACATGTCGACCTGCGTGACGCTATTGCAGCGGCTTACTTTGCAATTATGAATGTATTACGTTTAACGCTCGATTTACATTTGTATGTCACGTGCAAAAAAATAATCAAATCCACTCATAATATCCTTCAAACGACATTAAAAAAACCATAATTTGTCTCATTAGTATTCTAGATATTTTTTAACTCAGAATAATTAGTCAGCTTAACTAAAAGTCAGACTGTTGAACACTAAACATTTTCATCTCAACAGTGCAGGCATTCAGCCATACAGTCCTGTAATTCTTGTAAAACTTTAGTGTGCTTCACTTGGTGCACAACGCTCTTTTCGCTGACATGGATGCTATTCTATGATGTTGCAGGCAACGTGAGAGTTTGAATTTTGGTTTCTGTGACGAAGAAGAGCTATTTTAGAAGCCGCTGTATCGACATGCCTTTGTCCTTGTGTCACATACATAAGCATGGGGATGCGACAAAGTGCTGGTGTGGTGGGTTTGGCAGTATGACCCCGTTGGGTGCAGATGGATGGGCGAGCGACCGCTGGACTCGGAGAGACCCGTGACGTGGCCCCGGCCCCCTTCCCTCCCTCCCTCCTATCTGGCTTTCTCGTGCTTCCTTTCTTTCTCGGAAAGCGACGCCCTCCTCCCACGAGCAACCTCCTGCACCCGGTCCTGTGCACCAGCGATCTCGTAATGATCAACGTTAATCCATCGGGCCCACCGTCATTGGAACACTTTAATGGGCTGGTCCTTAGCACCGGGTGCGCGGACGGGTTTCTACGTTCCTCAAGTTGGTCCACGTGCTTTCGCGTAAATTACGAAGCGTTGCCACCCCTAGTCCCCCTGACGAGTCACCGGAATAGTCGCTGCTCGCTCATCACTGGCTCGTGGACATCCGCGGCCGCGGAACAGCGCCACGAAACAGGAACGCCCCGGCCGGCGAGCAGATAGAATAAATAAATAAAACTCCACGCCGTCACCACCACGTGGGGGAGGATTTGCCAAGCCCCACCAGTCGGGGACGCACGCGGCGTGGGTAAGTGGTGATCTTTGTTTGGATCCAATTTAAATCATAACAAGTGTTTATGTAAAAAAGATAAGTGATTTATTCTACCACAAGTCATGAGACTGATGACGAGTAATAAGAGCCTAAAGGTGGAAGTTAATGTATCATAGGATTTTCTTCTGGGATCAGGTGGGGTTGGGAACTCGCCGTCAGCGATTGAGGAGGGGAGACGCCACTTGGACTCCATCGCGTCCGCCGTTACAAGGACCATGCAACTAACTGCTGCTGCTGCTGAGCTCATCGCCTCGCGCTGTGTGCGTGTGCAGTGCGCGCGTGTGGGTTTGTTTGTACTCCTGATCTGTGAACGTCGAGATGAAATCAACCACCGTCCCGTTTTCTGTTCACGGATGCGGGCTCTTGTAGCTCCTGTTGAGTTAATACTTAATTAATACTAGTTATGTGCTCGTGCGTTGCAACGGAAACTCATACTTTGCACCAATAATTTATATGCAATGAACACTAACTGTCTCAAACATACTATTCACTTGAATGTGCAATCATAGAATATTCAAATCATTTCATTGAAGTATACATTGTTCCTTATTGCAAGTGGTTCAAGTGTTAAATAAGGTTTGAGAGCATTGGAAGCGAACAATATCACAAATAACTCTTTTCGCATTAGAAAAAGAAACTTTTCTTGCATTGATATGTATATATAATTATGTCACCATCAAAGATAACTGTGCCTAACAAACAGAACCGATGAGAGCGATCATACATCAGAATATGCAAGTACACAAGAAAGCAATTTGTTATGATCGGGAAAACCCTCTAGAGCCAAAAATTTTGAGGTCGTAGATAGACCGATTCTGCATGAATAAGTTTTTCGAATTTTTTACGAAAATTTCAAAACCCAGGTTTGAGATCACTTTCGTTTTTCGGTAAAATCGACCGAATTTTCGAAATTTTCTTAAAATTTCACCGAAATTTTACTACCAATTTTTGTCGAAAGAATCAAATGTTTATCGAAATTCGAATAAAAGAAACCTAGTCTCTCTTGTTCAAGCATCAATTCATCTTTGTTTAACGAGTGCGATTATTACAATCAATAAACAAAATAACTAACAACCTCTAGCTCCCATCAAAGATCAAACAAGTTATTACATAACAAGCAAAAGGCACATGAAGGCATCCGGTGATCCAGTTAGCCTTCGAAGTGCATGAGAGCAAAAGCTTCTTGAACATCTTGAAGATTCTTATGCATGATAGCTCTTCGCCTCTTCGCTCCAAAGAATCAAAAGTTCAAAACACTCCTCCAAGGCTCCAACATCCAAAGACTCCAGGTCCCATATGATCCGGGCATCCGACTCTTGCTCAACACACTCATGAGTGTAATATCAAGCAAAAAAGACAAGGTGAAGTAACAAGCTTAAGAAATAGACAAGTGCTAGACTATAGTAATTGCAAATGAATTTACTCTCAAGTCGTGAAATAGCTTTATTTACTAACGCTTGCTCCATGAAAAAGGCTTGTAGGTCTAGCTTGTTTGTTTAACTATTAATTAGTGCCATCTCAAAAACAAAAGTATTAACTAGTTCTAGGTTGGAGATTGCGGTGAAGAAACTCTAAGAAGACCAATCATGTCCGGTTTACATTTAACTTGAAAAAGTTTCAAATAAAGAGAAGGGATGTAGAAAGAACATTTAAATTAAGTTTAGCTTGGAAGAATGAAAAATGAGCTTAGCTAGCAAGGTCGAAATAAATAATTAATGGTGTGATAGCATACCTAACGGCTACTTGGCTAGTACAGGCTGGAGAGGTCCTTCTTCTTAGCAACCCTCGATAGAGCGAGAACCATGGTCCGCGTCTGTGTTGCATGTGTGAAGTGATCCTCTTGATGAATCAAGTGGCGAGTTAATGACTTCAAATGTGAAACAGAGTCCATTAGCATTTTGTTGAACTCAGTTTGAAAGACTCACAAAAGTAACACAAATACCTTGAGACTCAGTTGCTTGGACATGTTGTTGTCCTCCTCTTTCGCTTCCCTTGCCATCGACCCGTCGTCGTTGTCATCGTTACCACCATCATCTTGAGAGAATCAGCTGTCTTGAGACTCAAAGATAATCGGGGCTATTGGGAGGAGTCTCCGTGTCATCATCACTTCCCACAAAATCCTCCTCTTAAATGCCTTACGGCCTTCTTTCCTTTCTTCTTCTTCTCCTTCCTTGCACAATTAGGATGTTTCCTCTTTGAAGCCCACAAGTTGATGGGCTTGTCAAGAATGGGATCACTTGATTTGTCATTCACCGCCTTAGAGGGTTTGGGGGGAACAACTCCTTCATCCACAGGAGGCTCGTACTCACTAATGGATTTACTCAACCAATCTATTATTGGGTTTTCGCTATCAAAAGTGTGGTCTCCATCAACATTCCAGAAGCATCTGGCTCTGGCTCTTGCCGGTCCTCCTCCATTTGTTGGAGGCGAAGCTTCAAATTGTAGTGGACATAGACTAATTTGTGCAGCTTGGCATAACTGAGACGGTTTCTCACTTTTGTATGAATCAGCAAATGTGCTCCAATTACGCTCGCACCCACTTGAAGACACACATTGCGACACAATCCATAATGCATATTTTTGCAAAACTTTCACATCTCCTCCATAAGTCCTCCACCACGAGGCGCAACAAATAGCATATTCAGTAGTTCGAATCATTGAAGCACGAGATGTAATGCAAATTAGTGCTCACTTACTTGGAGTCATGCGTGTTCTTCGCAATCCGTGCGATGACCAAAGATCGAACATCCCTCTATGAGCACGAAACAACTCAAATTCAGCAAGTGCCTCAACCGCTTCTTCGGGAGTCGGCGATCCTCTCATCACAACGTTAGTTCCTTCATATATGTTGTGTTGTCACTGAATCCATATTTGTAGTTGCTCTCGGGATCGAGAAGGCAATTTGCATCAATCAATGAAATCGGCAAGCACGGTTTGTAAATATAAAACTTCATGATAAAAGAAGGAGTGTATGTCATGTTACCCGCATACATGAGTGTGTTCTTGCAAAGATAATAGGTCCTCCTCTTGACCACAAAGAAAGAACCTATTCAAATCTCCTATATTATCCATAACGAGCTTCCCACTCGTACATAGCGTTCTTCATGGCTGGCAAAAAACCAGATATTGTTCCTTCCTTTTGTTGATCGGCGAATCGCAACACACTATAGAGTGGCTTCACCGCATCTATCACCCACTTGACCTCATTCCACCAAGTCCTGCTTGTTAGACAGTCGCCCGCGTAGTCATAGTCTGGATCGTCAACCCATTCACTGTTCTTCCACTCCTCCGACACAACCCATTGTCGGAACTTATCTTTCCTGTCCCAGAAACTCTCCAGGAAGATGAATACAGTCCCAAACCTCGTGGCATTGGGTCGGACCAACTCTCCACCAATCTTCGCTTTCATCTCCGCATGCAACCTACCATGATTGTAGAAGAATCTACAAATCCTCTTGGCACTAAGGACCACTTTGTCAATTTCATCGAAACGACAAATATCCTTGAGCATAAGGTTCACGGTGTGCGCAGCACATGCCTGCCACACAATGTGGGGGTACTCCTTCGTGATACGCAAGCAGGCTTTTTTGTAGTTTGAACCATTGTCTGTGATAATCTGGACAACCAAATTATGGCCAATCTCATCTACAATCACCTCTTTGATCCTATCATACAAAAAATCAGCATTCTGAGTTTGACTAGTTGCATTGATAGACTTGTGGAAGAACATGCGCCCATTGCAGTAAACCATAAAGTTGATGATGCTCATTGAGGTAGGTCCTGTCCAAGAATCGCACATGATAGTAACACCAAATTTGCCCCAATCTTTTTTGAATTGCTCCACATACTTTTGTAGCTCATGAAAGTTGCCTTCTAGGTAGGATCCATCAATTTTGGACCCTTTAGGGATGTGAGCGCCTTGACCGAACTGCTGAGTTAACTTCATTGCACCTCTAAAGTACGGACAATTGGCTTTCTTTCGGAATGTCATTGGCATGAAACCACTTTGCCCAAGCTTTGCCAACGTCCTCGTGAGTCGTCTTGTGAACATTGTGTCCACACAGTCTGCGTGCTTGTTCTACCACGTGACACATCCGCATCATAGACTCCACCGTAGCCCACACTGCGAAACATCATACCAATTCGACCACTATTACCAACACAACTAGCAAAGACCATCGCCATCGCCACTACCACTTGCCTTTGCCAGGATTGGCTGTGCCACTCATCCCTCCTCTCTCTCTGGCGAAAGTGTAGATCCCTCATTGAAGCGACCAATGCCCTTTGCAAGTCGTCATCATCGTCATCATCAACTTGCGCTTGCGCGGTCCCCTTCCATAAGCTCATCCTCGATTCGAGTTTACGCTCCTTTGCATCTCTTCTCTTTTGTTTGCCTTTCCTTATGGCTATCCTCATTGCATCTCGAACATCTGGCGGCACAACATTACATGATATCACATTCTCGATATACGCCTAGGTGCTCCCTCGGTAAGTCGCACCTCCACCTTTCTTCATCCAATAGCGATATCTACACTTGAACCCGCACCAACTCTCGTGCCATGATTCGGACATTGTCAATGTTTCCGCCATCTACAATTCCGCAATAAAAAACTATCATTAGGTCCTAGCAAAGAACATGGACTCCACATAACAAATCGTAACCGATCACTCTAGTAGTTTGTAGTACTTAGTCTTTTTTGTACTCTGATTAAATAAAAAAGTATGAGTTGAGCAACTCATACTTTTTTATTTAATCGAGTACAAAAAAGACTAAGTACTACAAACTACTAGAGTGATCGTTACTATTTCTTATATGGAAGCTCAAATTGTAGTGAGTCCTCATTCATTTGTGGTAACTCACATCGTAATCGCTACACCAAAACCAAAACCGTCTCTCAACTCCATAAGTAAACCACACGCAAAATGATCTATGAACACTACTCTATTTCCTAGATAAATAATATGCTTCTTGTAACATTATTTGAACAAGAGCTTTGAACCGACAATTCATCATGATTTGTAAAATATGTGTTGTTAACAAACTTTTGAACATATGCACCTAACCATTCATCATGCTAATCCCACAAATGTCACAAGCTCCCTCACATGATGAAGGACAACCAAACAATTCCACTCGATCATTAAGGAGGAACCCATCAACTTTCATCCACTCCTCTGCTCATTGAGAATTAACCAAGCAATCAAGAGAATATGTCAAAATTCATCATGATTAACAACTACACAAACATATTTTCACCATAATAGAATCGATCAACACAAGTTTGAGGCCTAGATTTACCTAAGTTATCTGCTGCGGTTGTGGTTGTGTTCATTGCAGGCCTTGTGGCACCCATCAATACCACTACCACCCCTTTGCCACCACCCCCATCAGCACCACCCTTTGCCACCATCCCCTCATTCCCACGTGACCGACGGGTTCTTTGCCACTACCATCCATACCCCTAGCGATCGGAGAAGAGAGGAGCAGATTAGAGGAAGAAGATGGCACATAGAGAGTTAGGGACTAGGGAGAGGAGCCATGGAGGTCACCTCACGGACTCACCTCAAGGAGTGGAGGCGACGCCATGCCGAAGCCCCTCGTGCCCTCGCCTCGGGCCCCTCGCTCGCTTCCTCGCCTCAGAGCCTCGATTCACATCACGGGATGGGAGGCGCCGCTGCCGCCTCGCTGAAGCCGCTCGTCCTCGCCACGCCTCGCTGAGGGGCCGGCCAAATCGCCTCGGCGCTCGCTCCTTTGCGATTTAGAGGCGACAGAGCGAAGGAAAGGAGAACGAATGAGCCTAAAATTTCATTGGTGGTGACAATTCAAAACAGCGAAATGTTTTCTCCGTAAGATGAAATTTTGGGGCCCACTGTCTACAAATTTAGGTGATTCTGTAAATTTTGTGAGAAGTTTTTGGTTATGATATGTCGAATGCAGGACTTAAGCTTACATCAGCAGAATAAAAAAAACCTAATCAATATACAGAAGGTTTTGCTACACTCCGTAACGTTTAAGCAACCATATCTCTAGAGCCTTGATGTTATACAACTAAGACCTTCAGTACACAAATTGCACTTGCAGCGTAAGTGACAACAAAAAAGAAAGAAATGGCCAATTCTGATCGGAAGAACAAATAATCAATGAGTATAGCGATTGAGCAAGTATATCTTAACCGTGTCAAGAAACCAAATCCATCGACAATCACACATGACAAGCTTCTTCCTATCAGCCTTCTCTTTCTCCATCCTTGCGACCTTCTTTAAGCTGTCGATGTTAAATACCAACAGTAGCTGGCAAGCCTCGACGCACTTGATGACGGACTTGTAGGCATTACACTCCAGGCTGTTTGACTCTTCTTGGAAAAAAAAGACGAGCCCTTCTTGAGTACGACAAATTACTAAGGAAGAATTGAACAAAGGATAGAGAAGGGCATGCTTCACTACACAAGAGCAAGTAAGTAATATGAAGAAACCTTATAATTGGTATAAAGAGACAGTATCAGCTAATCAATATAAAAGAAAATTTGGTAAAAGCCCATCCAAACAAGATACCAAGGAAATCCAACACTAAAACAAATATCTGGATGAGCTAATAGAGCCAACTAATTTATGACTCTCAAGGATACTCAACAGCCCTTTTACATCTGGTGAATTAGATAGACAAAATTTCGAATCTCTACTACTAAAAACTGAGTGGCATAATCGGTTTTCCAGAAAGTGGTATACACATATTGCTACCATGCTGAATCTGATGACCAAGTCACAGATTTGGGTGACAGAATTACAAGTGGTTCAACAATAAAGGTTATATCACCAATATTACTTACTTCATAAACAGATCTTTTGTGCACGTGATTAGCGTAAAAAGGCCTCTGCCTAAATTGATAATGGGCTAAACAATAAGATAATTTTTCTTGGAATGAAAGTAAGATGAAGAGTATTAAAAGCAATGAGCAGGAGCGTCTTCCATTTCTCAAGACACTGCGCCTTCTCCTTCGGATCGCCTTATATATGACTTCAGAGAGGTACAAGTGGAAATCGCTCAAGCAAACCCGACCTCATGAGCAATATATATAGCCTCTATTACATTACCCGACTTTATCAATTCCTCGACAACATCTAAAAGCAACACCAAATAGTTACATCACGTCTTCTTCTCGACTCACTAAAAATGTATCACAAGAAATTTGGTTAAAATGACTAAAATATGAATTACACCATCTGCGATTACAAACTCATTACAAAACCTTCAAGAAAAGGTTAATATAATTTAAAGTAATAGCGAAATCAATTCATCGATCTTCAAAGTTCTAACCCACATTAGGAGAATATATTAGTTAGTAAACAAAACCTAAGACTATAATGAAACAGTTGCAACTTTGAAAGTATATTAGTTTCATTCCATTTAAATGCGATCGATTGACACAATTTCATAAATAGCAGAAAACCAGTAACCATTGTTGCAAGGCACATATTCTTCCCCTCCATTACTGTATGTGCAAGAATTGAATCTGAGATAAATCTGCGTTTTTGCAACCAATGATTATTAGTTTGGTACTTGAATCCTATGGTTTGACATAGAACTTCTATATTCTATCCATACACAAATTATGTTAGAAATTTTTTTAGCCAAAGCTTACCTATACTGTGAACAAATTTTTTAGCCTTTACAAATATGGCCGTTGCTAAATGGCATTTTACATACTGATTCTTCTTTCCTTCTGGTGTATTCCAAGAGTTTAATGCCAGCACATTCAAGATGTATTCTATAACTCCTCATTGTATAAGCTATTAGGGAGGATGTCATCCTGGACTCAATTTCAAGAAGTGACAAGTGGTCGTCTAATTGCTTATAATGATCTATCATCTTAAAGTCTAACCATAATTTAAGGTGATCATACCCATGAGTGTTTCTTTCATAAAAAAGTTTCATATTTACACTTCTTAAAAAAAAGTATGAGAAACACTGAGGAGTTCAGTAAGAACAAACAAAAAAGATACACCCTAAACATTGCATTTGATGAGTATTAAGTATTAACTTACTCATAGGTATTGTCAACAACAAGCCATGCACCAGCATTTATGCATAGGTCCTGAAATGACAATGCAATATTAGGAAAATAGTCAACCGACTCCAATTGTGTGTGTGTGTGTGTGTGTGTGTGTGTGTGAGAGAGAGAGAGAGAGAGAGAGAGATGACTGGAGCATAGGCTTGGGAATAAAAGCTCAGAGGGGTTTCGGTTTATGATAACAAGTTTAGGTATAGGGTTGTTTTCTTTGAGCCTTTTCCAACCAATCGCATTTTTAGACATAATGTAAAATATGTTTTTGTAATGAACTTATTTTCAATTAACACATATATAATTTACGAGACTACGAGACCACATTTATGAGTTGCACAACAAAGCGAAGACCTATGTCTTCACTTAATCGAACAATCCAAAGGCATATTACTCTTATGAACTAAGAGATAATCGTGTGGTAGGAACTTATCAACTACCGGTGAAGCGAAGCTCTCGAACCAAACACTAAGTATGGCAATTTGTTCATGCTACACACAATATAGATAATAGTCATCTTACCAACATCAGGATGAAGAGTCTTGGGATTGCTTCCACCAACTAATATGTCGATGGCGCCTATCATACGGAATGACATGTAGGCATTAAAGTAATATGGTGCAAACATGACAAGCTGAATCTCAAACATCACAAAGGGTGAGAACGGGTTTACAAAAGCACATCAAAAAAAACTTGGATGTAAGAGCACTTTATTTGACCAACCTTAGAAAACAAGATTAGGTGTAGTAGGCATACAGGAAAGTAAGAAAGTATCTCAAAACTAAAGGAAGGAGACAACTTGGAGAACATAACCTATAGTACGGCATGACTAAACAACGTTTTACGATTTGCACCGGCGGTGACCATAATCGATGACTTGGTTAGCTTATTCTCTCTGCATAGCGCAAACAATTGAGACAAATATCATGAAAATATAAGCTATTTGTTCATAATCCAACGAAGAAAATAAAGAGAAGCCAAGGACAATGCTAATAAGAATAAAGTTTATAACACTAAAGCTTCTAAAAAATTTTAAAATCTTATCACATAGGCAACAAAGCAGGTGAAATAAATTTAGAACATAACTCTCTGAAGGAACACTTTGGATAATGGGTATTACAGAAGACACTCAAAAGATGAAAGATCTCATGATTTACGTTGCCAAACTGTTAAACAACAACATTGCACAGAAGTCCAAGTGATACTTTATAGCTCTCAACTCCATGATTTTCCCCACCGATTTTCAGAGTCACCAAAATCAATATTTTCTCGGTTGATAAATAAAGATAGTTATTGTAAACACAATGCATATTAGGAGGATTAGATACTTCCATGAACATAAGTCATCCTCCAATCGGCTACAATGAGATGACAAACATACTTTATGGATTCTTTTCTTTAATAAAATTATTTTACAGAATGTTGCATTGAGTACATACGATTCTGATATTACTCTCGACATTAAGATCAAATATGCCAAGTAAAAATATCTCACATGATAATGGATTAGCACTAAGAATTAGGCACATGGTCGCCTTGGTCTCACAGGTAATGACTTTGTGGCAAGGCTTAATAGCACAGGCGCCATAATCCAATGTTAGGGACATATATAATCCCAAATGAAAAAAGTACCTTCTCAAGAAGTGCTTCTCGGAGTTCGAGAAGTCCATCATCGAGCCATATTCTTGGTTGATGGTTCCCATACAATTTCTTTGACCTTGTTCAAAGCTGCCTCAGGAGGTTGCCAGTAAACAACTCCCTGCATTCAAGATTTATAAAAGTTAGGAAAAGGGACAAACAATTTCCGACAAATAATCTTAACCTGAAAACTTATGGGTTGAAAAGCTTAAACCCAAATATAAAGGCAAAATTACCTAGGTCACATCTCCTCGAATTACACAGTTCAAGCTAATTGGAGAAAAGGATGAGCATCTCTACCTCGTTCTGTTCCAACAGGTCCCTGAACAGATCAATTCAAAATTTCAGTTTTACCGCAATAGAGTTACCAAGCAAATTGAGGAACTATGTGCTTAAGTAGTGAAATTCGCATTGCTTATTGATGATTGCTAGTAGTCTAACTCTATATACGTGTATCAAAGAGCCACATGTATATTTATGACAATCACTGATATCAATAAGCGGAAAACAGATCTTAGAGGTACATCAGAGTAAGGAAATTACCAAGGACACGGATGTTGGTTTTAGAAGCTTCCTTGATAGAATTTATCATTGAACCCTGCTCACTAATAAGGCTTGCTGCCTGTTCACTTGGTGTAAGAATCTGTGTCACAAACTCACAACCATACAATCACATCCCATGTCTAAACCATCATCATTAATTGTGAACTGATATACTCTTAGTAGTGCATCAATGGCTGGAGGTATCGGCTCATCAGGTTGTTCCTTTGCAAATATGATTACCTTTCAATGAAAAAAATATATATGAAAAGAGTGTTTTTAGGAAAATTGTATTGTCTGTTGAGCTAAAACATAAATCATGCCCTTCTTTTCATGAGCGATGACCCATCACAAAGCTAAAACATTTTGATAGACACTAAGAGAAACAAAGTTAATAATACATGGTGTAACGACACAACAAGCAAGATGCTTATATTGCGATACCATGAAAGCTAGACATTGAGATGCACGGTTTATAATAACATAATGGAACAACAAGCATAAAAAAGTTGAAGAACCACTGAATTTTTGGTAGCCAATTCCCTGGTAAAGTGCCACTTTATTAGAGGGTTGACAAACCATGTTGAAAAAAATACATTATCTCGCAACGAGGATATTGTAAATGCTCATACACCTCATGTGAGTACTACTTGACAGTGTTAGCCAAGTTCGATGGAGGCACAAATTTAGTGAAAACATGACACATTTGGTATAGGTGATCTTTCTACCAGTTTTAGTTGCAGCGGAAGACAAAGAAATGTAACTAACCACATGAATGATGAAACCGATCTTTGGTTTTTCAACAATATGGCAAATGATTCTAGTAAAAGAAATACTAATAGATTCGGACAAAAAAGGAATATAGAAATGTGTTCTCCAATGAACAAGGATAAATCCTTGGGGTGATCACGAAAATACTAAAGCGATAATAAGATAACCACTCAACGAACAACTTACATTTCGCTTTCGCTTGAGAAGATGACCACCTATTACTCTGGACGCAGGATTTTGTTTCCTCTCACGATCTTGACCCTCTCCTTTGTGACCAATTATTGCGCCAACTTTTGTTGCGGGAATCACTTATCTGAAGACGGTGGTTCTAGGCCAACCAGGTACATGTTTTCACCGTGAGCAAATGGTATCACCATAGTCTTCATCATCGATAATTCCTTGTTCTAGAACACTCCCAATCATTTCATTCCCTCTTTCCCATGAGATTTCGACCACTTGGTAATCTCTCGCTTTTTGGAATTTATCTGCGTCTTAGCCATTCCCTCCAAAGATGAAGCATCAAACAAGATAGACAATGAGTCAAAACAAACTGAACAATACAGGATAGCAGCTAGTAGAATGTTCCCGTCAAGTCTTTCATCGCATTTGCACGGACCGATCAAGAGATTCAAAGCAACAACTCGATCAGGCACAAGATCGAAGAACACAACCATGTGTTTACACAAATGCACAATACAATCATGCTAGGGATGCGCCTAGGAGACTGGATCTGCAGTCCGGATCCCCTTTGAGAACCCACAGGAGGCACAGATACAAGATTAAGCCTGAATCAGCGCAAGGCAAGCTGATCAACCCCTGTTACCGCTCTCAAGAAGCAGCGCACATCATCCAAAACCACAATCCTAGGGGCATGCAAGCACCATCGAGAAATGCATCAAAAGCTAAGCTTACTACATGACCAAGGCGACGCCTTCGGCACCAAGAAAGCTCAAGAAATAATCCAAGACCTCACAAATCCCCAACCCCAAAAAGCGGGCGAGTAATCCGGACCGAGATCGAGACCGCGCGCGCAAGCTCGGCGGAGAGGAGAGTGGTCGTGAAGGAGGTTACCTTCGATAGCTTTGGTGGTGGTGATGGAGGCATGGAGGTGGTGGCGAGGATCGCCGATTCTTCATGCGGAGACAACGGCGGCGACCGAGGGCATTGCCGATGCCTACCGGGTTTCGGAGAAGGGATGGCATGATGGGTTCGGAGAAGGGTGCCGCTTGTCGACCTCTGGATGACCGGATCGTGGCGTGGCGGGCGGCGAGGCCGGAAGCGACAGATCCCATGCGACAAGTAAAGCGGTGCACCATGGCGAGGAGAAGAGAGCGCTCGTGGGGACCGGGTGGCTTGGGTGGGAGAGGAGGGCGGCGTGGGTGGGGCGGCGCGAGGGGTGAGGCGGTTTGAAGGACGATGAGGCCCAAGGTTCGAGGGAAGGCGGCAAGCGGGTGGAGATCATGAGGAGAGAGAGAGGGGGAAGGAGCGGGGAGTGGGATGTTGTGGGAAAGCGATTCTTGACGAGCGGTACATCTGGACCGTTGGTGGATAGTCGATCGGACGGACGGAAACAACGGTGGAAGGACGGACGACGGTAAACTTCTTCTTTTAAGTAGTAGAGACTAGTATCTTTGGTCTTGCAGGTGGAGCCTCGGCGATCAGGGCACCGGCAGGGCGATGGAGCTAATAATGATGATACCTTACTATGTATATTTGCAAATTATCGGCCCACCTTGGCATTTGAGTCTTATATGGCCCACCGTAGGAACAAACCACCGACCAATCCTGATTAAGTCCCAAAATTCAAAAAAATCCTAAAAATTTAGAAAATGTGAAGAATTCATAAATACATATAAAAATTGTAAAAAAATAAGATAAGCATATTAAAAATGTAATAAAGAATTTTATTAATGTTAGGATAATTGCCTAAGTTAAAACATTTGTCATTTAGCTCATAAGACATGAAAAATTGAAAAACATGTAAAATAATCCAAGAAAAAATATATTTTTTAAAAAATTATATATAACTATAAAATAAACTATATAAAATTTAAAACTACAAAATAAAACAATATAAGTATTAAAAATGGAAACAAATCATGTAAATATTAATAAATGAAAATAAAATTATATATATATACACACACACACAAAGTGACTAGGCCCATTGTGCCGAGGTGGCGGCCCAAGCACAGTCCGGGCTATCGTGCCGACCCGGCCCATAAACAGTGCAGACCGTGTCATGCCTAGGCCAGACCAACAGTGTCGTGCCTCCGGCCAGCCTGGCCCATTTGGCCAGCTCTACCCCAAGTTGAGCGCCCCCTGCCTCCTCTCCTCGCGAGCCACCACCCAATGCCCCTGCCTCTCTCTCCCCACTTGAGCCACCGCCCCAAGCGCCCCCTGCCTCCTTGCCCCCCCCCCCCGCGTCCCTCCCTCGGCCGTGCCGCCCCTGCCGGGATCCTCTTCGATCTCCTCGATGATGACGACAAAGAAGAAGACAAGGTTGTAGGATGGAATCTGAGATTCATTTTTGTTGACTAGGAGTTGGTTCGCATTTGATTGGTGAGGGACCATTCAAGTTGTATGTCTTGGCGGTGATGGTGCGTGTAATCCAAGGTGAGGGCTTCTCTCCAATTCGTCACCCCAAAATATCTCCATTTGTTCTAGGATTGTGCGAGTTTGTCCTTAGATTTGTGCATCCGAAGTGTGGTTCCTAATTCTTTGCAAAATTGCACAACCCTTAATCACGTAGTTTAGTTTGTTTATGCGCTCGAGGACCTACTTGAATGCTATTGTTCTTGGTCTGCTGTTTAATTCTACCTTGATGTATGCTGCTTGCCAAGTTCATATCCGTATGTAGTATGAAAGACTTGCGGGCCTAATATATTCATTCTTCTAGGACGATGTGTCAACGTTGGGTGAATAATTTGTGATGGTTTGGAGATGATTTGCTGTTCCACGACGTTGTTGTTTAACAATGATACAATCCTGATGTTCTGTGCTTGTGCACTGTGCAATTAGATCCTATGTTATGCTAAGTGTTGTTAGATTGGCTTAGATACAATATTAGTTCGGCTAAATTGCGGTGGCGCTCGTCTCGCATATTTACTCTCGATCGTTGATTGAGAGAAGCTTTATAATCTTCTGTTTGAAATTATGTGTTCTCTGTAGATCACTTGTTAAGACAATCTGGAGTCGTGCTAGCGATTTTTTTCCATGTCCTCTGCTTCATGCATTGTAAAGAGGAGCTATTTCTCTCGTCATTGTTTCTTTGTTGTCTTATTGCTCATTGTAAGATGGTACTCTTGGTTACACTAATTCTTTGCGATATAAGGTTTTGACTAGAAGCTATCGATTACTAATTCTGCTATATTATTATATATTACGATATCGTACTTATAACTCCTAGGAGGAGCTTTGAAGGTTTGCTAAGGCAGAGAAGATGGTTCTCAAGTATGTTACTCTGTTTCGATAAATTTCCTACTTCTTTGGATGCTTCTTGTTTGCTCTTGTTGTTGTAGTATTATGTGTGTCATAGGCTATTATTCTTAGGTATTAGCATTTGTATCGCTCCTTGCACCATATTTTTTTGGCATGTTTTATCTATTTTGTTGTATCGTTAACCAAGGAATTCAAATCATTTCAATTGTGCATTTGTGTTGTACTTTTGTTATACCTTAGTATTAATAGTATTTGATGTTAGTTATAGCCACTTGGTTTTTGACCCAAGATTTTGTGGAATCTGGATGTCTTGCCTTTATTGAGACCCGATTAACATTTTTATCCATTTGGAGTTTCGCTTTTATGGTTTCATGCACATGCTTTTAGCTTTTGAACACGGGTTAATTTTAAGTTTGTTTCCCTCACGATGGCGACGAAACACATACTTGAATTCTTTGAAAGATCTTGACTTGAAAAACAAGCATGCAGGACAACTCAATATTTACCAAAACGTTGTTTACCTACAATTAATGATTTGTGCCCTAGAACGTCCTAAAGTTTTGTTACAAAAAATAAAATTAATAAAGTTATTATTTTATTAGATTTTCAAAGTTTCAATAGTGTTTTCTTGGTTTTGTTGAATTTTCTAGTTTTAAAAGTCAAAAAAAAAAATAAAATTATTTTCCTTAAATTTTCTGAAATTTTAAAAGCTTTTTCCTCATTATTTTAATGCCAAAATAAATTATTTGCAAAAAATAATTACCGATTGTGAATTGGAAATATTTTATTTAAGTCCAAAATGACTCAGGGAATTTCTGTGAATTTTCTCATAACTTTTTGATTTTATTTGCTATTTTCTAAAGCCTAAATGAATTAACTGAATTATTTAAATAGTTAAATCATCTAAAGATTCGGAAAACCCTCTTTGGGCCAAAACTTGCTCGGCCCAATTTTCTTTCGAGCCTCTGGCTCATTTCCTTTCCGTTAAGCCACCAAGACGTCTTTTTACTCAGTCAACGACGCTAGCGCCTCGCTCTCGTGATCGGTGGGCCCTCGTGGATTTTCGCTCCGGTCTGATCGTGAGCGCCCGTGAACCCTCGATGACATGTGGGGTCCACACTTCAGGCCCTCCTTCATCCTCTTTTATTTTTTCCTCGCGTCCGACGTCTCGCCATTCTGACCTTGAAGGTTTCCAAACCCGAGCGAAACACATATCAAATCCCATGATTTCACGCATTAAAACCAACGTCAATCCCACACCCGATTCTACCTCTCCCCTTCCTTATCTTGCATTGATTTTCCTAATCACCAGCAACAATGCCCTACGGTGATTCAAACTTCCCCGGCCACTATATAGGTGCGCCTTGGGAGCATCTTTTCACGCTCATTCCAATGCCCAAGATCCCCTAGCACCCCCTCTCTTCTAGCGCTCGTATTTTGAGTTTTCGTGGCAGCACCCGAAGCTCAGTTCTTCGTTGTCTCCAGCGCTGTTAAGCCCTCTCTGGTGACCCCGACCCCACCCTCGGCACCACCTCATCACCGTCTACCTCGTGCACGCTTCAGCTCGCATCGAAGACCACCGGAGCTCCTTCGCCGACTTTGACCTAAACCCGCCACCGCCAAACTTCATCACCAAGCGACCTTTCCGCGCGTCCTCTAGATTTTTCGGTAAGCACCTAGTTCGATGAAGTTCGCTCTTCACGTTGGTACCACCTGTTCACCTCGCCATGGCTCGAACGCCCGGCGAAACGCCGTCGTAACTCGCCAACCACGCAGGCGGGCGTGGTCAACCCATGTCGATGCCACCTTAGCGCCACGACGACCCTCTGTCGATCAATGCCAAACATGGATGCTCATGTGGCAACCCACGCCACCCCGTACCCACATGAACTATGCGATGGCGGGTCCGTCATGGACCGTTGACCGATTCATGGACGTGGTCTTTGACCATGGGTCCACATGTCATAGATAGAAAATAATTTTCTTTAGAAAAATAATTCCATCCAGAAATCAAAACCCACCCAATGACGTCAGCATGCACAATAAAGAGAATTTTCTTTAGAAAAATTAATTGGTAATGCATTAAAATCTGCATTTTAGATTTTCTTTAGATTTAAAACTTCTAGGGGTTCGTTCTTCTTCATACGAAATCAGATTTTGATGATTCAAATTTCTAAATTTATCTAAAATCAAGATCTAGCTAACTAAACTAAAATTTCTTAATTTGGAGTTCATTTGAATTTTATTTTAATTTGGCGTATTTTCGCGTATAAATTTCGACGACTTCGAAGAGTCAGATTTCGATGCCGTTTGAGAACAATGATTAATCAAGCAAGGAAAGTTACATCTTTGATCATGTTTGATCCCAATATTTTAAATTATTTAAATTCTATTTTGAATTATTATTGCATGCTTATTTATATTCAAGTTAATTTAAATGCCTATTTTAAATTTATAGTTATTCAATGACATTTGTATGGCCAAATATTAACATTGAAATGTCCATACCTTTTTAACTTAGATAAAATCTAGTTGATGCAATAGTATGAACTAGAATATTTTAGAAAAAAATTATGCTTAGTCAAGCTTAGACAAAAAATTATTCAATTTGGGAATTTTCAGCCAAAAATCAAATGTTGTTTAAATTGTATCCATAGCATCGGTGTACTATGGAAGTTTGAAAATGATTTGAAAATCAAAATAAAATAAAAACCGGTTTGGACTTGGGCGAATTGGACCGTTGGTGGGTGCAGGTTTATGCACGGACTCAATTTGGGAATGGTTGAGGCCTAGGGGTTGTTTTGAAAGTCGCCCAGTCAAGTAAGGACTGGTTTACGAGCTGCAGATTGTTAAGCCAAAATCGTACTACCACAAGTCCATACTTGGCTAAATAATTTGCAACATTTTACCATGATTGTGTCACCTTGAGGTGTGGGTGTCTGAGTGACTTACTGTTATTCCCACTTGGCACAAGAGGGGGCTTTCGGCGATGAGTCCAAAGGAAGTGAAACGTTTGCGAGGCATAACTACCTTGGAATGGCGCATTGTAAATGTCTTGTGATAATCACTTAGTCGCACACCTACGAAAGTGTGTAGCAGACATTACAAGTTGATTATCTCTTATGGGTAAAGTTGTACAATCTCTGCAGAGTATCAATTTATTTGAATAGTCATGTCACGATCATGGACATCTTTGAGCAAAACCTTTCATGGATTAGACTATGGATTTGTTTTAAAAATATTTTGACACAAATGATTTCATGGATATTTATTCCATGTGGGAAATTTAGGTAAAGCCTAGTGTAAGGGAGTAGTCCTTCACTACTTGTGTACTGGAGATTTATTCTACACTTGATAAATAATGAATAAAAATGAAAATTGATTTTAGATATAGTATAAGCGCTTTTAAACTTAGTATTGTATTTAAAAAGTCAAACATTGCTTTTGCACAAATAACCCTATAAGTCTTCCTTTGATATATCCTTGAATGCATTACAATTTGTTATTGGGTGTAACTTGCGAGCACGGAAGTTGTGCTCACATTTGCTTAATGCAAATAAATTTCAGAGGAGAAGGACTTTGCTATTTTGGGAAGACCGTCTCTAACAAAGTTCATGGCGACTACACACCACACCTACCGAAGATTAAGACTCACAGGCCAAAGGGCGTGATTGTGGTGAAAGGTGACCAGTAGTCGCACTTTCTTGTGATCGTAAGTCATTAGAACTTGTCGATCGATTGCCTCTGAAAGATCTTACTTTAGAGGATAAAACAGGAAGCTGCGAAAGTCAAGGCCGCTCCTCGGCCCAATGAGGAGGTAAAAGTCGTACCACTTAGCCCCGATGACCAATCCAAGACAGTACGGATTGGTGCGGGACTAAGTGAGAAATAGGAAAACGAGCTCCTCACCTTCCTCCGAGCCAACTCGGATGTCTTTGCGTGGAAGCCATCTGATATGTCCGGGGTCCTAAGGGAGGTGATTGAGCACAGTCTAGCCATTCAGTCTGAGAAAAAACCAGTCAAGTAAAAACTGAGACGTTTCGCCCTAGATCGTCAGGAAGCTATTAGAGCAGAGCTCGATAAGCTCCTTGAAGGTGGTTTCATTCGGGAGGTTGATCACCCCGAGTGGCTTGCAAATCCAGTCCTGGTCAAGACATCTAACGGTAAGTGGCGTATGTGCGTAGATTTTACCAGTTTAAATATTGCTTGCCCAACGGATGACTTCCATTTTCCTCGTATTGATCAATTAGTTGATTCCACTGCGGGTTGCGAACTGATGAGTTTTCTTGATGCTTATTCTGGATATCAGATCAGCATGGTGAAAGAAGATGAAGTAAAGACTGCCTTCATCACTCCCTTCGGTGTCTACTGCTATGTCAAGATGCTATTCGGGTTAAAAAAACGTTAGGACCACATACCAGCGTTTGATGCAGAAAATCTTCAGCAGTCAACTAGGGCGTAATTTAGAGGCCTACGTAGATATCCTCGTTGTAAAAAATAGTACTAAGAATGACCATTTTAAGGATCTCACAAAGACCTTCGAAAATGTAAATAAACATGCAATAAAGGTTAATCCTGAAAAGTGTACTTTTGGGGTTAGTTTTGGCAAATTGCTTGGTTTCTTCGTTTGTTCTCGTGGGATTGACGTTAGTCCCAAGAAAATTCGAGCCATCGAACAATTACGACCACCTTCCATAGTAAAGGAGGTCCAAGCCTTAACTGGTCGAATGGCGGCTCTTAGTCGTTTCATTTCTCGATCAGAGAAGCGTGGTTTACCTTTCTTTAAGGTGATCCACGGGGAGTAATAAGGGGTTTCAATGGTCCGAAGAAGTGACAAAGCCTTTGAAGGCTTAAAGGCTTATCTCTCAAATATTCGAGATTGGTTTACGCCTTTAGAAGGTGAACATTTACTAGTTTATTTAGCAAACAACGCCAAATGTGGTTAGCGCGGTACATCTTGCGGAAAGATGAGGGTATCAACGACCCATCTCTTGTGTAAGTGAGGTCTTACGGATCGAAGGAGAGATATCCTGAGGTCCAAAAATTAATTTATGCTCTTCCAATGACTTCCAGAAAACTGAAACATTATTTTCAATCTCACAAAATTACAGTACCATCGTCTTTTCCTCTTGGAAATATAATTCATAACCAAGAGGTAACAGGTCGCATATAGCCAAATGGGCGAGAACTCGGGAGTTTGATCTTCATTTTACTACCCAAATGACCATAAAAAGCCAAATCCTAGCCGACTTTGTGGCTAAATGGATTTAATCACCGATGATCAACCTCGTGAAAGTCCGAGGCCGCATTTATCATTGGACATTGTATTTTGATAGCTCCTGCGAGCTTAAAGACTCGAGGGCTAGGATTTTGTTGATAACACCACAGAGTGATCAACTCCAATATGTCATACAGTTTCTGTTCCCTACCACTAACAACGTGGCAGAGTATGAAGGACTTTTAGCTGGGCTTTGAGCAGCCAAATCTCTCAGAGTCCGTCGGCTTTTAGCGAAGGGAGATTCGCAATTAGTCGTAAACCAGGTATCCAAGGAATACAGTTGTTCCAATGAGATAATGGCTTAGTACCTGGGTGAGGTGAGGAAGTTGGAAAAACACTTCAAAGACTTCGAAGTCCAACATATACCGCGTAAGGAAAACTCCTTAGCGGACCAGTTATCGAAATTGGGTTCCTCACAAACGTCTGTTCCAACAGGTGTTTTTCTTGAATACCTTACAAAACCTTCAATAGAAATGGGTTCAACCACCTCAGAGGTCGGAGTCATCGAGCAAGATGCGGAGTGGATAAAACCATTGACCACTTATCTCGCATCAGGGACATTGGAGGTTATTTATAAACCAGTAATTTACGGTGGAATTAAATAAACCAGATGGAAGTCTAACAGATAAGATTTTATTAGAGTCTGTTCCTAATAAATCGACGAAGAATAAAGCATAATCGTCCCTTCGGGAATTTCTTTCATAAATATACTAATGCTCCTGCTTCTTAAAGGAAATAGTTATTTACAACTCAAGTAAAGCTATCTTCTTGACCAAGTCCAGTTCTGGTCAAAAACCTCTTCAAGTAAGTTATTTTCACTGCAAGTTGAGGGGCTAGCTGACGAGGATTGTTGACTAGTCAATTATCCCGTATATCTTTATTTGCTTATTAATAGATAAGCTAGATTTTTCTTGGGCTTGAGTTAATTTTCTCGATCCCAAGATCAATCAGCGATCGGTGAGGTTGGCATATAAAGTCTTTTCTTTGATTGCTCCCAAAACGTCTTAGGAGGCCCGTTGGACCCCTCTATGGGTTTTTCTAGACCTCTCCGTGATCTCTCCCCGAGAGGAGGTCCTAGAAGGTGGTTACCCACGTGTGGTTAATAACAGCTGCACGTGGAGATATCGGCGGCTATAACGGTCATCACGAAGGGACGCGACTATTGGCGTGAAGAGACGCAACCATTGGCGCGAAGAGGCACCACTGCTACTAACTGCTGACGCTTGTAATACTATAAATAGTCCGGCCTACGTGCCTTTGTAACATAGTTTCACATCCAAGCCCTAATCTGTGTGTATTCATAGCCACTTTCCATGTAATCAGAGCATACCCTTTGCAATACACATTCACCATCTCGAGTCCTTTGGCGAACATATAGTAATCTCCATTTTTCCTTTTTTATATTCTTGTTTGTCCGTCCTGTGACGAAAGTCCCAGACGTCGACATAATCATTATTGATTACTTCCTCCATTCATAAATATATGACGTTTTACAAAGCGTGCCATCAAACTTTCTTAATTTTGACCACTAATATATAAAAGAACTATTTGTATTGGTCACTTGAAAATGTTATCATTAGAATAATAATGAAAAATATTTTTATAATATTTTATCAATATATTTATATAAAAAATAATGATCAAAGTTGCATGTGAAAGATCGTGTCGATGTCCAAAAGTCATATTCTTGAACAGAGGGAGGACAACCCATTGTACATGCTCTATCCTTTTGTACTTCGTACGAATTTTAAAACTGAAACTCTGTAAGTAGACTGCTGGACAAGATTGAATCATTGATCACAACAGACAATCTATAGCACAAGTTATATATACAGTACATTCCTGTACAATAGGTTTGGTAGAACAAACATGTAGATAAATCATTTTTTCTCCAATCTAAGCAAAACTTGGCATGTCAATGCTTTCCAAAAAAGAAGAAATAAAATAAAAGTAGCTGCAGAAAAAGACAGAATAAAAAGACAAGAGATGAGAAGAGAAGAAAAGGAAAGAGACGTAGAAAGAAAAAACGGGCCTGGGCCTGGTCGAACCTCACCCAAACGGGCACGAATCCAACCCAATCCAACCCAGACCCACGAAGAGTGTAGACCATTGGAATAAGGCAAATTTTGATATATGCCACTCACAAAGTTGGCACTTCGACATATACCACTCAGTTTTCTGAAATTCGAAATTTGCCACTCCAGTTTCTTTCTCTTTTGATATATGTCATTATCATCCATTTTCAGTTATATTCTCTGATTTTTCTTATAAACTACGGTTTACCCTCTCTACTCGTAATCCGTAGTGATGTGGGCCGAGGTGGTCGCTAACTAAGCGCCACGTGCCGCCACTGCGAGCACCCGGCGGCGCCACGACGGAATCAATCGTCGCTACCCTCGTGATTCGAATGCTTTGGTGTGACCGTTCGCGGTGCTTCTACTAGGGGCCTGGCACCGTCCCCCCCCCCCTTGGCCGCTCCTTGTCGAGCGTGCGCGCGACTTGGAGTGGCGCGATAGCCTCGAGGCGGGCGGTGAGCACCGACAGAGCCTGTGTGAGTGAAGCCGACGCGGAGCCGCCACGCCGAGGCGATAGCCTCGAGGCGGGTGGTGAGCAGCGGTAGAGCCCTGTGGGCGAAGTCGTCGCGAAGCCACCGCACCGAGGCGATAGCCTCAAGGCGGGCGGCGAGCAGCGGAGGAGCCCGTGGGGGTGAAGTCGGATGCTGAGCCGGGCCGAGGCGAGGATAGCCTCGAGGCGGCGGTGAGCAGCGGCAGAGCCTGTGGGGCGAAGTCGACCAGAGCTGGCTCCGGTCGGCGGAGGAGGTGCGCAAGACGGAGGTGCTCCGGAGGTCTGCTGGGCCTCCGGCGTCGGCTCTGTTCTCGGCGAGTGGACCAAGGCAATACATGCCTCGAACCGAGGACACATCTGGCGCGATGGGCTTGGTGGTGGCGAATGTGGACCAAGGTAGTCTGGGCCTTCGGGTTGAGGAAGTGCCTTCGCCTGGTGGGCTTCGAGTGGGTGAACAAAGGTGGTTTTGGCTCTTTTTTGTGTATAGCTTCTTGTTCGATCCGCACGGACGGCGCCAACTGTTGTAGTAAAAAGACTAGACAGTGGGTATAGGATACCCTTTGTCTTGGGAATGGACCGGAGGGAAAGGAGCCAAAAACTTGTATGTATGAATGCATTGCTCATGTGTTACATTGTGTGTATCAATGGAGGAAAAATGAGAGCCCTCCTCCATACATGCCCTTGGGGGCTCTGTTTATAGGAGGGCAAGAAGGGACATTTACCTTCTTTCCCTCATAATGTTAAGAGAGAGATAGGGTATTTTGGTACAATAGCCTAATTATACGATACAAGGTAGGTTTGTACATGTACGGTATTCCTGACGGCACACCGGTATCCTTGACGACCCTAGGGTGCGGGGCACTCCTGGGTGCCCTACTACGACAAGCGTTACACGCCTCTTGATCAGTGGGAATTAGTAGATTAAGAGGCATGACATAACCCTCGTTTACGATTTTCCAAATGCTTGGACTCATGGTCTTTAAATAAATTGACATTATAATTTTCCAATAAACATAATTAGAGGCATCAAATAAAGGGGCCTTTCCTATAGCAATTCCCTCACTAGCCATCCTTTTTCTCTCTTAGACGGTTAAGTCTAAATCAATGAGAGACCAAGCTCTGATACCACTTGTGGGATCAAGGATAACCGACTAGAGGGGGTGAATAGGAGGTTTTAAAACTTTTTAATAATTTAACAATTTAAGCAAAATAATAACTTAGTCTAAATAAGATACAATTCTAGCTAAGCAATTTAACATAAGAAATAAGCTAGAAATGTAAATGCGGAATAAGTAGACAAGAAATAACCATAATGACAAAGGATTTTTTTTCGTGGTCTCGAAGACTTGCCGGTCTTCACTAGTCCACGTTGAGGAAGCTTGACAACTCAAGCCGGCTCCACGAATTAAGCCTTCCCTCGATCACTATGG
Organism: Phyllostachys edulis; assembly: GCA_036346405.1. Taxonomy (NCBI): domain Eukaryota; kingdom Viridiplantae; phylum Streptophyta; class Magnoliopsida; order Poales; family Poaceae; genus Phyllostachys; species Phyllostachys edulis. The sequence continues at coordinate 53,208 of JAYEVD010000102.1, forward strand.
TTGTTCTTCCTCCGCTCCCGAGATAGCGAACACCAAACCACTCACAAGCTTGTACCGGTCTCTTCACAATCTTGTTTGAAAAGATCATCGTGCTTCACCGCCAAGGCCGTCTAAGAGTTTGGCAAAACTCAAGAGTAACAAATCGATGACCTTCGCTTATAACAAATCGATTACAATAGGTCATCTTGTAACAATTATACATGAGATCAATCTAAATAATGACATTCCTAACTAATAGATAATCTTCAGGATTAACTAATCGCTATACAAGGAAATTAATCAACTATTTAAGGAAATAGATATTCTCTCTTCCCAATCCAAAGGGTACAATACCCACTCATCGTTCTGCAGTATTGCCTTGAGTGCCATGGCATGGCTTCCACGCCATGTTTACATAGCACTTGGTGGCAATTGTTGGTACTAGTACGGCAAAAAATGACAACTATTATGCTTCTAGCATAATCAGATTAAGTACAACTCAACGTCTTGGGTGAAAATTAGAGGATAGCAAGAAGACCACCATTTGCTCGAGTTTTATCAGTTAAGTTGCCTTGATGCCCCTGCGATTCTGACATTAGAGCAAAAGTACAGGATTCTACGACGATTTTGGTTGAGTCCTTCCTAGCTTCATGCATACTTGAACATCTTCATGCTTAACTAGTGCAGATAGACAGCCACAATTATCACTGGAAGTGTCAAGGGCACGAGTAGGCAGTAGTACCTGGTAAGGGACAAATCAGTTAGGTGAATCTGTAAATCAGTTACATTATATACGCAGTTACATGAGCATCCAAGTTCGATGAAAGTAGTTGATATTAACCATTAATTTGATTCACCACCTAAGTTTACAGTAAGTAACTTGGTGCCAGGTATAAATAATATTTACAAATTCTACTAAGTAGTTAGTGGTACCTACGTAAATAGCCCATGATCAAATATCATTTGTAGAGAAAAAAAGGCGACAATTCGATGATCCTCGGCTTGAGGTTCCCTACCTATCATTTTGAATGGCGCATGGCGGTTTTCATATGGTGGAAGCAACTTGGACACACCGGCGGCATAGAAGAAGCCCGCAAATAATACGATGCCAAATGCGATTTAATGTCGACTCCCATCACCGATCTCTAGAAAAATGCATCTCCAGATCAACAAAGCCTTTGGCCTTTGATGTTTGAACCTTCACTCCTCCAGAGATTTATTGAGCAGAGGAGAATTAGCAAAGTTGAACTATCATGAGAGGGCTTTTTGATCATTGAAGTTTCAGGTACTTTAACAGGATCCAAAAGTTTCTCAATACAATCAGAAAAAAAAACACCAGATTGGAACACCAAGAGACTACATAAAAGAAGGTGTGTAATGAAGTGTGCAGAATTCATTTAAATGAAATATTTTTCATGACCGATCTAGTGCTGAGTTAGAACATCAGGATTGTATCGTTGTTAAACAACACGGTCATGGAACAGCAAATCATCTCCAAACCATCACAAATTATTCACCCAACGTTGACACATCATCCTAGAAGAATGAATATATTAGGCCCGCAAGTCTTTCATACTGCACACGGATCTGAACTTGGCAAGCAACATACATCAAGGTAGAATTAAACAACAGATCAAGAACAATAGCATTCAAGTAGGTCCGTTAGAGCGCGTAAACCAACTAATCTAAACTAAACAAAGAGCATTCAAGTGGGTTTTCATCTACTATACCAGAATATCATTGGAACACCAAGAGATCGCATAAAACAATACCTTATTCCCACACTATCAAATATGCATCGGTAGTGCATTAAATCCGAAATTTTACTAATGCCGAAAGCGGTGAGCACTAATAGGACAGAACAACAAACAAGCCACGACTCAGTAGCAACACAAGAATAACCTAGGAAGCACCGATGCTTCTCGAGTCGATCGGGAACCTAAACATAGCAAGCCGCTGGCATTGGCATGCTATATTTATCCGTGATATGCCGATCTTTGGGGACTTGGAGGTTGTATCGGATCGGGATGGAGAGCAGCCCCTGCTTTGATCCCGCCCAACGAACTCCCCGCTATCCGGTCGGTGAACTACCAAAATAGAATTCAAAGCGAGACGGACCCAATGGTGGTGGTCGCATCACCATGAAGGTTGGTAGCGACGGTGGCAGCATAAAATAGTGTCGAGTAATAGTGGCGCCGATGAGCCGGGTGCTTGGGGAAAGGATGGGAGCACCACGAGAACATTACGAGGCGAAGCCAATAATGTGGACGATGTCGCTCGGGGATCAAAGATGGCTCCGAAACGACGTTCACGGCCGTGAAAATTTTTGCTTGTGGCGAGATAGAGGTGAATTCTAGGGATAGGAAGAGGAAGCCGAGGCACGCCTATAACGTGGTTGGCTCGGGAAACGAGTGACCGAGGAGAGAGAACGAGGGTGGTAAAGATTGTTTTGTGTTTGTATGTAAACACTAGTGTATACAGGTTGGTAGTGCTTGCATCTAGCTAAGTATGCAAGCTAGTGGTAGGCACAAGATGTGGAGGAGAGCTGGAGCTTGTTGCCGCAACTTATGCAAGCCATGCACTCCTAAAGCCACGGCCATGCATTAGCTAGCAGTTGTATTGGCCTGCATGCACTCTCTCTTGTACATGCATACATACACAAGTAAAGCTACATGCAAACAAAACTACTGTCAAGATTTAAGTCCAACAGGCTGGACTTGAGTCACGGAGGAGTGCTTCGATTGGAGAAATAAAACAAGAAATGAGCTCACAAGTGGCTTGGTGGGGAAAAGAAATGAGGAGCTTGTCATTGTTTGGAAGAAGAAATGGAGGAGGAGAGCTCGGCAACAAGGGGAGAGGGAGCCATGGCAGCGGTGGGCGGCATGGGGAGGCTGCCGAGGCATGGTGGCCGGAGGGCAAAGTGAGGCGGCATGGCCGACGGCATGGTGCTCCACCAGCGGAATGGAGACGTCATGCACACTGTCTTCTTGCAGAGACATGCACGGGAGGAGAGAAGCTAGGAAAGAAAGAGACTGCTTCGGTTTTTGCAGAAGGAAGGGAGAAGCGAGCTGACTTTGGGAGAAGCATGGTTTGAAGAAGAAAGAAAATGAGCTCAAGGCGGGTGCCGCTTTGACATTGCCAGAGAAGAGGAGAGAGAGCTTCTTTGCTCGGGGGCTTCGATTGAGAAGATAGAGATAGGGGAGAAAGGAGAGGCTTGTTGCGCTGCTGGTGCTTGGTTTATATGAGAGGAAGCAAGGGGGAGAGGAGTCAAGATGCAAAGAAAGAAAGATGGGGCGACGTGGGGAGGCATGGGGATGGCAGGAGGCAAGCATGGAGGAGAGAACTAGCGGGGCATGGGGGTAGCGGCAAGAATCCCGGGCTCCAGGGCATGGGGCGCACGGTGGGCAAACGACATGGGCTTGGGAAGTCTTCGGGAGAAGAGCAGAATAAAGAAAGAAAGAAGCGCCAATTTGGATGACTAGGAAAAAGGGAGGGAGAGAGAGAAAAGAAAAGGGAATAAAGAAAGAATCTAGGAAATATATAAATCCAAAAATTTCAGAAATTTTATAAATTACTTTAGGACTTGAATAGATCAAATAAAATAGTTTTGCATTTTTTTGAAGTTTATTTTAAACAATTAAAATATTTTTCCTTTAGAAATTCAATTTAAGCTTTAAATTAAACCTATAAAATCCAAACGATTATTTTTATTTTTAAAGCTTCAAAATAAGTCATGAATTTAAATTAAATTTTACAACAAATAAAATAATTTTTGGGAAGACCGAGAAGAAATAAAATGCAGACGAGTTGCTGAATAAATGTAATGAGCTTGAATAAAATCCAAGAAATACCGTAAAATCCACTAAACTCATTTTAGGATTTAATTAAAGTTTGATTTAATAATTTAAATATTTTTCACTTTGAAATTTAATTTAAGCTTTACATTTATTCAATGAAATGCAAATAGTTTACTTTATTTAAAAAATACTTTAAAAGAACTCGAAATATGGGCAAGTCAAAAGAAATAAAAAAACTCTACTGGGAAAAACAATCGGTCTTAGAAAAAGGAATTCCAAGAGAAAACCGTAAAATCAATAAGAAGATTTTTATTTAATTGAAGTTTGATTTACTCACATTAATTTATTTTAAATTTATGAAAATACAAATTAAGCTTTAACAACTTAGGAAATTTCAAATGGTTATTTTTATTTTGAAAATTTCAAAAGGCCCAAAAATTGGGATGTTACAAACCTACACCCTTAAAGGAATCTCGACCGAGATTCGGAGAGACTACAAAGAAAGGTCATGAAACTCCGCTCTTGGTTTTCCATGTTGCTTCTTTTTGACCGATTGCTTGATGCTCTTCGCAGACATTATAGTCTTGCTCGGTATGGCGTTCAACTTCTTGAAATTCGGTTTGGACACCCCGATTGGCGAGATCCTTCTTTAATTCGACTTTCTTGGTGACATCGTCCCTTCGGTTCTCGAAGGCATTTCTTCTAACTGCGACACGAAGGAAAGATGTTGTGCACCTCGGCAATTGCGGTGGTGGCTTTAAAATGGTAACCGATGTCATCACCCAATTAAAAATCGAGGCATTCAATCAATCTCACATTATATCGATAAGACAATATAATTTACAATCTTTCTTAGGCACAAGCTTAATATTCCAACAATTACGCCACTTTGATCGCATGTTTTCTTTACTTCACAAACCCACTAAAATCTAGTAGCAAAAACACACCTTCTAATCCAATAAACTCTAAAATCATGCTAAATTCATTTTATCGTTTTTTGGAACAAAATTCTCCAAAGATTATAATCGCAATTATTTTCTCCAAAATGTTTAACTAAATCCACCACATTATTCACTTAATTTCAAGCATATTTATCAATTGCAACCTCCGAATTTCTTTATATAAATCCAATATCTTCATTATAGAACCTTCCAAAAGGCGCTTGTAATCCATAAATTCAAATTTAATCCGCCAAATTATTTTATCATCATCTATCCCACAATTATTTAGTCCAACTCCATCACTAGTATGATATTCATCAATCTAATCAATTATTTGGAAAGATCATCGTGCTCCACCGCCAAGGCCTTTTTCCCGTGGTATCAAAGACTTGCCGGTCTTCACTAGTCCACGTTGAGGAAGCTTGACAACTCAAGCGGCTCCACAATTAAGCCTTCCTCAATCACTATGGTTGTTCTTCCTCCGCTCAGGAGATAGCTTAACACCAAACCACTCACAAGCTTGTACCGGCCTCTTCACAATCTTCTTTGAAAAGATCATCGCGCTCCACCACTAAGGCCGCCTAGGAGTTTGGCAAAACTCCAAAAGTAACAAATCGATGACCTTCGCTGATGGCGCCAAGTACAATAGGATCAACTAGGATGAATGAATGCACTTGAATGAACTCAACCACCTCACAATGAATGCATAAGGGAATTTTGGTGTTGAGTAAATGCTCAAGGCTCTCAAGGCTCTATAGATGTTAAATGAACTCTAGCTCTAAGTCGTTGAGCAGGTGGAGGGGTATTTATAACCCCCACCAACAATTATGACCGTTGGGGAGAGAAACCCCAACTTTCAGCGAAATACGGTATGACCGCCATCTAGAGCGCGGTACGACCGCATCCGAAGTCGGAGCACAGTAATGGCTAGAACAGAGACATTTAATACTTCTGACATAGCCGTTGAAAATCTAGCGTCGTACGACATTTAACCTATAATCCTGTCTTCCAACCATTTCTCCTCAGACCGGTAAAATAGAAAAAGGATCCTAAACTACTTGTACCTTGTCTTTGAGTCATGTGGATCTTCCTGTATCCTTTAGCATGCATCTTTACGTCATCAAGTTCACCAATGGGACTTAACTTTGGCCTTTGATGTTTGAACCTTCACTCCTCCAGAGATTTATTGAGCAGAGGAGAATTAGCAAAGTTGAACTATCATGAGAGGGCTTTTTAATCATTGAAGTTTCAGGTACTTTAACAGGATCCAAAAGTTTGTCAATACAATCAGGAAAAAAACACCAGATTGGAACACCAAGAGACTACATAAAAGAAGGTGTGTAATGAAGTGTGCAGAACTCATTTTAATGAAATATTTTTCATGACTGATCTAGTGCCGAGTTAGAACATCAAGATTGTGTCGTTATTAAACAACACGGTCGTGGAACAGCAAATCATCTCCAAACCATCACAAATTATTCACCCAATGTTGACACATCATCCTAGAAGAATGAATATATTAGGCCCGCAAGTCTTTCATACTGCACACGGATCTGAACTTGGCAAGCAACATACATCAAGGTAGAATTAAACAACAGACCAAGAACAATAGCATTCAAGTAGGTCCGTCAGAGCGCGTAAACAAACTAAACTAAACAATATCATTCAAGTGGGTTTTCATCTATGTGACAACCCAGAAAATCAGATTAATCTAAAACCACGCTAATCGCCATTTAGAAGTAAATTAAGATTTTCTAAACGCAAGCAAAGTATAACGTTATATTAATATTAATCGCTTTGCTAAACAAAGTTCCTATTAAATAATATTATCCGGAGTTCATCAACATAGGTTGCAATCTAAATTATTAAGTCGAACATATAACATCGAGTATACTTGTAATCAATTATAAAATCCATTGCAATCAAAGGTGAAACATTACGAGACAAACTCGAAATTAAATAATGATAATTCTCTCACGGTGGTTGACATACAAGAATTCCTCACAAGCGAAAGTAAAATATCACAACTCAAGTTTATTTATAAAAGTTTGTTATAAGCGAAACTAAAACAATAATCCAATCATCGAATTAATTACATCATCAAGAGGATACAAACATACATCCAAATCAAGATATATCATCCTTATGTCATTCAAAGTCAATTACAATAATCCCTTAAAGTGAAGGTAAAATAGTAAATCGAGCCTAGATTTAATTACAAGAATGCATTACCAGCGATACAATATAATTACAACTTTGTTTAAGTTACAAATAATAAATCATCTATATAATCTCGTAACCTTCTACAAGAAGTCATTATCAAATAACATACATCATTCTTTCAATCTCAAAAATACATCACCATATGATTTCATTGTAAGCAAAAGTAAAATATTACAACCCGGTATTATTCACAAGAATCCATACAAGCGAGAAAAAGAATAATAATAATACAATCTTTGAATTAATTACAAGAATAATTTACAACAGATCAAAATATAAAATACAATCTAAATGCTTGCATTCATCTTGTTGAAGCCCTCCTTGCCTTTTCATCAAATTATCTTCCATCATTCCCGATCCACACCTCCATAGACGGCCAAAAGCACAGGAAACAATTAGTACAACCGATAGCGGTATATATACATATAGGAGTATTAGAATATAGGAGGTGGTCGTTAGTATTCCCGAAGTTTAGTAGGCTCTCCATACCAACCTAGGTCGGTCGTCCTTGATCATCAAAGTACTCGATTAACGAAGCTAATCGGCTCTTGATGGTTGAGATAGCCAAGCCAACCTAAGCTAATAGGCACCTCCCACTTCCAAGGGTTTCATCATATGGCATCATTAGAGCCAGCACCCACCATTTGCAATTACCGCAACCACAGTACAATCCCACATTTTACATTCCCATTAAATCATACCCTCGGCTGGAGCATCATCCCACAAGCCCACATTTTACATTCCATTGAACCCAACCCTCAGCCAAAGCATCATTGGGTATACCGAAAGCTAGCACCATTAGTTCTAATGTGGAGCAGCCAGCATAAACCCACATCTAGTATTATCCTCATTTCATCCCAGCCAAAGGCCAACACAAGCCAAGCATGCATCACAAGGGAGCATAGGTGCACAGCATAGTAATAAGGCTTAGCCTACACATTCAAGGCAGCAAACCAATCTTTCCTGCATCCCAAAAACATCAAGCAGGCCAGTCCTACCCAGAGGGGTAGTGCAGCATCAACCTTATTCACAAAACCCTGCCCAATTACATATACCAAGAAGAGCCAGGAGAAAGGGAGCTCAGGAGGTCAATGGAGCAGCAGGGAAAAGAAGACCAGGGGATAGGACCATAGTAATAAAAGGATAGGAAATGGTAAAAGGGAAATGCACAAAGGTCTTTGAGGATAAGAGCAACCCTAGAAAAATCACCGCAGGTAGGGATAAGAGCAACCCTAGAAAAATCACTCAGACAAGTAGGGGATAAGGGCAACCGAAACCATCCTCTTAAGCCCCATCTAGCCAAGGCTCCCTCACCCCAAATACACGAGCTTCCATTCGTCACAGCCAGAGCACAAGCACAAGGCCAAGAAAAGTCACCAAGCCATCAAGAAAAGCCACAACCAGCACAACCCACAACTCCCAAGAATAAGCACTATCACTACCATCCCTCACCCACCGCCTCCCAAACCCAAGACCACACCGAAGCTAAGGGAGGAAAGAAGCATAGAGGAAGGGAACAAGGAGAAGAGCAAGACTCGCAGAACCAAGGCCATCGCATTACAGGTCATCAAGCCCACAAGGAGGGGAGCAAGCTCGAGTTCACATCATCACCGCTATGTGCCGATCATGATGAGGGAGAAGAGAAGAGCACTAGCTCGGGGCCGGCACTACATCCTCTTCCCTATCCTTAATCCCAACAGGAGGTAACCCGCAGTTGAACCCCAGTGCTCCACACACATCATCATCCACCCATAGATCCCCTCACAGTAATGCTTACATATAGCTCTCAGTTCAAATTTCATCACAGAGCAATAGGGAGGATAGAAGATAGGGATCTTTGTACCTTGAGGACTCAAGAGTAGCTAGCCATCTCACCATTTAGGCTTCACTAACCTCAGTAGCAAGCCCCATATCCATATCCAGCACCCCTTTGTTCATGCATAATCAACAAAACTCACATTATGGCAATCATCAAAACTCAAACTTAAGACCAAATTTGTAAAAGGGAGCAGAGGAAGTGAGTCAGGTGGCGCGGCGCTGAAGTCGGCAGCGAGCGGCCAGAGGCGAACCGGCCGCAGTGGGGACCGAGTCGAGGTGGCGCTGCCTTGCCGCCTTGTAGAAGCAAAGACAGGCGATTGGGCCTAGCGGTGCAATGGGCAGGCGTGGAGCGACCGAGGCGGCAGTGTTAAGCGCGCGAGGCCGGGAGCAGAGGTGGCGATGGCGGCGGTGGCGGTGAGGACCAGCGTGGGGAGCAATGAGGAGGAGGAGGTCAATGTGTCGGACCGGGAAACCGGAGGAGGAAGCAGGCCATCAGAAGGCGAAGCCACGGGAGGCGGTGGCACCGCACCAAGCGGCGTGAGCGCCTGGTGGCAGCTGACATCTCGGCGCCTGGCCAGACGGAGGAGGAGAAGCGGTGCCATGGGAGAAGTGGCAGGCGGCTTCACCAGAGGAAAAGTGAAAATGGGGAATGGGATAGAAGCTTTGGAGAATGGATTGGAGAAGAAGGGCTCTGTGTGTGTCGGCAAGATTGAGTAGGATAGGGAGAGAGAGATTAGAATGGGTTTAAGTGAGGGAGGATTAGGGTTAAGAAGTAAGTAGGGGTTTGGTGAGGAATATTAGGATAATAAGATGTGGTTTTGGTAATTAGGAAAGGAGTAGTAAATACAATCCAATAAAATTGATGGTAATAATTTAGATGAACATAGGTATTTACGTATATCGGTAGCTACATAATTTTTGGTCTAGCAGCTTGTTTAAGCCATGACGATTAAGTATCATGAGGTAGAACTCAGAGAAAAGAAAATGCAAGGAAAAGCCATAAAACAAATACGAGGTTAATTATCGAAACTAATCACGAATTGGACCCGCTAACTTGAATAGATAGTTTGATCGTTAGAAAATCCTCTAATTACATTAAAACAATCAAAATAAGCAAACAGAGTCTATTTAGAAAATTAAATAGATGTGTATGCCATTAAATAAAAACCCTTGGGCGTAATTACTTTGAATAAAATTTGATATGCCTAAGCAAATACAAGTATGAGTAGTATTTTAGTTTTCCCTACACTAGAGCGTGAGTTTTGGTCATTTCAACCCTAGAGCGAGTAATCCGTAGAGAACCATCAGTAGCGGGAGTGCTAACCTCACGGGGTTTGAAAATGTTATTAAATTAAAACCCACTAATGAAAAGAATCATCCGATCGTTATGCTCGCACCTAGTCGCATGCGTAATTCTTCAATATGTAGTTAATTATGTATTTATTACTCGTATACGTCAGATAAATTGCGTGGTGAACCAACGGGGAGTAGTTGATCTCGAGTTCATCACCACCATTCGTTTCTTCTTCTACAAAGGCAAGCTACTCCCTTGTTCATAAACATAGCTATTTTAAATATAAAGCGTATATTGTTCTATCATATCTCATATTGCATCAAAACTAGTTTCTCAAAACTAAATTGGATTTGAATGAAATTGGGAAGATAAGAAATGAGGTGAAAGAAAAGAAGAAATGGAACTAAATAGGTTGGTAAAAGGGGCCCGGTGGGAAACGACAATGATGTTGAGGTAAGAGGTGGGACCCTTTACATAGGGTTATAATATAAGGACCAACAAAACTCTTACTCGGTCAAATCTCAGTAAATTTAGTGCCAACCATTTTTCCGCTTCGACGGCGAGTAAAGTGTTACTCGTTACGTAATTATACTCTCACATCGGGTAAGTAAGTGCGGGAGGATCCGGAACATGGGGACCAGGCGATATACTACCGCACGGTGGAGTGTTGGGACCGGGGCGGCCAACCAACATTCTTGGAACTCGGTATGACGAGATCGAGAACGTGATTAAATCAAGACCTTGACGGAAAGTAATAGGTGGAGACTTAATCACGTAATTGGAAAACGTTAGATATTCGAACCGAAATCGCATCAAAGGAAATGCGGTGGACCTAGCTCGAGAGAGGGTTCGGGATAGCTATGGGTAAAGTGGTACAAGCTCAAGATGCTATACAAATCATGAATTCATGCCGTCTCCTAGATTGGAGTCTACGGAACCGCTAGGGTCTTTCTTCTATCCGAGTAATCAAGTAGTCTCTTGAATTAAAATTGCAACCTAAGTTTTTATGACTATTTTCGAATAAGAGATAAGTTATGAATTTTGATAAGGACGAAATTTAGAGTCATCAACTGCATTTTAGCTATTAATGCTTCTTGAGTACACTATAGTACTCACTCTTACTATCTCTCCTTGCTTAGATCCTAATCCGACGGGTTATCCCGAGTGGGATGAGGAATTTTCTTGTGTACCGAAAAGGCCGCAGTGACGAGGAGTTGGAGTACGAGAAGCTAGGCGAGACGATCGCCTTTCGACTCGTGGGATGAGTGGATTGCGGAGGAACCTAGCAAAAGATAGCGGGAAGTGTTTTTCCTTTGTAATTAATTTATTGTATTTAAAACTCTAGACTTGTGTGGCTACTTGTTTTAATAAAGAGCAGATTCTATTTTATTATTCATTACGTTAACCTGGTAAAGACTTGCTATTCGTTGGAGCAATATTCTACTAAGCAAATAAATAGTAATCAGTATGCTTAAAGTGTGATTACCCCTAGGTAATGACACGGAGCGTCTAATCTACTATACCAGGAATATCATAGGAACACCAAGAGACTGCATAAAACAATATCTTATTCCCACACTATCAAATATGCATCAGCCGTGCATTAAATCCAAAATTTTACTAATGCTGAGCGGTGAGCACTAATAGGGACAGGAACAACTAACAAGCCACAGCTCTGTAGCAACACAGTAACAATCTAGAAAGCACCGATACTTCTCTGAGTCAGTCAGGGAACCTAAACATAGCAACCCGTTGGCATTGGCATGCATGCTATATTTATCCAGGATATGCTGATGCTGGGGACTTGGAGGTTGTATCGGATCGGGATGGAGAGCATCATGCTATATTTATCCAGGATATGCTGACGCTGGGGACTTGGAGGTTGTATCGGATCGGGATGGAGAGCAGCCCTGCTTTGATCCCGTCCAACGAACTCCCCGCTATCCGGAGTCCTCGACATGTGGGCCCGCACCCGATTCTGCAGCCGCAGTCCACGAAATTAGCCAATAGTACATGCACAGATCGAGCAACCACACATATCAACGAGAAAGCAAGGAGAGGAGGCCACGGGGAAAACCATGTTGAAGCATTAGGCATTGCAACTTGCAAGGGGGAGAGAGGCACGGAGATCAATTAGAGAGAGAGAGAGAGAGAGAGACTAATCTGAACAAGAAAATAAGGTAGGAAGGGATATCGATCGATCGGCCATGGCGTACCTCCGGAAGAGGTCGATGGAGTTCCTCAAGAGCTTCGAGGTGCCGGCGAAGAACCCGTCGGAGGAGGCGCAGCGGCGGTGGCGGGAGGCCGTCGGCACGCTCGTCAAGAACCGCCGCCGCCGCTTCCGGATGGTCCCCGACCTCGACAAGCGGTCGCAGGCCGAGACCCAGCGCCGCAAGATCCAGGTGAGTCGTTGCTGCATCATCTTCGTCGTCATCTCTTGATTTCTACTAGAATTCTCTCTCTGTACCTACTGCGCGCAGAGGCGGAGGGACGGCAGGGCAGGGCAGAGCTCCTTATGATCCAAATTTTATCGTTACATCTCTCCGTGATCTATGAAATTTTATCTGTATCCCCTATTTACCCTTCCCTGCTGTCTACGTCCATGCATGCAGCATGGCATGCACGGAGCAAATGCATAACATTGATTAATTACTCTTAATCTTCTTCTCCCTTGCACCTTACCGTTGACGAGCAGTATACTACTCTGTTTTCATCCATGCAAGCAGTCTGACTGTGATACTCGATATTCTACCAGTTTCAACATTCTGCGCAACATTTCTCGGATTTGGATTCGTCTGCCAAATAATACACGCATCTGTGGAGGAGAACATGCTAGATGGATAAGAAAAACATTTTAATGCTCTTTTGGCACCAGGGTTGGGTCAGCTGTTTTTAGACTAAACTCGTATTTTTAAGAGATCTTTAATGGGTTTTTAATCTTAGACTTCGGACCATTGGTCCGGCTGCTCGAGGCCCAGCTCCTCCGAGTTTGGCACTTAACTGTTTGTAAAACAGAATAGATATGAGCAGCTCTCTTGACAGGCAAGGAGGCTAACGCATACTCTGGTCAAAAGATTTTGTCACTAAGTAAATGGGCCGTTACATATATTAAAGCACACATGAAAATCACATTAGCACGATGTAAAGGTATCTAAATAAGATCACACTAATTAACAATACACACCTGAAGTTCTTTTCTAGCCTCTGCTTAATTAATTGGAGTAAATACTGCAAGGTACTGTAGTTTCTTTTTTGGTTGGTTGATGGGACTATACAGGGAGATTCAGTGATGTGCTCACCTACAGATCTTGTGAACCCGAAATTTGTAATGTACGGTGTAACGTACGTGAAAGAATTAAGCTGGTTCAATTAATTTTGAGGTCAGGTTTTGAAGACTAACCAATAGCACTGCCCTATTATATATCGCTAAGAAGACCGAGGCCATGGTTAGTATAAATGAACAAATCAATTTTTTTTTTCTGAAGTAAAAGTTTTGCTAACAATTAATTGTTTGCAACAGTACTGGGTTGTTTGGGGGGGGGGGGGCGTCAGAAGCACAGCGGTGGGCCTCGGCCTGGACGGAGGAGGCGGCGAACGAGTCAAGGATGAGTTCATGGAGGAGAGGCGGCGGAGGTGATGGCGATCTAGTGGCGCCGCCGCCAGAGACGAAGAAAAAAGGGTGGTGGGGAAGGCGGAAGGGAGGCGGCGGCAGAGGGAGGAGGTAGATGGCGCCATCAACCACGTTAGGTTGTGGTAGTGGTGGGGGAGTAGTTCGCCGGCGCCAGAGGCGGCACGAGGGCGAGGGCAGAGGCAGGGGCGGCATTGGCTGGATGTGGGAGGTGGGAGGTGGAGATGGGTCAGGGTTAGAGTGTGAGGGTTTATAAGGTGTGAGGAGGAGAAGATCTGAGCCGTACAATTTTGATCCAACGGTGGAAAGAATTGCACGTGTTTTCTAAAATTTTCAACCGATCGTGACATATACGCTCCCTTTAATTTAGCATCTCTCTCTGGAAAGAATCAGATGGTATAAGCTCTTCCATTGCCGGTTCACACTCTTAACATAAACACTCAAGATGTTCCATACTGATCTTTCACAGGAAAAGCTTCGTGTTGCACTCTACGTGCAGAAGGCTGCACTGCAGTTCATCGATGGTACAACACCATATCTTCTCAAAACATTCCATTTGATTTGATTCAATCCATTCCTCTGATACTAACAATGGCAATGCTCCGATCCTATGTAGCCGCCCGCAAGACGGAGCACCTGCTGCCGGAGCTCGCACGGCAGTGCAGCTTCTCCATAAGCGCCGAGGAGCTGGCCTCCTTCGTGCGCGGCCACGACGGCAAGAGCCTTAGGCACCACAAGGGCGTCGATGGCATTGCCCGGAAAGTCTCCGTCTCCCTCACCGATGGCATCAAGTCTGACGACACCGGCGTCCGGGCCGAGGTCTACGGCGCCAACCACTACACCGAGAAGCCCCCCAGAACGTTCTGGATGTACCTGTGGGACGCAAGCCAGGACATGACCCTCATGCTCCTCGCCTTCTGCGCGGTCATCTCCATCACCATCGGCCTCGCCACCGAGGATGGCCTGGTGGCATGTACGACGGCGTCGGCATCATGCTCACCATCTTCCTCGTGGTCATGATCACCGCGGCCAGCGACTACAAGCAGTCGCTGCAGTTCCGGGACCTCGACAAGGAGAAGAAGAAGATCGACATACAGGTCACCCGCGACGGCTACCGGCAGAAGGTGTCTATCTACGACATTGTCGTCGGCGATATTGTTCATCTGTCCATCGGCGACCAGGTGCCGGCCGACGGATTGTACATCGACGGCTACTCGTTTGTCGTCGACGAGTCGAGCCTGTCCGGCGAGAGCGAGCCGGTGCACGTGTCGAATGGGAACCCGTTCTTGCTCGGCGGGACGAAGGTGCAGGACGGGACGGCGAGGATGTTGGTGACGGCAGTCGGGATGCGGACGGAGTGGGGCAACCTGATGGAGACACTGAGCCAGGGCGGCGAGGACGAGACGCCGCTGCAGGTGAAGCTCAACGGCGTGGCCACCATCATCGGCAAGATCGGGCTGGCCTTCTCGGTGCTCACGTTCACCGTGCTCATGGCGCGGTTCCTGGTGGGCAAAGCACACGCGCCCGGCGGGCTGCTGCGGTGGAGGGTTGCGGACGCGCTCTCGGTGCTCAACTTCTTCGCCGTCGCGGTCACCATCATCGTCGTGGCCGTCCCTGAGGGTCTTCCTCTAGCCGTCACGCTCAGCCTGGCCTTCGCCATGAAGAAGCTCATGGAAGAGCGCGCGCTCGTGAGGCACCTCTCGGCGTGCGAGACGATGGGGTCGGCGAGCTGCATCTGCACCGACAAGACCGGCACGCTCACGACGAACCACATGGTCGTCGAGAAGGTCTGGGCGTCCGACGCGGCGCATACGGTGAGCTCCTCGAAGGGATTTGACGAGCTCACGTCGTCGGTATCCGAGAGCTTCGCGAAGGTGCTACTAGAGGGCGTCTTCCACTGCTCCGGCTCCGAGGTTGTCCGTGGCAAGGACGGCAAGACCACCGTCATGGGCACGCCCACCGAGACAGCCATCCTCGAGTTGGGGCTCGAGGTGGAGAAGCACACCAGCATCGAGCACACCGGCGCCGAGAAGCTCAAGGTGGAGCCGTTCAACTCGGTGAAGAAGACGATGGCCGTTATCGTCGCATCCCAGCACGCCTCCGGCCGCCCCGCGCGTTCCTCAAGGGAGCGTCCGAGGTCGTACTGCTCCGATGCAGCAGTGTCATTGACGGCAGCGGCTCAGTCGAGAACCTCACAGAAGCGAAGACGAGGCGGGTGGCCAGCGCCATCGACGCGTTCGCGTGCGAGGCGCTGCGCACACTCTGCCTGGCGTACCAGGAAGTCGGCAGTGGCGGCGATATCCCCAGCGACGGGTACACGCTAATAGCCGTGTTCGGCATCAAGGACCCGCTCCGACCGGGTGTCCGGGAAGCCGTGAAGACTTGCCACGCCGCCGGCATCAATGTCCGGATGGTCACCGGCGACAACATCAACACGGCCAAGGCGATAGCGAGGGAGTGCGGCATCCTGACGGACGACGGCATCACCATCGAGGGGTCCGAGTTCCGGCAGATGAGCCTGGACGAGATGAGGGAGATCATACCCAAAATCCAGGCATGTAGCTTCATGCTCTTCTTCTCTGACGAATTTTGCAGCACGAACATTGATGCGATCAATTTCCATGTGCCTACAGGTGATGGCTCGGTCGCTGCCGTTGGACAAGCACACGCTGGTGACCAACCTGAGGGGCATGTTCAACGAGGTCGTGGCGGTGACCGGCGACGGCACCAATGACGCGCCGGCGTTGCATGAGGCTAACATTGGCCTTGCCATGGGAATTGCTGGCACAGAGGTTTCTATTACTATTCCTCACAAACTGTAGGTTGCACTCGACTTCATGTTTTATATTTCTTCCCCTTTGCGAATTCTCAGGTTGCCAAGGAGAATGCCGATGTGATCATCATGGACGACAACTTCTCGACCATCATCAACGTGGCCAAATGGGGCCGCTCCGTTTACATCAACATCCAGAAATTTGTGCAGTTCCAGCTCACGGTGAATGTCGTCGCCCTAATGGTGAATTTCGTCTCTGCGTCGTTCACAGGTGCAGATAAACGCCGGTCATCTTACGATTCGATTTTTTTTTTTTTGCGTCGTTGATAGGTTCCTGTTTAGCAATTCGCCGATTCTTGTTCCAGTTTCTGAGTTACTTCTTGTAACTGAACAATTATCTCAGGAAGTGCTCCACTGACCATTGTGCAACTGCTGTGGGTGAATCTGATCATGGACACCCTCGGCGCGCTGGCGCTGGCGACGGAGCCCCCGAACGAGGCGATGATGCAGAGGCCGCCGGTCGGCCGGGCTGACAACTTCATCACCAAGGTCATGTGGAGGAACATCATCGGCCAGAGCGTCTACCAGCTGATCGTGCTCGGCGTTCTCCTCTCCAGTGGGAAGAGCCTCCTGCAGATGGATGGCTCTCAAGCTGACGCCCTGCTCAACACGTTCGTATTCAACACCTTTGTGTTCTGCCAGGTATCATGTCACAGCCTCTAGAAAAAGCAGAAATGTCTGATGTTTCAGTCTGAAGTTTCTCTTTGTGTTCTGCTAACACTTTCTGCTTCTTGGCGTCAGGTTTTCAACGAGGTGAACAGCAGGGAGATGGAGAAGATCAACGTTTTCGGTGGTATTTTCAGCAGCTGGATCTTCTCGGCTGTCGTCGGCGCCACCGTCGCGTTCCAGGTGATCATCGTGGAGCTCCTGGGAACGTTTGCCAGCACGGTGCATCTGAGCGGGAGGCTGTGGCTGACGAGCGTGCTGATTGGGTCGGTCAGCTTGGTGATCGGCGCCATCTTGAAGTGCATCCCTGTCGATTCCGGCGACGGCTCGTCTGATCATCACGATGGCTACCAGCCGATCCCCACCGGCCCGAATGCGGTGTGATTTTGAAGACGTGTCATCATTGTTTTTTTCTTTTTCTTTAGGAAGACATTAAGATATTGAGTTTTCAAACAAACTTTGCGGTTTGAGTTCTCTGAATACTTTAGGAGGTACGGTCATGACCGTCCTTAGCGATTTGAGCTTTGTTCTTCACCGTTTTGTGTTTCTAGAAAGATGCTCCGTAAAGTTATGATAGAATCACCGTGAATTGTTGAGTGTTTCTAGCAAGATGTTGGGCCAATTTCCGTCCGAGTTTTTGGCAGTGACCATGCAAAGC
>JAYEVD010000351.1:0-122581 GCA_036346405.1 Phyllostachys edulis
TAATCTAGTTCCTACCCTTCTTGCATGCTCAAGTATTGATGCTAAGGAAATGATTTCAAATCCTTAGTGTACGAGTTCATGCCACGAGGTGACTTGCATGCGTTACTATACTCAACTCGAGATGATGAGAACACTTCAACTTCAAACCACATTGCACCGGCTCAAAGGTTAAGCATCGTGGTGGATGTAGCAGATGTATTGGAGTACCTCCACCATAACAACCACGTAACTATTGTACATTGCTATCGAAGCCTAGCAACATTCTTTGGATGATAATATGACAGCTCATGTTGGAGACTTTGGTCTTGCTAGGTTCAAAGTTGATTCTACAACATCATCTTCTTTTGGTGACTCGAACTCAACTTCTTCGCTTGCAATAAAGGGAACCATTGGATATCGGCCCCGAAGCGTCTAATATCCATTTTCATATTGTTCTATGTCTCCATATAACCCGAGCGCAAATATCTTATTTTCAATAATTGTGCTAACATGTGACCAACTATTCTTGTCCGAGGTCTACTACAGAGTCTTGTTGGTGGTAACCAAGTCTCAAGCGCCTCGAGATGTCTCTGACTTTGTTCTCCTCGAAATATTCATCGAAAGAGGCCAGCAGGCGACATGTTTAAGGACGGATTGAGCATTGCAATGTTCACAGAGATGAACTTCCCGACAAGATATTGCGAGATCACCGATCCCCGTTGCGACAAGAGTTGGTCCTATGCCAAGATACTCCAAGGGCCGTGAAGGAAAAGGTGTAGAATGCCCTTTCTATGCTCAACGTTGGCCTTTGTTGTACCAAGACGTCCCGAGTGAACGCATCCGCATGCAGGAGGTGGTACGCAAAAGCCGCATGGAATCGAGATGCATGCCTTAGAGTCTTCAAGAAGTATTTCAATGACTTTAGCGGTTTTAGTTTTATCTCGAATAATTTACATGAGACTTGTAATTTTATCACAAAGTCCGTGTTACGTATAACCCCTCTTCCTCGTATCAACAACTCAACACAAAGCATTTGCGGGTTGTTTTGTTTCGAGTCGACATTCTCGTTTTTAATCATCATCACTAAAATAACTTGAGCAAGTTTTCTTAAACCTATCCAATTCCAAAGAATATATGCGTCGGATGTTGTTCAAAATTGTATTTGGCACACCATTTGCGCTGGAGTGTACACGTATGGTATCCTCCGTAAGGTACGCTAGGCATGATGAGATCTATCTATTATATACTAAAACTTGATCACGATTCTTTTAAAGTTGCTAAGAAAAAAGAGAAATACGCTAGAAATTCTCACAAAAACGCAAAACATCTAGCCCTTAACTTGGTGGGTCCTAATTTTAAATGCATAGATTTGATAGTTGACTTAGAAATATAAGAATCTATCTATATCTATACTAATTATACACTTAAGAAAAGATATATCCACTAATTCGGCGGACCCGAGTTATAACAGCTCGTATTAAAAGAAAAAGTCCATATCAAGCACAATCCAAACTAAAAGAAATTCAGAATAATAAAATAAAATTAGCGATTTCATTTCCATCGACTTCCAACGTAACATCTATAAATAACTAAAATTTGGAATAATAATTAAATAAAAATTAACAATTCAAAAGAAAGAGTTCATGTCAAGTACAATCCAAATTAACTAATATTAGGAATAAAATACCAATTTGATTTCCATACAATTCCAAAGTAAATCACTAAAAAACCTAAATTTAGAATAATAATTAAAATAGAAATAGAAATTATTTTTTACAATTTCAGCTTAAAACCAAAAAGAAATCCATGGCAAGTACGATAAGAAACATGCAAATTCGGAACAAAAATTAAAGCATGATTAGTGATTCCATTTGTAAACGAATTTAAAACCTAAATTCCAAAATATTTAAAAAATAAACTTATACTGATTAGACACTCCGAGGAAGCACCCGTGTTAACCAGAAAGATCTAGCCACCTATCTCACGAACCCAAGTTATAACGGCTCAGATCTATTATATATTAAAAGTCGATGACCGGTGGTTCACAACTGCTAAGAAAAAAAAGATAAATAACCTAGAAATTCTCACCAAAAAGAAAATTATCTAGCCCTTAGTTTGGTGGACCCTAATTATGATTGATAGCTCATAACCACTTGATGCTACAAGGAAAGTAAACACGTGCTAGAAATTCTCAAAAAATAAATCTGATCATTAATTTGGTGGACCCAACTTATGATTAAATATCACAACCATAAGGTGTTATTTGACAACCTATTTAAACTCAAAATATAAGAGATAATGGATATATTTTAATATTAAAATATAAGAAGGAAATTAAAGTAAAAAATAGGGCTTAGGATTCATTTAGATTTCCTTGTAGCATACCTCTTCAAGTCCTAGTATATTAGGATATTAGTCACCATACTCAACAATATTCACCTTAACACTTATCTGTTGAAGTGACCGTGCTCCTCCAAGAACTCGCTCCAAGTCGGCTCCGTATTTTTTGTTTTTTCCCTTCTTTTGTTATTTTCCTCCCACCTTTGCGAGCACCTCGACCACAGGGGCTCATGTACATCACCGCAATATGTGTGTCGGTGTACGGGTTTGACCGTCCAGACACTCCCCCCGAGAACGCCTTAGTTGTGTAGTTTGATGAACCATACATGCTGTTCCTATAGCCCTCAATGCCATAGGTTTGTACCGCCTTTGAGCTCCACCTGCTCGTCGATACAGCATGGTTGGTCCCACCACGTCTTCCTTCCTCCAATAGCTCGCATCTTCGCCTTTGTGACCGCCATAATTTGCAGCCATCTTTGCAGTTCCGCACATAACCGCAGATGAGATATGAGTATCTACTGTTAACGACATGGTTTCCTTTTCGTAGCCAGGATTTTTATCAGACCTTCCATAGGTTTCCCTTCGCTTAGGTTTACGTATCAATCAGTATCCTCTATTGTTCTAGATGCTTTTCATGATTACCTACCCCTTTGCATGTAACACGCATGACACCACCTCAAAGTGAAACCTCACAACCTTCGAGTTCAAGCGACCTCACATATATTAGATTCTTCTTTAAGCCTGGAACATATCGAACTCCCGCCTATGTGTGATGTGCTCCATCATACACCTCCAATGTAATTGTTCCCACCTCAGTAATTGCATACTCCTTGCAATCCGCTAAATGAACAGTTCCATCCATCTGGTGTAGAGATCCTTCATAAAACATCTCCCCCGCGGAACATATGTAGAAGCAACAACCTGAATCTAATATCCATCTATGAGAAGTATCTGATTGACTGACTACTAGTACATCTGAATCATCGTTTTGCTACCGCCATTGAGCATGCACCTCTAATTTGCTTCAAACTTGGTCAATCCTTTATCATATGACTATCCTCGTCACATAGGTAGCATACACGTGTGCCCTTGTTCTTGCCCTTCTTCTTCCTGTGACTTTTACTCTTGTCTGCAACACCTACGACAGTCAATGCTTGATCACCCGAGGATGAATATTCCGATGGTTTCTCCAAGGACTCCACCTCTATGCAACTGTGGCATTGAAGTCGAGTGTGCTTTTTCGATGAGAATATTTGTAACATCCTGAATTTTGGTTTGTGTTTCAAATGTATAAAAGTATGTGGGTTTCAAAACCTTTTGATGAAATTCATAAGTTTGCACTTGGTTTCAAAATTTTGTCTTGAAAATTCAAACTTTTGACTTGAAACCAAGATTCCATTTAATTTCAGAAATATGTGTGTATAAAAATATCTAGAAACAATTTTTTAAAATACTAGATTATTTATCACAGATTATTATATTTTTCACAAATTTTTAGAAGTAAATTTGACCTCTTCAAAATCTAACCAAGTTACTAAGGCTGATTTGGAAAAAAAATTATTTCAGAAATTTGGAAAATGAACAGTAGCTGAAAATATTTTTTCTAATTATTAGTTGAACCTGAGAGCACCCAAAAAATTGTCATAATTTTTAAAAATTTATTTATATTTTAAACGGCCAAGTCAAACTAGTTTGAATTCGGTCAAATTAGAATCCAAACCCTAACCCGACCGGACCCGGTTGCACTGTTCCGACTCGAGCCGTTTCTTCGCACTTGACTCGATCGAACCCTGTCACGCCACGCTGCTTCTCCTTCAGTCACTGACGAGTAGGACCCACTCGTCAGCACCGTCTTCCTCGGCGCCGCTGAAGACCGCGCGCGCTGGCGTTGTGCATGGACACCACGCAGCCTCTCCGCGCCACCTCGAGCACGCATGTCCATTCGTGAAGAATCATCGGACCTTTATCTACCTTCTCCACTTGTTTGATTGGCCTCTCTCACCCTCTCTCGCCCGCATTTGCTCTTCTTCTCCAAGCACGATCCTCCGTCGCCGCCTCTAGTTCCGCCACATCCGACCTCCATCAGCGACAAGGATTGGGGCGTCTTGCTCCTGGAGTCAAGGTGCACCTGAGGCGTGCTTTTTTGGAGCTTCTAGATGGCTGTGGCATCTTCTCCATGAAGACCGAGCCTTCATCCCACCTCTGGTCGTCGCCAGCTCGCCGCCGGCCGCCTCAAGGACCCGAGTCACCGTCACTAGCTTCGTCGGGTCTTTACGCACCTGTTGGTATCGTCCCCGAGCCCAGAGCTTCAGCCATTCACCAGATCTCCTACCTCACTGCTGTGCCCGCGCGTGACACCGTCGACGAGCCGCCGACTGATTAGGGTAAAGGTTGAAGTCATTAGGAGTTAATTGTGGATTATTTAATTGTATGACATGTGGACCCCATCGAGGTTAAACATAATTAGAAATTTAATTGAACCATTTTTTAAACCTCTAAGTCTATGACAAGTGGGCCTTTAAGGCCGGTCAAGAACCTATGCAAATTGTTGAAGTACGCTTTCCCTTATGATAAATGTATTTCCTTAAACCATACTTAGAGTTTACGTTTCTTGAAAACGACAAAACGATCGTACGCGGCGTCACCGTCACCAGCCTAGGTCAAGTCGACCAGACTAACGTCCCATTCGCCCCACGGTCGATGATCGTGGGTTGACTTACGTCGGTATAAAAAGGATTTAATGTTTTTAGTAATTTCGAAAAGAATTAGTTTTGCTTTGGAAATTCAATTAACTTAGAAAATTCATAACTAATTCAATTTTGCTCCAAATTGAATGAAACCAATTTTGTTAGTTTTCATTTTTAGTGTACTTTTTAATGATTTAGCTTTTAAGTATGTTTCTATTCAGAAAGTTTTGGTTAATTGAAAGAATTGTTTTTACTTTAGAAAATGGGTTCAAACTTCTAAAATTCATAAGTATTTAATCCTAACTCCAAATAGAGTGAAATTAATTTTATTAATTCTTATTTTTCCTGTACTGTAACTTGGTTTAAGTTTGGTTCTTATTGCTATTCCAGAAAATAATGCTAACTTGTTAAGTACTTAGAAAATTCAAATAAATTGTATCTTTGGACTGAACTTTAGATCTTTATTAATCAAACTCTACCAGTTGTGTATGCTTATTGTTGAATTTGATTATTGATTATTTTGATGTTATCTATTTTTATTCGTTCTTATTAGGTCTTTGATCAATCGTTAGATTCCGACGATCTGGTATATTCGAGAGTGATCCTCAGTAGTCAGACGACTATCTTCAACAAGGCAAGTAGTTTTCCATTGATGCACGTTGATCCCACTATATTCACATGTTAATATTTCAAATGTTTCAACTGTATGTATGCATGCTATGTTGACGAGTATTTTCTCAATTCGCGATAGTTCACCTGAGTAGTTACTTGAACTGTAGGAAAAATATCCATCTTTTACCACTAAGCCTAGGCTATATCCGTTGTGAATTATGGCTTGATGGATGGGATCTAGTCACTTATATTGTAATATTCGAGTTGTTGTCGCTTAGCCATGCTTAGAACGGTAGTCTGGGGATCATCGCTTCAGCGATGGTCATTACAACATCACTTTAAATACCTGAGTCTAGGTACTCATGATTATATCATATTTGGAAAAACTAAAACTGAAAATGAAAAGGATTTAGATTTGGGCACATGGTTGATGGTGTGATTGTGGGGTGTGTGGTTGTGTGCCTGAATCAACAAAGACCGAACATCTTGTTACACTAAACCAAGTATTATTGCGTGCAACCACATGAGGGTATTGGGAACCCCTCTTGACTTAGTACTATGGGGAGTGTTAATTAATGAGTCGCTGGTGGTAGGTATAGGTGGATAAAAGAAATGTGCTATTTTTGTGCCGGGCATGTGCGGTGTGGGTTCCGGGTAGGTTCCCTCGCCCGAGGAGCGTTGGTAGTTGCTACAACTGGGCCAATGTCTCCGACACAACGTATGGGTCCTCTGTGGGAGTTCAGGATGGGTGGTTCACAGAGGGTTAACCCACATATGTGTGACTCTTAATTAATTCATTCCATTGGAAACCATCTCGTAGGACTTAGCTCTGTTGGCATACCTTCAGAAGTGTGCTTTATCGCGTGGCAAAAGGAGCAGTCTAACATGTGGGTAAAGTTGTACACCCCTGCATGTTTTAATCTATTCGAATAGCCAAGTCCTTGGTTATGGACATGCTTGGGGAGGTCTTTTGAGAGTTAGACTATAACATTTTGATAAAACTTGAAATTGGGTGAGTGCGAATGGGTAATTCATACTATTGTTGTGGTGGCTATGGGAGGTCACCTCTAGGTTGTTAATTATGTTTATTATTGTTGTCACATTGTTCTTTGATTCACTAAAAACTGATTTACTAAAATTTGCTTCCAATCTACTACTTTATTGCAAATAAAATGTTGTTTCTGCTGAAAATGAACTCTAAAATATACGCATTGAAATAAGCTTGCATGTAGCTATGTATAGGCTTGTTAATCATAAGTCTTCTTGAGTATGTTTTTGTACTCAATTGCTTTGTCTATTCTATCGAGAGGAGGTTGACCCCAAGGGGTTGATGAGTGTGAGGTCGACTACAGTCTTGACGACTAGTGGGGCGTTTTCGGTCGATTGCCTTGTGGATAAAGGCAAAATGGTTGGTGTCGTTTACAACCATCCTATGGCAACTGTTCCGCTGTAGACTCTCTTTTGTATGTTGAATATAATGTAAATTATGAAGACTTCAATAATGTAAAATGTTGTGTATGGAGTTGATACTTAAATTTTGTACGGTGTATGTGTACTGCAGTTCTGGGAAGTACATATACATCGAGAGCGGGGAAATTTGATTTGTAATACTGGAACCAATGGAAAGGTTAAGTATTACAAATTAAATCGTCCGGCGGCTCTCACAATATTCATCGCCAAGTGCTCCTGTGATGTTGGTAGAGATAATGTCAGTATGACGACCTTGTTGTTCTCCTCAATTTTCTCATTCATACTAATCAGTTGTGTGACAAGCTTGTTGAAGACATTGAGATGGTCAACGAATCGTGTGCCTACCTCCATGTGCAACCTGCACGATTCTTCGCTCAAAGACACCAGCGATTTGTCAGCGATTTTGCCATATACATTTTTTCTAAGTTACCACATAATTTATTTGGCGAATTATCCTTGATCACCGAGTACTTTACCTCATCAAAAAGACATAGACGGATTGTACGGACGGTCTTTCGCTTCATCACCTTTCAGTCTTCATCAAATGTTTTTTCCAGTTTGTCCCATTCAAGAGCATCGATTAACACTTGTTGGACAGGAACATCCTTCACCACTCATTGCCACATGCTGAAATTTCATCCGCTGTCAAATTTCTCTACTTGACTCCACATTGTCGACATCGATCTTGATCTTACGCTTCCTGACGCTTTACTTACCTTCTCCAAAATCACATTAATCCGGTCTTGGTTCTAATACCCGTCCTTAGGTGCAGCAGCCCTCGGATCGGATCAGAGTTTGTGAGATATGGACATGCATGGTATCAAGAATAAAGTACATGAATCTCGTAGACAAAACCAAAATAATGGCGACGAAGCAACAACGATGAGAGAGAAAGATATGCGGCCGATCGCAAATTCATAGAACGACCTCAAAAGAGTACAAGGGATTGTTGCTCTTTCGTAACCCTCTCTGTGCAGATCATGGGTAGATGATCCTAATCTTAGTATGTTGAACAATTAGAAATAGTGTCGAGGTGTTTGGAGAAACCCTCATTTTTTGGTAGTTCTGCTTTCTGTCGGTCGATTGGCGATCGACCCGTCCCTATGGGCGGTTGGACCGCCATCGGTCTAGCGATCTAAAACCACATGTCTTTGGTTTGACCGGCCGAAAGTGTAAAGTTGAATTTTTGTAATCAGCCAAAAATCACGTATGTAGGAAGGTGAGAGGATGTGCTTGCACTTGGTCTAATTGAAAATGAAGTTTCATGGGAAAAAACTAGATAGAGCCAAAATCATGGAATTCAATGCATATGTGTTTCATGATGTTTGTTTTGGCTAACGTGGGACAAGTTGCGAAGAACTAGTGCCTTGAATCGATTTCTTGGTCTATTGTTATGCAGGTGGCTTGGAGTCAATGACAGTCAACAGCAAGGATGATAGGGACTAGGCTAGGAGAGCTAAGGTCCAGAACGATCCAGAATACCGAGGGAAGAGGTTGGACTCAAGCATGGTACAAGATGGACACGAACGACCTATTAGAATAGGACTCCTTATGTATTTCCTTATTTATATATGGCAACCCCTTGTACTCCCTATATATATTGCCCATTGGGCCCTCTTGAATATACACACAATATTCATAACATGGTATCAGAGCTAGGGTACTAACCTAGCTCTCTTCGCTGCCAAATCCATCACTCGTGCCGTTGCTGCCGCAGCCCCTAGGGCCATCATCGCAACCTCTCGGGCCGCCGCCGTCGCCCCTCGGGCCGCATCGCCGCCCGAAGTCGCCCGAAGCTGAAGCCACCGCTCGAGCTCCCGTCGACCGTCACCTTCCTGGAGCCCAAGCTGTTCGTGCTCTTGTTGCGCCCGCGGTCTGTGCGAGGACCTCCACCTCATCCGCGCTCGTGCTGGTGAGCTCGAGGCCTTCCTCGACACGCCCGTCCCAGAGCCCGTCGGTAGGGCCGCCGCCGACGATGCACTGCTGGCCGAGCCGCGCCAAGATGCACCGCCAGGGGGAACCCTACTCCCCTTCCTATGTGAGGGTTGTTGCCGAGAGTCGGCTGCCATTGAGAGCCGCTCACGGAGCACCACCTTCACCGATCTGGCGGCCGCCGCCGCTCGAGCAGCAGTAGGGGGAACCCTAGTTCCCCCCACACGCATCTAGTGTGAATCGGCAAGGCCTTCAGCCTTTTGGTGGGAGCCAGCCCAGCCAAAAAACGAAGAAAAAAAATCAAAAAAATAATTATCATTCTAGTGTGTCCTTGTCTTCTCGTCCTTTTGACTTACTTCATTCAGATATATGGGGACCTGCGCCTATTATCTCTAAAGGCGGGCATAAACTTTATGTGATCTTCATTGATGATTATTCCCATTTTACATGGATTTTCCCTATGTCTAATCGTGGTCAGTTTCTTGCGATCTATCGTAGCTTTGCAACGATGGTTCATACTCAGTTTGATTCTCCCATCCATACTTTTTTGATGTGATTTTGCTAGCGAGTAATGTTCTAGCGCTTTTAGGCGATTTCTTCTCGAAAGCAGGTACTCTTTATCGATCTTCTTGTCACGGTGCTCATACTCGTAATGGGGATCTTGGCATAAACATTGTCATCGATTGAGGCGCCCACACTCTTCTCCTTGCCTCTCACATTCCACCACGTTACGGTCGAGGTCGTTTCTCTGTTGCATATCTCATCAATATCAGACTTTCAAGCTACGCTTCTTAAGGGTGTCAGTCCTATAGAGCATCTCTAGTCTCGAGCCCCCCAGTACACTCACCTTCGTGTTTTTGGCTATACTTGTTTTGTTCTGCTGCTGCCTCATGAACGCACAAAACTATCGGCCTAGTTAGTTGAGTCGTGTTTCTTAGTTATAGTTCTGAGCATAAGGGTTTTTCGTTCTTTGGGATCATACGCTTTCGGCAGATCAAGATTTCATGAGACGTTGTCTTTGATGAATCTCAACCTTTCTTCTATTGAGATTCGGCCCCTCCTGTTTCCACCGTTGAGTCGATTTCATGGTTGTCTCTTTCTGTCTCTTCACCAATTTCTCCACTATCACAGTCTTCCCCTGGTCTGTCTCCAGTGGTTCCTTCTATACCTTCGCCTCCGGTGCTACCTCCTGTAGCACCGCCTCTTGTTCCTGCAGCACCACCGTCTTGTTTCTCTGGTATTTACTACTCCAGGCATCTTTGTCCTTCACCAGTCTCCTCTCCTGGTATCTTGCCGACACCCATATATGATCCTTCTGATGATGCTCATTGTAACGTCCTTCGTGACTGGACATCCCTTTGACCTCCTGATCGTCTTGGATTTGCTCCAATCGCTCGTGCTCTCTCTGTCACTGAGCCTAGTTCTTATCATGACGCTGCTCCTCATTTTGAGTGGCAGCTCGCTATGGCAGAGGAGCTTGATACTCTTCGATGTACGGAGACTTGGGATCACATGCAAGTGGGTGTACAAGATTAAGACCGGTCGATGGTACTATCGGCGCTACAAGGCTCATCTTACGGCTCGTGGCTTTCGGAAGAAATGCGGTCGCGACTTCTGATGAGGCTTTTGCCCCTATTGCCCATATGACCACTGTTTGCACTCTTGTTGCGATTGCTTCTATTCACCGGTGGTCTATCTCTTAGCTCGATGTTAAGAATGCCTTTTTTAATGGTGTTTTGCATGAGGAGGTCTACATGCAGCCACCACCTAGGTATTCTGTTCCCGATGGGCACGTCTGTCGTCTTCGTCATGCTCTTTATGGCCTCAAGCGGGCTCTTCATGCCCGGTTTTGCTGCGTTTACCTCGATGATTCTCGCTATCGGTTTCCTTTGTCGGGCCCCATGATCCTGCTCTTTTTGTCCACGTCTCATCTCGGGGTAGGACACAGCTTCTTCTGTATGTTGATGATATACTCATCACTGGTGATGATTCCTCATTCATCACGTACGTGAAGAAGCATCTCAGTGAGCAGTTTTCGATTACTGATCTTGGTTCTCTTACGTACTTCCTTGGGATTGAGGTCTCGGAAGGTCTCTTCCATGCCCGAGGGCTACTACCTCTCCCAGCAGAAGTATATTCAGGATCTTCTTGATTGGTCTGGTCTGACTGACACTCGCACTGCTGAGACTCCCATGGAGCTATCCCTATAGCTTCGTGCCACTGATGGTGATCTTCTTGAGGATCCTACTCGGGATCGCCATCTTGTTGGGAGTTTGGTGTATCTTGTGAGCACTCGTCCTGATATTGCTTATGCAGTTCATATCTTGAGTCAGTTCATGGCTCATCCTACCCATCTTCACTACGGTCATCTTCTTCGTGTTCTTCGCTACTTGCGTGGGACTATCTCTCGTCGTTTGTTTTTTCCTAGCTCTACCTCACTTCAGCTTCAGGCTTACTCCGATGCGACCTGGGCTAGCGATCCTTCTGATCGTCATTTTCTTTCTGCTTACTGTGTTTTTCTTGGCTCCTCCCTGATTGCCTGGAAGACTAAGAAGTAGACTGTAGTTTCCCGTTCGAGTGTAGAGGCTGAGTTGAGAGTTATGGCATCAGTGACAGCAGAGGTTACATGGTTGAGGTGGCTACTTACAGATTTTGGAGTGCTTGTGATGAGACCTACGACTCTTTTGTCTGACAGTACAGGTGCTATCAGTATTGCCCAGGACCTAGTGAAGCATGAGCTCACCAAGCACATTGGTGTGGATGCTTCATACACTCGCTCACAGTGTAGGAGGAGTACTTGCTTTTCTGATTTATGCCATCGAGTTACTGAGTTCTTGACTTCTTCACGAAGCCACAGACTATGGCACAACATTTGTATTTTCTCTCCAAGCTTAGTGTGTGTGATCCACCATGAGTTTGAGGGGGGGGGGGGGTGTTAGAATAGGACTCCTTATGTATTTCCTTATTTGTATATGGCAACCCCCTTGTACTCCCTATATATATTGCCCATTGGGCTCTCTTGAATATACACACAATATTCATAACACGACCGAACAGGAGGTTCAATGCGACGGGTTGCGTCAAGTGGCTTAGGGGTCGATGCAAGTGCCATGATGGTTCCGGTGGGAGCCAGATGGGAGACTTGCCGACATGAGGAGAGCTGCTGATGAACCTACACATGGCAAAGTATGGGATTGCTTCACGACGATTGGACTCGGCCTTTGGAGAAGGATCGCGAAGGGGTATTTTGATATCTTCACCAAAATACCGGGTGGTGACCTTGGAGAAACCGCGACGCAATGAGAAACGGTTTAGGTCAAGAGAAGATAAAGATCATGAAGAGACGGATTCGGAAGACCTGGTTCATCATCCGCTTTGAGAAGCGTGTGTGAGTGTAGACTCGTTTGTGTGTGGGCTTAACGGGTGCTCGATAAGGTTTTATCTCTAGACTTAGCATCCACTATAAAAGGCTAGAGTGCAGGATTTGCACTCAACCCTCTCATGTAAAGAAACCCTAATTTGTGATTTAGGGAAAGTGGGGATAGAGAAGGCTAGAGTTTGAGGGAGATGGATTGATTGAGTGCTCAAGTGTTGAGCTTTTGTCCTCCAATATGGAGTGGCTGTAAACCAACAATCTCCTAAATCAATCCAAGCAAGGTTTGCCCCAAGATGAGTTCCTATTTGTTCTTACTCTCTCTTTGATGCCTTTGGGATTTTCGTGTTCCTTTGGTTTTCCTTGAGTCCTTTGTTGTGATCTAGATTGCTAGAACTTGTGAGAATTGATCTATGGTCATCTTGACCATCTTCCACCCACGAACAAGCTTTTAGAACAAAGTTTGAATTTCCTCAGTTTTTGTGCCTCCTTGGCCTCATCCAATAAATTTATAGAACATTGGCCTCGATCGTCCTGGTCGTTGATTGGAATAAGTTCCTGACCTTCTTAATGAGCTAGGGTTGAAATCTCAGGGGATTTGGATCTCGAAATCAAAAGTTAGGTCAATTTGAGATCATCGCGGGATGCTTGCCCTATAGCACGCGGTCAAATCGGCCCTCAGGCGGCCAGACTAGCCGTTGGTGGTCAGACTGGCCCATTCTTGACGATCAGACCGGCCATGAGGATTTTGTATCGGGGATTTCAGGTTTCAACACAAGACTTCTGCTTTGCTTGTTTCTTTGTTCTTCATAGCTTTCATAGCTACTGCAGTGAAAAAGAAGTTCAAAACCATCGGGGTTGAAAAAGAGTAGGTTCTCCTATTCACCCCTTAGTCGCATTTGTTGGTCCAACACTCTCGAACCTCTTAAGACCATCGAATCCTTGCCCTATACAAGAATCTACTTTTAAAGAATAACCTAGTCTCTAATCCTTCCGTGTCCTCTGCCTTGGATGAGTTTCGCTTGCTTGGCTTGATTCTTGCTTTCTTGGGTCTCTATGGTCATACCTCATGACTTTATATTGTCCTCCTAGTTCTCCTCCAAAGTGGCATAGGAATCCTACTCTAAAGAGAAATATGAGTCATAATCTTATTAGGAATCATTTTGGTTTCTTTGTAGCACACCTCTCTAAGTCCTCGTAGATTAGGATATTAGTCATCATACTCAACACTATACCCATATGTGGTCTGCAGAGTATGCATCGGGTGATCTAGTTTCATTTGTTGTGGATGTTTATAGCTTTGGGATTGTTCTCCTCGAAATATTCTTACTGGAAGAGGCCGACAGGATGATGATATGTTCAGGGCCGGACTTAACATTGCAAAATTTGTTGAGATGAACTTTCACGATAGGATGTTACAAATTGTTGACCCCGGATTAGTGCAGGCCAGCAGGAGTTTCTCACGAGAAACGCCACGTAATCATGAAGGAAAAAAGCTTTCAGTGCTAAACATTGGACCTTGCTGCACCAAGCCGTCCCCAAGACAGCGCATGGGCATGTAGGAAGTGGCCGCAAGGGTGCTTGGAGTTAAGGAGGCATATCTCAGAGGGAACTAAGGTAATACTAGTTCGCTGATATGGTCTGGTTGTAGTTTTGAGATGGTGCATGTGTCACATGACATGTTTGTGATACCCGGCAGTGATGCTGAAGCTTGCATTGCAGACTTTGTGGTCTGAGTCGTTGTCGACGTAGAATTAGCGACTAGGGTTTTTTAAAAAATAAAAAAAGAAAGAAAAAAAGAAGCAGGATGGACTGTTTGAACCTACACTCCTACCGCCTGTGTTCTCTTTTCCTATGGAGTACTAAGATACTAGGACGTTTGGTGCGTTTCACTGCACCGTGTTGACAATGCTCTAACGATGTACGTGGTGAGGTGTTTTTGGTGCAGGAATGAATGTATAGTTTGCAGTCTCATGTGATTGCTCTATAAGAATTGTCTGTTTGTAAGAAGATCCTAGTCTAAGCATTGTCCTTAAGATATAATCAGTAGCAAGTCAACATCTCGTAAAGTTAAGTGGCTTGTAAGTAATATATATAGACGGGATGAAATAACAGTAGTGCATAATATTGAACTTACATTATGTATGACAAACATGTCAAACATGTTGAATATACAAAATATAAGAAGCTAATCTTTTTTGTAAGAGTCGACTCAGAGCCTTGTAATGATCTATCTGTTATGAATATTGTATGTATATTCAAGAGGGCCCAATGGGCAATATATATAGGGAGTACAAGGGGGTTGCCATATACGAGATAAGGAAATACAAATAGAGTCCTATTCTAACACCCCCCCCAGCGCCTCAAACTCATGGTGGATCATACACACGAGTTTGGAGAAAATACAAATGTTGTGCCCTAGTCGTGGCCGTGAAGAAGTCGACAACATGTAACTCGATGGCACAAAGCTGTAAAAGCAAGTACTCCCTCCACTTTTGTGAGCGAGTGTATGAAGCATCCACACCAATGTGCTTGGTGAGCTCATGCTTCCTTGGGTCCCGAGCAATCGTCATTGTTAGACAAAAAGTCGTGAGGTCCCATCACGGGCACTCCAAAATCTGCAAGTAGCCACCTCAACCAAGTAACCTCTGCTTGTCCCTGCCGCCATAGCTCTCAACTCACCTCTGCTCGAGGCAGAAGCGCAATGCAGCTTCTTAGTCTTCCAGGGCAATTAGGGAGGAGCCAAGAAAAAACACAGTTAATATGACCCAAAATTTCAATTTAGAGAAAATTTAAAACTATTTATTTTTGTGGAAATTCTGAAATTTTTAAAACTTTTTCTTAATTAGTTAAGGCCAAAATAAATTTAACTACAAAATCTATTATCAAGTTTAAGTTGGAAATAATTTTATTAAGTATAAAATGTCTCTAATAATTTATGAGAATTTTTCTAGAATTTTTGGAATTATTTTGCTATATTCTAAAGCTGAAATGAATTAAACGGAATATTTAAAATAGAAAATGAAAAGAAAATCGGAAAACAGTACTTGGGCCGAAACTGGCTCGGCCCATTTACTCACGCGCGTGCACAGCCCAGCCCGCCACTCAATCCCGCCTCCCTCCTCTTTTTACCGTCGGATCTTAATCCGACGGTCCACACGCATTACGATTTGGTTTGACTCCGAACCCTTGGATGGAAATCCTACGGCCCGTGACCCTTCTTCTTTCCCGTCCCCGTCTTCCTCGCGCGGCCGCGCCATTCACGCCATTAAAGGCTGCGCTCGAGCTCCACTACCCCGCGAATCCCTCCCCCTCTCCACTCACGTTTACTCGCGTTTAAGTCATCTATCAATGCCGCACCGTCGCTCACCCTTCCCTTCTTCGTGCACGATCTCCTTTGGAGCAATTTGCATGCCATAAACGCCATTGCGTGTGCCCGATCCTCCTCTCCTCCATTCCGACCCCTATATAAGGGAGCCTCGGGAAGCCCTACTCTCGCCGACCCGAGCCTCGCTCGCCCTCCTCTTTTCCTCTAATCGCTTTGAATTTCAAGCTTAAATGCGCCCGCCACCGGGCGAAGAAATTCTTCGATTCGGCGAGGTCACGCCGCCTGCCCCGTCGTCCTCATCTTCGACATCGCCGTATCATCGCGACACGGTCGCTGCACCCATTTTGCCCTAAGACCCCGGAGCACCCTCGTCCTCGGCGCTTGCGTCGCGCCGCCGCTAAACCTCGTCGCCGTCGAGTTTCGGCCAGCGCCGCCCGCTAAGGTAGTGAGCATTGTACTCGTGAGCTCCTCCTCTCGAATCGCCCATTCGCACCCTCGCCGTGGCGTGTAGCGCCGGCGAGGGTGTTCTTGAGCTCGCCTCCGTCAAGCCGACAAGGCACAGCCACCTCGGCGCCAAGCGAGGTGCCACCTCGGCTCCGGGTCGGCGTGGCAGCCGCGTGGCGCCACGTCATCCTCGTTACCGCCACACCGGCCTGACCCTCCGGGCTGGGGCTCGTGGATATGGTCCATGTGAGCCGAGCCTATGTCACTGGGCCCCTGTCGAAAATTAATTCAAATTCATTTAAATTCGGAAAATCATCGCTGACGCGTCATCATGCTAATATTTACAATTCTCTTTAGAAAAATAATTCAGGAAATTGTTTAAATAATGATTTAGATTAAAAATTGTAAAATTCATAACTTTTGCATTAAAACTCCAAATTAGATGATTCAAGTTGCTAAAATTTTAGAAAATTATTATCTAACTAAATAAAATATAATAATTCAATTTAGAGTTCATTTTAGTTCTGTTTTAGAATTTAGAATTCTTTTAAATATCAAATTTAGGTTAAAATTTGTAAAATTCATAATAATTGAATCCTAACTCCAAATTTAGTGAAACAAATTTCTAAAATTTTATAATTTGATTATCTAGCTCAATAAAATAAAATTATTATATTTAGTCTTGGTTTATTTTGTATTTCTGAGTTTTATTTGAATTTTATTTGATTTGCCTTATTTTCACGTTTAGACTTTGGCGATTAGGAATTAGATACTTCTCAAGGCGTAGATTTTCCAGATCGCAACGAAGGCAAGTTATACTTTGACCATTTTGCCCTATTATTTTAAAGTTAATTAAATTCAGTTTTAAATTATTAAATGCATGCATAATTTTATTCAAGTATTTCAAATTCTGTTTAAATAATTAGTTATTCCTATTATCCTTGTATGCCAAATTTTGGATGTTGCCTTGACATTCCTTTGTCACCTTAGATAAATTATTATGTTTAATAATCAAATGCTTCATAAATACTTAGACCATGATTTATGTTTTTGGGAGAATTTTAGCCAACTCAATAAAATTTCTTTGAAAATTAAAACTATGGTATTGTTTTACCATAGAGAATTTGTAAAGATGGTTTTATAGAAATAAAATCAAAAGGGTTTGGACTTGGGCGAAAAGGATGAATGGTGGGTGCGAGTTTATGCACAGGCTTAGTCTGGTTAAGATTAAGACCGAGGTTTAAATTGAATGACGCCTTAAGTCAATTGAGGACCGGTCTTTGGCGCATTTTGTTATGCCTTATCGTACAACCACATGTCCTGTATGGGCGGGACACAGCTTAATAATTTGTAATACCTTTTAGTTATTTGTGCTATGTTGTATGTATGGGTGTCGGGCAGACAGTTTTCCCATCTGGCGCAAGAGGGGTTTTTGGAGGAGTCGGTCAATGGAAGCGAAACCTTAGCGGGCACAAGTACTTTGAGGTAGAACATTATAATGGCCTTGTGATGTTTGTTCTCACACGCCTTAGGAAGCGTGGATTGGCCGACACAAAGAGTATAATATCTCGTGTGGGTAAGTTGTACAAACTCTGCAGAGTGTAAAACTATTGAATAATGGCGTCCACGGTCATGGACATGCTAGCAAAGCCACTCGAGTTAGTTTTGTTTTTGGTTTTAAAATGATTTCAACAGATAATTTCAGGATGGATAGTCTGTGGGAAAATTAGGCGGGTAGCCATTGTGATTGGAGGATATCCATCATCTTTTATGGAGGTTATCCACAATAAACTATTGTTATTTAAAATGGTGATTTAGATTATTGTATAAAATGGCTTTGTAATCTAATATGATTATTTAAATTAAAAGCTAACGCTTTCATAAAATAACCTTGCCGTATCCTTTGTCTACCTTATGCATGCATATCAATTCCATATTGGGTGTAACTTGCGAGCACGGTAGTAGTGCTCACTCTTCTTTGAATAATCTTTATTCAGAGAAGATATCTATCAAGGCGGTGAGGATCTTGGCGCCTAAGTGCTTCCCCAGACGATTACTGTGGCGAATCGTTGGGTCTACTACTATTATTTCGCTTCATTGTTTTACTTTATTTGGCCTCGGGCCCTTTGTAATAAACTCTGAATAAATATTAATAAAATCGTGATATGTTTTGATTATCACTTTTGTTTGATTGTGTACATTAGCTATCTGGACTAATGTATGAACACAGAAGAATTCGGGATCCTTAAGCCCGAGTTCGACAAAAGTGGTATCGAGCCATATCGATAGAGTAAATGGCTTTAGAATTTTCTTAAGGATTTATTTTTCAAAAACTAAACATATTTTGAGTCTATTCAAGAGTCTTCTCAACACTTCTTTTTAAAATGGTTATCAACTTATCTTATTCTCTAAATTGTAGATGGTCAACAACCAACCCGGATTTCCCATGGAATTTCATGGGACAATTGGGCTGCACTTCTATGGAAGATGATGCAACACTTAGGTTACAACCAGAGACCAACTTATCAAGGGTACATGTATAAAGTGGGGAACCAAGAGCGTTGGAGACTTGAAGTAATCCTCTCGCCAACCTTCAACCAAACACAAACCACCACATCTTGACGCCCAAAGTGAGGCGTGATAATTTCGTTGATGGACTTGAGGATGCAGCCAGAGAGGCAACACGTCGCCTCGCCATATTTACAACAATTATTTTGAGGACTCAGAAGTTTCACTACCACCCATGCACATTCCGAGGCTAAATTTGGATAGCACCTTTAGTCTCTGCTGAGTATGAGGACTCTCTGAGCTTACTCACCAAGTGGACTGTCTAAGGCAATGGATTATGCCTACGGGAACACTCTGGATGAAGCTAGCGTAATACTCGAGCGACACGCTGAATCACGAGAAAAGAAATTTGGCAACGGAAGAAGAGTGGCTATATACAAAGGCGGGGAGAGGGTAGTACTTGCGCAGGCGAGTTATACCCTCTTACACCTTAGTCAGTATCTCATATGATCGTTAGATCACTAATTATGAGCTATCAATGTCTCTTGTGATAGCCATAATCAAACAATAAAATAAAATAATAAAAGGACTATTTTTGGCAAAATTTGGTTCTTTTGTCTTGTGCTTATTAGTTCTTGGGCTGTTAAAAATATTATTCCCTTAGAACTTTATTTATATACTCTATTCTGAGTCTTTAGAAGATTCCACAGATGGTTACCACACGCGCCGGCAGTGGTAGCGCTCAAGGCCAAGGAAATCCAAACGCAGATTACCAGGAAAACCCTGTCCAGCAACCACCTCCTCCACCAGCAGAAGGGCCTGATTGGCGCCAGATGATGGCCAATCAGACACATCTGATAGACCTGTTAGCTCAGTCCATTAACATCAACCAAGCAGCACCAGCTCAAGCACCACCACCACCTCCACCTGCACAAAGATTGACCATGGCAGAATTTATGCGTATGCGTCCACCGACCTTCTCCAGCAGCACAGAGCCAATGGATGCCGATGACTGGATCCGTGCTATCGGGAAGAAGCTGGATATCACTCAATGTACTGATCGTGAGAGAGTCCTGTTTGCTTCTCATCACTCACGGTCCCTTGATCGAATGGTGGGATAACTATAACATCTCCCATGCCGATGCGCAGACTATCTCTTGGGAGGAGTTTGTGCGGGCTTTTCGCCATGCACATATTCCTTGAGGATAATGACCCTAAAGAAGAAAGAGTTCCGCAGCGCTCAAACAAGGCAACCGCGACAAGTGGGGAATACTGCACAAATTCAACCACTTGCTCGCTATGCCCAAACAGATGTGGCTAGTGATGAAGAAAGGCGAGAAAGGTTCATGGATGGTTTAAGCGATGAGATCTCGACCCGGTGGTCTCCAATGACTACATCGACTTCCAAAGCGGTTAGTGAATAAAGCTTTTAGCCAGAGGCCAAACATCTGCAGATGGAGAACATAGCGAAGGATGGCGCTTCGAAGTACAATCTTGGAGGACAACCCAAGCCTCGCGTTACCGCCTCGACCACCACAACGTGGAGGATTTGATCTTCCACCCTCGAGCTCCAAGTACCAACGGCGCCCCAATACTTTAGGCTTCGTAGCAACTCAACTGGAGGTCAGTCTCAGCAGAAGAATCTGATTTCATCAGCAACTGGAGTGACTTGTTTCCACTGCAACGAGACGGGGCATTATGCTAACAGATGCCCTAAGAAGCTGCAAGGTGCACCACCTGCTAGGCCAGCACCAGAGTTCCGACCACGGTGGCAATCAAAAGCGGCGATCCGAGATATCTGAAGGGCGTGTGAACCACGTTACCGCAGAGGAAGCTCAAGCAGCACCGGATGTCGTCCTTGGTACGTTTCCAATCAATTCAGTACCCGCATTAGTTCTATTTGATTCCGGAGCATCGCACTCTTTTGTTTCCAATAAATTTGTGGGAAAACATGGGTTACCTATCTCTCCTTTAGATAATCCTATGATAATTCACTCCCTGCCTCGAAATGAGAACTAGTTATCTTTGCCCAAACCTTACCCTTGAAATATCCGGAGTAACCTTCCTAGCAGATTTGATAGTTTTGCATTCTCAAGGTTTGGATGTGATTCTTGGAATGGATTGGCTAGCCAAGAATCAGGACAAATAAATTGTGCCAATAGGTCTATTGCTCTTACCAATAAGCAAGGAATCTCGGTGGAATTCAAGCCCAAGACTAATCCGAGGAAGATCAGTTCTAACCAAACTTGAAAGAGTTAAAGCTTGAAGATATACGATTGGTACAAGAATTTCCGGATGTTTTTCCGATGAACTACGGCATGCCACCCGACAGGGCGTAGTATTTATAATTGACTTAGTCGAGGACCGCCCCAATCTCAAAGCGACCCTCTTGAATGCCTGGCCAATGAGTTGGCGAGATGAAGAAAGCAGATAATGGAACTAAAAGCAGAAAGGTTATATACGCCAAGCTCATCACCTTGGGAGCACCGGTATTATTTGTCAAGAAAAAAGACAATAGTATGAGAATGTGTGTGGATTACGGATCACTTAATGAAGTGACAATCAAGAATAAGTACCGCTACCTAGGATCGATGATCCGTTTGATCAATTAAAGGGAGCAAGTGTATTTTGAAGATTGACTTGAGATCCGCTATCACCAATCGAAGATCGAGACCGAAGATATCCCAAGACGCATTCACAACTAGATATGGGTCAGTATGAATTCACAAGTGATGTCGTTCGGTTTGACAAGCGCCTCGCTTATTTCATGAATATGATGAACAAAGTGTTCATGGAATTCTGGATAAGTTTGTGGTTGTGTTCATCGATGACATTCTCATTTATTCAAAGAATGAAGAAGAACACGAGGATCATCTCGAGAATAATTTTGGGAAAACTTCGAGAAAATCAGCTTTATGCCAAATTTAGCAAGTGCGAATTTTGGCTAAGTCAAGTGGCATTCCTTGGACATATTGTGTCAGCAGGAGGAGTTGCAGTAGATCCAGTCAAAGTTGAAGCCGTAATGGATTGGAAACAACCCAAGTCTGTCTCAGAGGTGAGAAGTTTCCTTGGATTAGCGGGGTATTACCGCAGATTTATTGAAGGGTTCTCCAAGATAGCAAGACCCATGACTCAACTTCTGAAAAAGGAGAAAAAAGTTTGAATGGACAGAGGCACGTGAAAAGAGTTTACAAGAAGCGAAGAAGAGATTAGTGTTCGCACCGGTTATTATCTTGCTGATATTCATAAGGATTTTGAAATCTTCTGTGATGCATCCCGTCAAGGACTTGGATGTGTACTTATGCAAGAAGGTAAAGTAGTGGCTTATGCATCTCGTCAGTTAAGACCACACGAAGGAAATTATCCGACTCATGATCTCGAGTTAGCAGCAATTGTGCATGCTCTAAAAATCTGGCGGCATTATCTTATTGGTAACCATTGTGAGATTTTCACGGATCATAAGAGTCTGAAATACATTTTTACTCAGTCAGAACTCAACCTCAGACAACGAAGATGGCTAGAGCTGATAAAAGATTACGACCTTGGAATTCATTATCATCCGGGTAAAGCAAATGTAGTTGCAGATGCCCTGAGTAGAAAGGCGTATTGCAATACCATCACAGTTCGGAAGAATCGGCGGAATTGTATGAAGCTGAAGCATCTAAATGGAGATTGTCAACCAAGGATGTGTCAATGCTTTGGAAGTTCAACCCACTCTTGAGTCA
Source organism: Phyllostachys edulis (assembly GCA_036346405.1). NCBI lineage: Eukaryota > Viridiplantae > Streptophyta > Magnoliopsida > Poales > Poaceae > Phyllostachys > Phyllostachys edulis. The sequence goes on from JAYEVD010000351.1 coordinate 22,399, forward strand.
GATTAGAGAAAAGCGGTTAGAAGGCGAAGACATCAAAGAAATCAAAAGAATATGAGAAGAGGCAAAGCCCGATTCTCTCGAGGATGAGCAAGGAGCAGTATGGTTTGGAAATCGCATCTGTGTGCCTAATCGTGAGGAATTAAAAGCGATCAATTCTAAAAGAAGCTCATGAATCACCCTACTCCATTCATCCGGAAGTACCAAAATGTACGGGATCTGAAGGAGAAGTATTGGTGGAGTCGACATGAAAGAGAAATCATTGAGTTAAATGCACATTGCGATATATGTCAACGAGTTAAGGCGAGCACCAAAGACCCATTTGGTTTGTTGCAACCACTACCGATTCTGAATGGAAGTGGGAAGAAATTAGTATGGATTTCATTCTGGGACTTCCTAGGACCCAAAGCAGGATGTGACTCCATTTGGGTGATAATTGACCGATTGACCAAAGTGGCCCATTTCATTCGATCAAGACCACCTATCGAGTAGCAAACTAGCGAAATATATGTGGCCAAGATTGTTTGTTTACATGGTGTACCCAAGAAGATTGTCTCGATAGAGGTTCCCGGTTCACATCCCGATTTTGGAAGAGTCTTCATGAAGCTTTAGGAACCGGACTCAACTTGATCTGACGTATCACCCTCGGACGGATGGTCAAAGCGAGCGCGTCAACCAAGTTCTTGAGGACATGCTTGAGCACGTGCCTTAGATTATGGAAAAAGTTGGGACAAGAATCTACCCTTTGCGAAATTCTCGTACAACAATAGCTATCAAGCTAGCTTACTGAGATGTCTCCATTTGAAGCTTTATATGGCGAAAATCTGAGAACTCCGCTCCTTTGGGATGAAGTAGGAGAGCACCAATTCTTGGACGGAATTGATCAAAAGGCTGAAAGCAAGGTTAAAAGCAATAAGAGAGCGTCTGAAAGTAGCTCAAACCCGAAGAAAAGTTATCGCGACAATCGAAGAAGAGAATTGACATTTGAAATAGGAGATTTTGTTTATCTCGAGTTACTCCACTTAGGGAGTAAGAAGGTTTCGAACCAAAGGAAAACTCGCACCTTTTGATTTGTGGGTCCTTACAAAATTTTGGCAAAGAGAGGTGAAGTCGCTTATCGGTTGGAATTGCCAACCTCCTTGTCTGCGATACTAGCGTCTTTCATGTGTCACAACTAAAGAAGTGCCTTCGAGTGCGGAGGATCGAGACTCTTTTAGAGAGTATCGATCTACAAGAAGACCTCACTTATGTAGAACAACCAATCAAGATTTTAGGCGTCATGAGCGTATTACGAGAGCAAGATCATCCGATCATATAAAGTTCGATGGAGCCACCACCCGAAAGTGAAGCCACACGGGAGCGAGAGGAAGATCTTAAAGGCGAGTATCCCCATCTTCTTCTTGGCCAAATCTGAATCTCTGGTCGAGATTCCTTTAAGGGAAGGTTTGTAACAGCCCAAAATTTCAATTTCAGAGAAAATTTAAAACTATTTATTTTTGTGGAAATTCTGAAATTTTTAAAACTTTTTCTTAATTAGTTAAGGCTAAAATAAATTTAACTACAAAATCTATTATCAAGTTTAAGTTGGAAATAATTTTATTAAGTATAAAATGTCTCTAATAATTTATGAGAATTTTTCTAGAATTTTGGAATTATTTTGCTATATTCTAAAGTTGAAATGAATTAAACGGAATATTTAAAATAGAAAATGAAAAGAAAATCGGAAAAGCAGTACTTGGGTAAAGCTGGCTCGGCCCATTTACTCCTGTGGCGTGCTGACCCAGCCGCCACTCAATCCGCCTCCCTCCTCTTTTTGCCGTCGGATCTTAATCCGGCGGTCCCACTACTGCCGACAGCCTTGGTTTGACTCGAACCCTTGGATGGAAATCCTCTGACTGTGACCCTTCTTCTTTCCGTCCCCGTCTTCCTCGCTGCCGCGCCATTCACGCCATTAAAGGTCGCTCGAGCTCCACTACCCTTGAATCCTCCCCTCTCCACTCCGTTTACTCGCGTTTAAGTCGCCTATCAATGCCGCACGTCGCTCGCCCTTCCCTTCTTCGTGCGATCTCCGAGCAGTGCATGCCATAAGCGCCGCCGCCCCGTGTGCCCGATCCTCCTCTCCTCCATTCCGACCCCTATATAAGGGAGCCTCGGGAAGCCCTACTCTCATGAGCCAGAGCCCTCGCTCGCCCTCCTCTTTTCCCCTCTAATCGCCTGAATTTCAAGCTTCGTCGCCGGCCACCGCGGCGAAGAAATTCTTCGATTCCGGCGAGGTCACGCCCGCTTCGGCCCCGTCGTCCTCATCTTCGACATCGCCGTATCACCGCGACACGGTCGCAGCGCACCCATTTGCCCCAAAGACCCCGAGCACCTCGTCCTCGGCCTTGCGTCGACGCCGCCGCCGCTAAACCTCGTCGCCGTCGAGTTTCCGGTCACGCGCCGCCGCTAAGGTAGTGAGCATTGTACTCGTGAGCTCCTCCTCTCTCGAATGCGCCCATTCGCACCCCTCGCCGTGGCGTGTAGCGCCGGCGAGGTGTTGCCGGAGCTCCGCCTCCGTCAAGCTGACAAGGCCTGGCCACCTCGGCGCCAGCGAGGTGCCACCTCGGCTCCGGGTCGGCGTGGCAGCGGCGTGGCGGCCCGTCATCCTCGATTCGCCACACCGGCCTGACCCTCGGGCTGGGGGCTCCGTGGATATGGTCCATGTGGTAGAGCCTATGTCACCTGGGCCCCTTTGTCGAGAAAATTAATTCAAATTCATTTAAATTCGGAAAATCATCGCTGACGTCATCATGCATAATATTTACAATTCTCTTTAGAAAAATAATTCAGGAAATTGTTTAAATAATGATTTAGATTAAAAATTGTAAAATTCATAACTTTTGCATTAAAACTCCAAATTAGATGATTCAAGTTGCTAAAATTTTAGAAAATTATTATCTAACTAAATAAAATATAATAATTCAATTTAGAGTTCATTTTAGTTCTGTTTTAGAATTTAGAATTCTTTTAAATATCAAATTTAGGTTAAAATTTGTAAAATTCATAATAATTGAATCCTAACTCCAAATTTAGTGAAACAAATTTCTAAAATTTTATAATTTGATTATCTAGCTCAATAAAATAAAATTATTATATTTAGTCTTGGTTTATTTTGTATTTCTGAGTTTTATTTGAATTTTATTTGATTTGCCTTATTTTCACGTTTAGACTTTGACGATTCCGGGAATTAGATACTTCTCAAGGCGTAGATTTTCGGCTGCCTTGCGAAGGCAAGTTATACTTTGACCATTTGCCCTATTATTTTAAAGTTAATTAAATTCAGTTTTTAAATTATTAAATGCATGCATAATTTTATTCAAGTATTTCAAATTCTGTTTAAATAATTAGTTATTCCTATTATCCTTGTATGCCAAATTTTGGATGTTGCCTTGACATTCCTTTGTCACCTTAGATAAATTATTATGTTTAATAATCAAATGCTTATAAATACTTAGACCATGATTTATGTTTTTGGGAGAATTTTAGCCAACTCAATAAAATTTCTTGAAAATTAAAACTATGGTATTGTTTTACCATAGAGAATTTGTAAAGATGGTTTTATAGAAATAAAATCAAAAGGGTTTGGACTTGGCGAAAAGGATGAATGGTGGGTGCGAGTTTATGCGGGCTTAGTCTGGTTAAGATTAAGACCGAGGTTTAAATTGAATAGCGCCCAAGTCAATTGAGGACCGGTCTTTGGCGCATTTTGTTATGCCTTATCGTACAACCACATGTCTGTATGGGCGGGACACAGCTTAATAATTTGTAATACCTTTTAGTTATTTGTGCTATGTTGTATGTATGGGTGTCGGGTAGACAGTTTTCCCATCTGCGCAAGAGGGGTTTTAGGAGGGCAGTCGGTCAATGGAAGCGAAACCTTAGCGGGCACAAGTACTTTAGGTAGAACATTATGTGACCTTGTGATGTTTGCTCTGTCTGCGCCTTAGGAAGCGTGGATTGGCCGACACAAAGAGTATAATATCTCGTGTGGGTAAGTTGTACAAACTCTGCGAGTGTAAAACTATTGAATAGCGCGTCACGGTCATGGACATGCTAGCAAAGCCACTCGAGTTAGTTTTGTTTTTGGTTTTAAAATGATTTCAGCAGATAATTTGAGGATGGATAGTCTGTGGGAAAATTAGGCGGGTAGCCATTGTGATTGGAGGATATCCATCATCTTTTATGGAGGTTATCCACAATAAACTATTGTTATTTAAAATGGTGATTTAGATTATTGTATAAAATGGCTTTGTAATCTAATATGATTATTTAAATTAAAAGCTATTTGCTACATAAAATAACCTTGCCGATATCCTTTGTCTACCTTATGCATGCATATCAATTCCATATTAGGTGTAACTTGCGAGCACGGTAGTAGTGCTCACTCTTCTTTGAATAATCTTTATTAGGAGAAGATATCTATCAAGGCGGTGAGGATCTTGGCGCCTTAGGCTGCGCCCAGAGCGATTACTGTGGCGAATCGTTGGGTCTACTACTATTATTGCCTTCATTGTGTTTTACTTTATTTGGCCTCGGGCCCTTTGTAATAAACTCTGAATAAATATTAATAAAATCGTGATATGTTTTGATTATCACTTTTGTTTGTTATATGTACATTAGCTATCTGGACTAATGTATGAACACAGAGAATTCGGGATCCTTCGCTCCGAGTTAAACAGCGATAAGCGAAGAAAACGGCGATCAAGGATCACTAGCCGGAGTTGCATCAGATGCGCTGAAGGCGTAGTGAGGTAGAGCTAGGGAAAAACAAACAACGAGAGATGGTCCCACACAAGTAGCGAAGAATCGAAGAAGGTGGTATTTGTAGTGAAGATGGGTAGGATGAGCCATGGTGACTCAAGATATGAACACATAAGCAATATCAAGGCGAGTGCTCACAAGGCACACCAAACTCCCAACAAGATGGCGATATCGGTAGGATCCTCAAGAAGATCACCATCGATGTACGAAGTATGTAGGGATAGCTCCATGGGAGTCTCGGCCAGTGCGAGTGTTAGTCGAGACGAGCCGATCAAGAAGATTACGGACATACGCCTGGCTTGGGAGAGGTAGTAGCCCTCGGGCATGGAAGAGACCTCAATCCCAAGGAAGTGCATTAAAAGAACCAAGATCGGTCATAAAAAGCGCTCCTTTGAAATGCTTCTTCACATACGTGATGAATGAGGAATCGTCACTAGTGATGAGCATATCATCAACATCTGAAGAAGCGATGTCCTATCGAGATGAGATATGGACAAAAGGAGTAGGATCATAGGGCCAGCGATTGAAACCAAACAACGGTAATCAGCGAGGTAAGCAGCGCAAACCCGGACATGAGGAGCATGTTTGAGGCCATAAAAACCAGCGAAGGCAGCCAGAGGCGTGCCCATCGAGAACAGAATACCCGGTGGTGGTGCATGTAGACCTCCTCATGCAAAACACCATTAAGAAAGGCATTCTTAACATCTGGTGAGAGATAGACCACCGTGAGCGAAAGCAACCGCAACAAGAGTGTGAGCAGTAGTCATATAGACAGCGAGGGCAAAAGTCTCAGCGTAATGGCGGCCAGTACTCTCTTTGAAAGCCACAAGCCACAAGAGCGAGCCTTGTAGCACTCGATAGTACCATCGAGCCAGAGTCTTAATCTTGTACACCCACTTGCGTGATCGGACGAGCATGCACATGTCGGTACAATATCCCAAGTCTCCGTCGTCAAAGAGCATCAAGCTCCTCGCCATAGCGAGCGCCACTTTCGAGAATGAGGAAGCGACCTCCACGATAGAACTAGGATCAATGGCCGAGAGAGCATGAGCTATTAGAGCAAATCAAGATGAGTAAGAGGTCGAAGGATGTTAGGTCCGCGAAGGATGTAACGAGGAGCATCATCGGAAGGATCGGATGTGGGTGGCGGCAAAACACCAAGAGAGGCGGTGGAGGATAAGGATGCCTAGAAGTGAATACGAGAGAAAGCGAGGCGGTGGTCTTTGCGAGAACAAGAGGCGGTCTTTGGGAGGCGGCCAGGCGGAGGAAGAATCTGAAGGAACCCGGAGACAAACCAAGGGAAAGGCTGTGATAGTGGAGAAATAGGTGAAGAGTCGAAGCGAGCGGCCATGAAAGCGACTCAGCGGTGGCGGAGGAGCCAAATCTCGGTAGAAGAAAGGTCGAGATTCGTCGAAGACAACGTCTCGTGAAATCCTAATCCGTCGGCGAAGGATCGACAGCGATAACCCTTATGCTCGAGCTGTAACAAGAAACCGCACTCAAGCGACTAGACCGATGGTTTAGTGCGTTCCGAACTTTCTTGATAGAACAAAACAAAGTCTGACCAAAAACACGAAGGTGAGGTGTCTTGGGGCTCGAGTAGAGGCGCTCTATGGGGTGACACCCTTAAGTGCAATGGAAGGCTGCATATTAATGAGATATGCGATCGTGAAACATCTTTAGCCGAGCGTGGTGGGCGTGAGAGGCAAGGAGAAAAATCTGAGCGATCTCAATCGGATAGCGATGTTTGCACTTTCGGTAACCCGTTCGAGCATGGGCACCGGGACAAGAAGACTAGTAAAGTGCCTTGCTCGAGAAGAAAGCATTTAAAAGCGCGAGCAGTACTCACAGCGGAATCACGGTGAAAATGCGGATGGGAGAATCAAAGCGAAATCTGAACCATCGTTGCAAAGCTACGATAGATCATAAAGCCGACCACGATTAGATATAGGGAAAATCCATGTAAAGCGGGAATAATCATCAATGAAGATCACATAAGATTTATGCCGCCTTTAGAGATAATAAGCGCGAGGTCCCCATACATACGAATGAACTAAATCAAAAGAAGCGAGAAGACAAGGACTCACTAGAATGATAAGGAAGTTGTAGCGCTTGCCCGACTTACAACCACGACAAAACATGGGCGTGTCAGCGAGGACGCGATCTAAGAACACCCTAACGAACTAATGAAGAAAAGCAGAGACCCACACAAGTGACCTAAGCGATGATGCCCTTTGCACAAAAACTCCGGAGGTGGTAGCGGTGGCGGTGGATGTAGAGGTGATAGGAACAAGCTGAAGTGGATGGAAGGTGGAGGCGGTCAAGAATGTAAAGACCACAGCGATCCCTATGGCGCCGACCGGTCCCAGAATCAGATCCTGTGCATGGGTCTGAACAAAACAGTGTGTGAGTCAAAACCAACCTTCTGAGAGATCGATGGTGACCCACTAAGAGAATGCATGGTGGTGAGGAACATGAAAGCAATTTGGAGCAAAAAATCGATGGACAAAGAGTGCCACATTTGGCGGCGGACAAAGGAGTACCACGGCTACTCGAGGCGAGGTAGGAAAAAGCAGGAGGTCCTATTTAAGTGAGAGATGTGGAGTGCGGTGTCATGTGGAAAGAGGCACGGAATCGAGAACCAAGAAAATACGGAGGAGCGTCTGGCTAGACTAGCGAGAACCCATTTGAGGAGAGAGAGGCTTGAACTAGAGCCTAGCAGAACTGCTGAACAGAGTCACCTCGCTGAGAAGATCTTGATGTGCTGGTCTGTCCTCCTATCGAGGAAGGGCCTCCCTACCCTCCCTTAGAGCGTCCAACTCCACGCGCCTTATTCTGCTTTTTTCGCATCGCACAACACTGGTAGTCGTGCCCAAAGTTCTTGTAATAATTGCACTGAACCCCAGTTGGTGCAAAAACAGGAGCAGAAGCAGACACCTGAGGAAGGACTATAGTCGAAGCAGAAACCGTCGATGTAGTCGAAGAAGAAGGGATAGCAAGCATAGTCGGAACAAACTGTGCTGCTAACCCACGGTGAAGCTCCTCAGCACGAAGCGTTGAAAGAGCCTCGGTGACTATCAGTCGTGGTGAGCGGCTCAGCAGTTGAGCCCTAGCAGGCTCAAACTCTAGGCGAAAACGGCGAGGCGAAAGTCATAAAAGCGGCGATCATGATCCACCTTTTGCACTTTATGACACTCTGGCGAGGCGAAGCCAGCTTCGTCGGTGGCGCGAGGCAGCAGACCTCGGAAGAAATCGTTGGCGGAGGAGTCCTCTGCGGCGTCTCAACTCACGATGAAGCGAAAAGAACTGAGCATCGCTGCTCTGCTGGTATCACTCGCACAAATACTCCCAGATCTGATGAGTAGCACGCAGACCAACAATGTCTGGCTGGATGGAGTCATTGACACTGACCACCAGGATGGCGCGAACGCCAGCGATGACCAAAACAATTAAGTCTAACGGTATTTGAATGGCCTTGGGCGGTTAGATCGATGTTTGAGGATTTTTTTGATTTTTTTTAGCCGAAACAAAATAAAACCATGTAACACCCTGATTTTTAGAGCCTTTTTGAAAAATTTCAAAATAAAAAGAACCATTTGGTTTTGATGAGAATTCAAAGCTTAACCTGAGAATTTCAGAATTTGAAGTGTTTAAAATGACTAAACTAAACTTCAACTAATCCAAAGCTTAGTTCTTTTGGTGTTGCTCTAGCTCTCTTGAGTTGTCTCTCCTTTTCTTGATAAGGGTTTCCTTTCCTCTATCCTATATTTGGACATTCTTATATGTCCAGACCGTCCCTCTTGTTTGACCTCTGTTGTTGTTATCTCCTCCCTGTCTTTTTGGGTCTTTCCTCTCCCTTGGAAATCTCTCTCTATTGAGACCTTTTGTTAAGTTTACCCTCCGGGTCCAGCCCATCCATTGGGTCAGGACCTTCCTTAATCTCAATTACAGTTTAAACCTCCTCTGAGGTTTAGATTTTTCCTTGTATCTATACCTCCTTTGAGGACTAGACAATCCTTGCGGTTTTAACATTTCTCTTTTGTTTGGGCACCCCCTAGGTCTAGACTTTCCTTGTGTTTAGCCCCTCTGTGAGCCCAGACTTCCTTACCACTGGGACCCCTCCTGTGGTTCGGACCTCTTCTTTGTCTCGACCTCTTTGATGTATGGATCTCTTCTGATCCTAGACCACATTCTTCGGTTGGGCATATTCTTATGCCCAGACCTCCCTCTGGGTTGATCTAGCCAGACCTCCCTTCACATCTTTTGCTTGAGTCTCCCTCTTCCTCCTTTGGGCGCCTAGTAATTCACTTGAACCTACTTGTGTCCAATTAGATCTTCTTAGCATTCGATTGAACCACCTTTGTGCTCAATTGGACCCCTTCTCGATTTCCTCTGGCCGATTCCGGACCTCTTGTGATCATCATCCAAGGGTCCAGACCTCTTTAGGTCTAGATCTCCCAAGTGCTTGGACCTCCCCGGGTCCAATTCTCTCTCTCGGGTCTTCTCTGGCTTGCAACCTCCCTAAGCTGCGCCACCCTTATGTGCATCTGAGCTCCTTTGGAATTACATTGAAGCTTTTGGGTTTACTTGGACTTTCCTCTCATGGCTTGTATCCTTGAAACCTTCTCTGGAGGTTCCCTTGATACCGACCCAGTAGTACCACCCGCACCATCTTGGTACTACCACTTCTTCGGACCTCTCCTTACCTTTATTGGACCTCTCCGCGTCCTTTAGGACCTCTCCATGTCCTACCGGACCTCCCCGGGTCCTCTAGGACCACCTCTTTGCCTATTTGCATCTCTATTGATTGTGAGTCGTCCGATTTGCATTGGACGGTTTGATCCTGGTGAGACATTTGGATGGCCCGAACGTCCCACCCTCCCTGAGCCTTAGATCATTCTGAGCGGTCTGATTTTTAGAGCCTTTTTGAAAAATTTCAAAATAAAAAGAACCATTTCTCCTCTCTGTCTCAACCGAGTCTACCTTAGACCTCCTCCAACAAGCTCGTTGGACCTCCTCTTGACCTTCCATCCTCTCTGTTGGTTTTGTATCTAAGTTTATTTGGAGTTCTTTGGATCTTGTTTGAACTTTGTTTGAGTTATTTGGTTTTCACGTGTAGATTGTCAAGACCGTAGGGAGCAGGAGTTCGATGAGGGAGAGGGCTGACTCAAGACTTTGAGCAAGGCAAGTTACACTCTTGACCATGTTGCACCCAATACTTCAAATTACTTATGTCATTTTCAAAGTTGTATGCATGCTTAATTCACTAAGATATTTCAATGCCTACCTTTAAGTTCGTAGTTATGCCCTCTTGCTTGGTATGACCTCTATCCATGTTGAATCAACACCCATTGTCACCCTAGATAAATCTGGTTCTTGCAATAGTGAGGGCCCGTAGCTCTTGACAAATGAGATGCTTAGTAATGCATTAGACCAAAATCTTGATTTGGGAGTTTTGACCAAAATATCACTTAATCAAATATTTTGGGCCGTGGCATTAAGTGTGCCATGGAGGCTCATGCCATGACATTGGTGTGTCATGGGGTTTTACAAAGGGCCATGGCATTGGTGTGCCATGGAGGTTTGAAAAGCAAAGTAAATGAAAAAGGATTTGACTTGGGCGAAATTTGGTTGTTGGGTTGGTGCATGTCTATGCACAGGGTCGTGTGATCCGATGCCCCAGGTTGAGGTTTGTCGCCCAAGTCGGTTAGGACCGGTCTTTGAGACACCACTTGCTAAGCCTATAATGGGCTATGCCAAAATTGTGCAACCACATGTCTCGATGTCGGGTGTGGGACTGGCTAAATAATTTGCAAAGCTCTATCGTGGTTCATCTGTGGATGCAGTGGGTTTGTCATGTTATAGATGTTGTAGTCCCACGGCATAAGAGGGCACCCATTAACCTACAGTGGGTTTCTATCCAAGGGGATCTGCAAAACCTTAATGTGGGTGGGCTACGGTGGAGAAATGCATTGTAAAAGCCTTGTCATGTGCTCTAGACCTCTCACCAAAGGAAGTGTGAGGTGGTATCGACGGATGCCAAGCAAACTAGAGAAATTCATGTCATGTGGGTAAAGTGTGCAACCTCTGCAGAGTGTCAATCTATTTGAATAGCCGTGTCCACGGTCATGGACATGCTGGCAATGTCACTCAAAGTTAGATCTTGGTTTTGGTTTTCAAAAGAATATTGAAACTGGTTTTGGTGGCTTAACCAAATTGGGTTTGGGCGGGAAGCCATGAGCAGGAGGGTATCCTTCACCATTTCAATGATGAATGTTATCCAACTGAAAATAGATTTGCAAAAATGAACTTTATCTATTGTAATCTACCTTGGAAACTTAATACTTGTATTTGAAATAAAATTGGCTTTGTGCAAATCAACCCTAATATGCTGTCCTTTGATATATCCCTATGCATGTCATTCTGTTAATTGATTGTGTGTAACTTGCGAAACACGGTTGTTGTGCTCACTCTCGCTTAATTCATGAATTGAGCAGATGAAGACTCCTTTGATGATGAAGATGACCAACTCAATTAGGTCGCGCCCTCCGGCCAGTCACCTGTGGTGTAATGGGTGGACCATTTCTTTTGTTTTCCACTGCGTTTGTGTGCTCTCGGTTGCTGGAGCTTGTAAGCAACCCTTGTAATCAAACCTCCTTTTGCTGTTAATAAAGTCTTGTGGATGTTTATGTTATCACTTGTTTGCTGTGAGAACCAGTCGATGATCTCCGGGGGCTGGTTTGGATCACAGTGGATTTCAGGGTCGTCCTCAAGCCTCACGACCTCCTCGGGTTGGCTCCCTTCGGACCTCCTTGAGTAGTGCGTGAATTTTGGGGAGGTCTGAGGTCCAACGACCTCCTCAGGGTCGGGACCCCAGACCTCCGAGTGGTTCTATAGATTTAGGGTTTGACCAATGAACATTTGGTTTGACTTGCCTCCAAAAATTATCAAATAATTTCTACAAATTATGAAATAATTCAGAGGGGTTACCAATCACCTTTAGAGCCAAGGAAAAATATTTTCCAAGATTGGCACAAGACTTTGGACAAGATTGAAAGAGGGTTGACTTTTAGTCAACAGGAGGTTTAGCATTTCAAATTCCTCACTTCTTTGACAAGAATTAAGGAAAAGTTCAAAAGTTTCAAGATGTGAGAAAAGTTTTAATTTCTACACATTTTGTTACATTTGAAACACAACCTCATTTTAGGTTTAATTACATTTGAAACACAACCTAATATTTGGGATGTTAAGCTTTGTGAGACCCCGGAGTATTAGACTTGGGATGCTTAGTCGAACCACCGACTCTAGCATCACAAATATAATATTCCATGCCTCGGGAAAATATGTACATCCCAGAAGTGCTGTACATACAGCCTTTTACAAAGTTATGCATCAATTCATACAAACATAGAACCAAAGCACAACAAGATGAAACCAAAGACATACTTAATAGCAGTTATTACAAAAGAGAGGCCGATAGGCCAAAGTACAACTAAAGAGATAAATAACAACAGCGGAAGCAACAAGCCATAAGATGGCTATAACAAAAGAGAGCCGTGGTTTGCCTTTAGCCCACAAGGCAACCAACCAAGCCACCAACCTAGTCGTCGAAACCGAAGCACATCTCACAGAAGTGGGGCCCTTGGGGCTCAACTTCTTCCTCTGCAACAATTAAAGTTAAGCAAAGCAAATGAGTACAATAATGTACTCGCAAGACTGACGTGTAAGATAACAGAACTATAATTAGCTACATGCAAGATTTATTTAGTGGATGAGGCTTTGGACTTAAATTTTAGCACAAAGCGAGTTTTCATTTGCAATAAGGTAATAGATTTAAAGCAATTTGACAAAGCATTTTTAAATGTTGAAGTAACAATGATACAATAATAATACAACAGTGAAGCAACCTAGAAGTGACTAACCCAATAGTCACCACAACAATAGCATGAATTCCCAAATTCATACCACCCATCAAGTTTTAATTAAATGTTGAGTCTAGTTCTTGAACGACCTTGCCAAGCATGTCCATAACCTAGGACGAGGCTATTCGAATAGTTTTATCCCTGCAGGGGTGTACCAATGTACCCACACGTCAGACCGCCTTTTTGCCACATGATTAGCACACTTCCTTTGGTATGCCGGCACAGCTAAGTCCTACGAGACAGTTCCAATATTGAGCATTAACTTACGAGTCGCCCGTATGGATAGAAACCCATACGTTGAGTCAGAGTCATGGTAAAGCCGAAAGTCAACTACCACAGTAGGGTAAAGCTTCCGGACAACTACCATGCCATTCGGTGTGGAGAACCTGACCGAATTCCACTCCCGCTCGCCCAACACATATCACAAGTTTCTTTTTCACACAACACACGCACACAACCACCATTGCAACTCAGAGCTAACACCCGCCAAAGTACTAAGTCAAGAGAGGTCACATATCCCCCTCGTGTGGTTAGCACGCAAAATCGCTTGGTTTAGTGACCCAAGTAACTCGGTCCTTAGGGATTTAGGCACCATTCCAACACACCATGAGATCACACCAATCATCCATTGTGCCCAAGTCAATAACAATTTTATTTTCATTTTTATTTCTTTACAAGATAACAAGCACAAGATGGACATAAATGGAATAATAATTTTGTGTGATCAAGGTTATCGACATAAGTCGACAACCGCCCATTTCTACCGTTATCTAAGCATTTCTAAGTATTAACAACGTAAACTACTAAGTGATACGGGTCCATCCATCGGACTCTAAATCACAGCAAATAATCCTAGGCTTAGTAGTAGATAATGAACATTTACCTACAGAGTATGCATCTATAGGATTACTAATCGACAATTTAACAACAAAATAAGCAATGCATACATACAAGTAAATACAAAGTATTAAACTTTAAAGTAATAGGATTAAATGGGTATGATCAAACTGCTTGCCTTGCTGTTGCTCACTAAGTGGCTGCTGAGGATCGCTCACGTGATCAACACACTCGTCGACACCTAACGAAAAAGCGATAAATACCGATAAGAACGAATAAAACGAAACAGATCCAATATCAAACTTTCTCCAAATGCTCTCAAATTTTTACATAAGCTAGAGCAAGATTTTTAGAAAATTTAGCAACAACAACCAATTGATTTGGATTCTCAATGCAAAAGATATGGGCAAAACAATTCAGCTCAGCCCAAAAATTCTAATCTGTTACTATTCACCCTAATTAAATTCTTTAGCAAAAATTTCCACAAGGGTTCTGCACCTGGGATTTGTATGGTAGGTTAAGCACCTCATGATATGAATAACACAATTGAGTTCGCCTCATTTGGAGCTATGATGCACTTGTTATGATTTTTCAAAGACATGAAAAGAGCACAATTGAAATGCACCCTCTCAAGTTTTGAAAATAGTGACATGCCTAAATCCAATTCTATCATTTAGTGCCTTAACAGAGGAAACCAACAAAGTTGGATTCACTCAAAAAGGATCTATATTGAATTACTTATGCATTTTACAAGTGGGATACAACATTTAGAGAAACATTTAAAGCTAATTTCTAAACTAATTTTCAAATCCATGTTCTGGAGCCGAACTAAGCCTACAATCATTTTTGGATTAAAGCTTAGCCCAAACCAGAGCTACCAATTTTTGAATCAACTCAATTGGACTTAACATGAATTAGTTATGCATTTTCGAAGTTCATTACCTTTTTCAGTTCACAGGTAAATCCATCGGGAAATCCTATATATGAAATCGACGTGGACGATTGTGGGCCGTTGATCTTGCATCGGACGGCCCACGACCACCGGGACATCACGCACGCGGCCGCACGAGATCGACCAACGGGGACCGTTGATCTTGGATCCAACGGTCCACATTGAGCCGTCTTGTGGCGTTTGAACTCAGCAGCAGCAGCAACGGGCGGTGACTGTGGACCGTTGATCGTAAGATGGATGGCTCATGACCACTGCTACACAGCACACACACGAACCTTAAGCAAATCATGACCGCAGATCTAAAGATGGACAGCCCACGACGAGCCACGTCGGCAGATATCTGGCAGATGTGAGGCGTCCGACAAAACGCCCGACGGCAAGGATTGGCTCGCCGCCGGCGACCTAGGGCGCGGCGGCGCAAACCAAAGCCAGCCTGAGGTCAACAATAATCGTGTGCGTCTAAGGGTACCACCCACTCCGACGGAGGTGGCCCAGAACGCTGGCGAGCCGGAGGAGAGCGGCGCGACAACGCACGGCCAAATGACAAGCAGCAAAGGAGAGCTCCGCAGCGGTTCAGAGAAGCGGTGCCAAGCTCCTAGGGATTACTAGAAGGGTACCTGAGGGCAGAGAGGAACCAGAGGCGGCCGGGAAGCTTTGGCGACGATGGAGCTTCTTCAAGAATAAGAAGAAAGCGAGAAGTGGTGCCTGAGCAACAAGAACACCAATTGATGGTGAGGTTAGCTCCCCGATAGCTCACAGAGGGTCCAAGAGCGAGCAATTTGAAAATGGAGCTCTTACCGGAGATGGAGACGAAGAGGGGTGCTCACGGCTGAAAAGGGAAAAATTCCAGTTTCAGCTGCACCCTGTTGAGGCAACCAAAGTTGGATGAGGGTTAATACTCCAGGAGGTTAAAGGGACACGCTGGAACGAAAAGATTGAGAAGAGAGCCACTGGAACCCTGTCGTCGCCGAGGAGCTCCGAGGTCCAACAATGGCGGCCGAGGTGGTTTGGGCGATTTGAGCTCAAGCAAGCCACCAGGGTGCTCGCCCAGGCTCAGGGAGGTGGAAAGGGAGCTAAGGAAGAGCTCCAGGGGGTTTTTATAGTCAAAGGAGCACGGGCTTAAGAAGGGGCAAGCTCCATGGTGAGCTTAGCCCACAGCTTGGTCCATGCACGGTTCATCACTCGCCCAAGGACGCAGAGGGGATGGGGGGTAGCTCTGAACACAACTTTGGGGCAGAAGGATGACCCGCATTAAATGCTCGCCGCAAAGAGCTGTTGGGAGTGGATAGGGCACTGCCCTCCTCCTCTGCCATGGCGCACGTGCGCACCCGAGCTAGGAGAAGAACAGGACCTCGCCGCCACTGTTGGATCAGCGAAGGGGGAGGTCGTGACCTTTAGATCTGCAACGGTGCGATCTAGAAAGGCATGGGGGAGGTCTTGACCACCGGATCTGCATCGTACGGTGGTGCAAAGAAATGGGGAGGTCGCGCTCGGTAAGGGGATAGGAGGTCGTGACCTTTGGATTTCAATCCAAGGGCACACAACAATGATGGGAGGTCAGGACCGTTGGATTCACATCCAAAAGTACTGATCAGAGGAGGGAGGTCTCGAATGGTTAAGATCTCCAAAGAGGAGGTCCTAACGGTTTAGATTAAATCAAAGGAGGTCTGACGGCTAAGATCTCTACTTGACGGGAGGTCCTAACGGTTCAGATTAAAATCAAAGGAGGTCGGCTGCTAAGATCTCGCGACGGAGGTCCTAACGGTCAGATTAACGAAAGGGGAGGTCTGAATGGCTAAGATCTCTAACGGGGAGGTCCTAACGGTTCAGATTAAAATCCAAGGAGGTCTGAATGGTTAGGATCTCCGACGGGGAGGTCCCAGCCGCACGATCTTCATCGCACGGTGGCGCAAATAAAAGGGGAGGTCTTGACTGTTGGATTTTAATCCAACGGCGCGTATTAAGTAAGGGAGGTCGTGGCCATTGGATTTACATCTAAGGGCGCACAACATGGAGGGGAGGTCGTGGGCCTTGCGCACGACACAAAGGAGGTCGTGGCGGTCGCGCACGACGCGAAAAAATGGGTGGGGAGGTCATGGCCATGAGATCTTGATCTAACGGCACGAGATGAGAGGGGAGGTCGTGGCTATTGGATCTTGATCCGACGGGCACGACCTGAGGAGCGGGAGGTCTGGGCCGAGGTTGGGTGTGGCGGAGGTCGTGGCTGTTGGATTTTGATCCAACGGCTATGACCTCAGCAAGGGAAGAGCTCGGTGAGCTAGGGACTCGGTTGGGTTCGACCCACTTGGAAAGTGGCTCGGACCCAAGGAACAATGTCCAGATTTGAGTTTAATTTTGAAGGCTGGGTTGGAAGAATTTTTAGAGGTAGCATACTAACTCCAAAACTCATGAAAGTTTAACTGGAGCTTCCTCACTCCATGCTTAACCTTACATAAATTTTCCAGAGAATTTTATGCAATGTATTGTTCTCAAGAAATTCATGAAGGCTATAGGTTTAGGGTTTGACCAATGAACATTTGGTTTGACTTGCCTCCAAAAATTATCAAATAATTTCTACAAATTATGAAATAATTCAGAGGGGTTACCAATCACCTTTAGAGCCAAGGAAAAATATTTTCCAAGATTGGCACAAGACTTTGGACAAGATTGAAAGAGGGTTGACTTTTAGTCAACAGGAGGTTTAGCATTTCAAATTCCTCACTTCTTTGACAAGAATTAAGGAAAAGTTCAATAGTTTCAAGATGTGAGAAAAGTTTTAATTTCTACACATTTTGTTACATTTGAAACACAACCCCATTTTAGGTTTAATTACATTTGAAACACAACCTAATATTTGGGATGTTACAATAGCTTATGCCACCCAGGCCCTTTCTGTATACTCAGTCACCTCACCAATTGATAAGTGCTGATCGTTTGAGCGTGATAATTGTTGAGCTCTTATGAGCAAGCTTTTAATTGGTTCTTTGTTAGGGTATGATTCTGTTCGATCCCCTCACTAACCATTTGACTCTTACCTATCCCTGGTCTCCTTCTCTAACCCTCTAGAGCACCCAGCAGTAATCAAGAGCTCAATCTATGAAGACAAAGAGTACTTGAAGACATCATTGACTCCTGCAACCCAGCAATGGTGAGCAAGAGATCAAGACACCTCCAACCGAGTCGAGTCAGGCGGGACCAATCCCAAAACATCCAACCTGCAAGCACTCTGCCAACAACAGGATAAGAATCACAAGAGGAAGATAGAAGACCAAGTACAAGATGGCTAGAAGAACCCTAAGACCCATTGTTACATTTCCAAGCTACTTGTCCCAGTCTAGCCACAGTTGAAGCCCCTTGCTACTACCCTTCTTCTTTCCAGCCTCTGCGAATCTCAGGGTCGAGATTCCCTTAAGGGGGGTAGGTTTGTAACACCCTGATTTTCAAAGCCTTTTTGAAAATTTTCAAAATAAAAAGAACCATTTGGTTTTGATGAGAATTCAAAGCTTAACCTGAGAATTTCATAATTTGAAGTGTTTAAAATGACTAAACTAAACTTCAACTAATCCAAAGCTTAGTTCTTTTGGTGTTGCTCTAGCTCTCTTGAGCTGTCTCTCCTTTTCTTGATAAGGGTTTCCTTTCCTCTATCCTATATTTGGACATTCTTATATGTCCAGACCGTCCCTCTTGTTAGACCTCTATTGTTGTTATCTCCTCCCTGCCTTTTCGGGTCTTTCCTCTCCCTTGGAAATCTCTCTCTATTGAGACCTTTTGTTAAGTTTACCCTCCGGGTCCAGCCCATCCTTTGGGTCAGGACCTTCCTTAATCTCAATTACAGTTTAAACCTCCTCTGAGGTTTAGATTTTTCCTTGTATCTAACCTCCTTTGACGACTAAACAATCCTTGCGGTTTTGACATTTCTCTTTTGTTTGGGCACCCCCTAGGTCTAGACTTTCCTTGTGTTTAGCCCCTCTGTGAGCCCAGACTTCCTTACCACTGGGACCCCTCCTGTGGTTCGGACCTCTTCTTTGTCTCGACCTCTTTGATGTCTGGATCTCTTCTGATCCTAGACCACATTCCTCGGTTGGGCATATTCTTATGCCCAGACCTCCCTCTGGGTTGATCTAGCCAGACCTCCTTTCACATCTTCTGCTTGAGTCTCCCTCTTGCTCACTGGAACACCTAGTAATTCACTTGAACCTACTTGTGTCCAATTAGATCTTCTTCGCATTCGATTGAACCACCTTTGTGCTCAATTGGACCCCCTTCTGATTTCCTCTAAGCCGTTCAGACCTCTTGTGATCATCATCCAAGGGTCCAGGCCTCTTTAGGTCTAGATCTCCCAAGTGCTTGGACCTCCCCGGGTCCAATTCTCCCTCTCGGGTCTTCTCTGGCTTGCAACCTCCCCAAGCCTGCGCCACCCTTATGTGCATCTGAGCTCCTTTGGAATTCTGTTGAAGCTTTTTGGGTTTACTTGGACTTTCCCTCGCCGCTTGTATCCTTGAAACCTTCTCTGGAGGTTCCCTTCAGTACCAGCCCAATAGTACCACCCACACCATGCGGTACTACCACTTCTTCGGACCTCTCCTTACCTTTATCGGACCTCTCCGCGTCCTTCAGGACCTCTCCATGTCCTACCGGACCTCCCCAGGTCCTCCAGGACCTCCTCCTTGCCTATTTGCATCTCTATTGATTGTGAGTCGTCCGATTTGCATTGGACGGTTTGATCCTGGTGAGACATTCGGATGGCCCAAACGTCCCACCCTCCCTGAGCCTTAGATCATTCTGAGCGGTCCGATCGAAATCCAATGGCCCAGACCTCCTCCTTGTAAATCTGGACGTTAAGACCTTCCCCTTGGAGATCTTAACCGCCCAGACCTCCCTCCTTGAACATCTGGCCGTCAAGACCTCCTCCTTTCGGGATCTTGGCCGTCCAGACCTCCCTTCTTTGGCAGATCCGATCGTTAGGACCTCCCCTTGAAAATCCTAACCATTCAGACCTCCCGTCTGGATTTGATCCTACGGCTCTAGACCTTCCTTGCGGGTGAGGTTCTCCTCTTGCCTTTGCAGACCTCCCCGTTGGTAATTGATCTTGACCGTTGGACCTCCCTTCTGGAGATCCAACCGTCAGGACCTCTTCCTTGCCCTTACGGACCTCCTCTGTGGGTCTTGGCTGCCCCCACTGGGCAGTCACACCCAATTTTCTTTACCTTCGATTGTGTCCTTGGGCAAGAAAGTCCCCACAGCATTTAATGCATGTTGTATCACATTAAATGATCTCACCTTTGCCGTACGCATGTCATACCGATTGTCACATTCCTTGCCTACTCCCATTGTCCTCTTTACCAACTTCTGAGGACCCTATCCTGGGTCATGTGCTTTGGCTTCCACTATATATAGTTTGGGGAAGCCCCTCCTTTCTCACTTTCTTCTCTATTTCTCCTCTCTGTCTCAACCGAGTCTACCTTAGACCTCCTCCAACAAGCTCGTTGGACCTCCTCTTGACCTTCCATCCTCTCTGTTGGTTTTGTATCTAAGTTTATTTGGAGTTCTTTGGATCTTGTTTGAACTTTGTTTGAGTTATTTGGTTTTCACGTGTAGATTGTCAAGACCGTGGGGAGCCCTAGTTCAGTGAGGGAGAGGGAGCAGCTCAAGACTTTGAGCAAGGCAAGTTACACTCTTGACCATGTTGCACCCAATACTTCAAATTACTTATGTCATTTTCAAAGTTGTATGCATGCTTAATTCACTAAGATATTTCAATGCCTACCTTTAAGTTCGTAGTTATGCCTACTGCTTGGTATGACCTCTATCCATGTTGAATCAACACCCATTGTCACCCTAGATAAAATCTGGTTCTTGCAATAGTGAGGGCCCGTAGCTCTTGACAAATGAGATGCTTAGTAATGCATTAGACCAAAATCTTGATTTGGGAGTTTTGACCAAAATATCACTTAATCAAATATTTTGGGCCGTGGCATTGGTGTGCCATGGAGGCTCTGGCCATGACATTGGTGTGTCATGGGGTTTTACAAAGGGCCATGGCATTGGTGTGCCATGGAGGTTTGAAAAGCAAAGTAAATGAAAAAGGGATTTGACTTGGGCGAAGCTGGTTGTTGGGTTGGTGCATGTCTATGCACAGGGGTCATGTGATCCGATGCCCCAGGGTTGAGGTTTGTCGCCCAAGTCGGTTAAGGACCGGTCTTTGAGACACCACTTGCTAAGCCTATAATGGGCTATGCCAAAATTGTGCAACCACATGTCTCCAGTATCGGGTGTGGGACCTGGCTAAATAATTTGCAAAGCTCTATCGTGGTTCATCCTGTGGATGCGGTGGGTTTCTCATGTTACGACTATTGTAGTCCCACCTGGCATAAGAGGGGGCACCCCATTAACCCGGTGGGTTTCTATCCAAAGGGGGGATCTGCGAAACCTTAATGTGGGTGGACTGCGGTGGAGAAATGCATTGTAAAAGCCTTGTCATGTTCTCTAGACCTCTCACCAAAGGAAGTGTGAGGTGGTATCGACGGATGCCAAGCAAACTAGAGAAATTCATGTCATGTGGGTAAAGTGTGCAACCTCTGCAGAGTGTCAATCTATTCGAATAGCCGTGTCCACGGTCATGGACATGCTGGCAATGTCACTCAAAGTTAGCTCTTGGTTTTGGTTTTCAAAAGAATATTGAAACTGGTTTTGGTGGCTTAACCAAATTGGGTTTGGGTGGGAAGCCATGAGCAGGAGGGTATCCTTCACCATTTCAATGATGAATGCTATCCAACTGAAAATAGATTTGCAAAAATGAACTTTATCTATTGTAATCTGCCTTAGAAACTTAATACTTGTATTTGAAATAAAATTGGCTTTGTGCAAATCAACCCTAATATGTTGTCCTTTGATATATCCCTATGCATGTCATTCTGTTAATTGACGGGTGTAACTTGCGAGCACGGTTGTTGTGCTCACTCTTGCTTGATTCATGAATTGAGCAGATGAAGACTCCTTTGATGATGAAGATGACCAACTCAATTAGGCCGCGCCCTCCAGCCAGTCACCTGTGGTGTAATGGGTGGACCATGTCTTTTGTTTTCCGCTGCGTTTGTGTGCTCTCGGTTGCTGGAGCTTGTAAGCAACCCTTGTAATCAAACCTCCTTTTGCTGTTAATAAAGTCTTGTGGATGTTTATGTTATCACTTGTTTGCTGTGAGAACCAGTCGATGATCTCTGGGGGCTGGTTTGGATCGCAGTGGATTTCAGGCTCGTCCTTAAGCCTCACGACCTCCTCGTGTTGGCTCCCTTCGGTCCTCCTCGAGTAGTGTGTGAAGTTTGGGGAGGTCTGAGGTCCAATGACCTCCTCAGGGTCGGGACCCCAGACCTCCGAGTGGTTCTATCGGACCTCTCGGGAGGTCTGGAGGTCCTAGCGGGATGTCGTCTCGGGACGTCCTGGGAAGTCCTTTGCGGACCTCCCAGGAGGTCCTGAGCGACCTCTCGGGACGTCCTGGGGGTTCCTCTCTGGACCTCTCGGGTGTGCCCTGGGCCGGGTCGTGAAAAACCATCCCTTTGCGGGCCGAATCACCCTAAAGCCGAGCCAGAAACACACAAGAAAATGCAGACGGCAAACCTAGATACCAGCAGCGGTGGCCCGGGAGCAGCACTTGATCCGGTGGCGGCGGCGGTCGGCGACAGCGGCGGCAACCTGGCAGCGGAGACTCAAGCAGCGGTGGAGACCTGTAACGTCCGTTTTCGTATGGGTGAATAGTGATTAATTTGGTTCCGTTCTTCGCCGTAATTCAAGTATCAAGTATTTGCGAAAATCTTTCTTTCCTCGCGGGTTGTGTTTCAAATGTAATGTCTGTAGCATTTGAAATTCAAATTCGCGGTTTGGAGTTCTCCTCTCCCGTTTGAACCCTCGGGCCAAATCTGAGTTGGACCTCCCTTCCTTCTCGGGCTCAGCCCATTCCTCCCTCTGGGCCAAGCCCATCTCCAGGGCCGGCCCAAGCCAGCCCAGCCCGCAGCCCCTTCTCCCTAGGCCTCCGGCCCACCTTCCTTTCCCGGCCCGAGCAGCCCGCTTGGGGGGGTCTTCTTCCCCGTTCTCTCCCCTCCCTGGTCAAAGCGGCGTAGGTCCTCCCCTCTCTCCCATGACGCCTTGATGCGAAGCCATGCCCTGCTCCTCTTCGCCGAGCCGCCCATCCTCTGCGCTGCGCCATGCCGTGCTCCCTGCGCCCTGGCTCCCCGCCGCCCATCCGCTGCGGCACCAGGCCCTTGCAATGCACCGGCCAGCGTCCCATCGCGGCGACTCCGGAGCTCCCGTGCGCAGGTATGCGTCACGGCGTCCTCGCCGTGTCAGAGCGCTCGATCAAGCTGCGCTGACGACCGCGTCGTCCTGGAGCTCACGGACCGGCGTGCGCCCTCGTCACGGTCGTCAAGTCGCGCCCTGGCCACCTGCTCCGCGTCCTCGCCATGACCCCGTAACCCCGTGCGCATGCCCATGTCAGCTTTCCCCAAAGTCGCTGCCCCGTCATATCCACGCAGGAGCTCGCCCAAGCCAGGCCACCCATGCCGCCTCGGGTCAAGACGACCATCCCCCTCCCGTTGGCCCCTTGCTCCCGTCCAAGGCCTCCCGTGGCCTATAAAGCCCCTCGGCGCCCCCGCTTGAGCTTCCCTCGCCGCCCTCGAGCCCCAGTAGAACCACCAAAGCGAAAAAGCCAAGAGGACTCACTGGCCGTGCCGCCTCGCCGCCCCGTCGCCGCACCAGTGAGCCTTCACCTTCGGCAACCACGTCACAAGGAGCCCCCAACACCATGGATCCCGTCCCCCACATCCCTTCGTCTTCCCCGTCACCGAGACGTGCCGCCGCCGTGCTTCGTCCTCCTCCGCCCAAGGCCGCCGTCGCCAGACCGCCTCGGCCATCCCCAGGCCAACCGGGTCACCCATCGGCTTCCCCACGCCACCGCGCAGCTGGTGTGCGTGCTGCCCTCTCCCTGGCGTCGCCGCTTCGCCGGCGTCACATCAAGCCATGGAGCCGCCGCCGCCTCTTTGCTCCACCCCCGCATCGCCCTCTCCTCTCGGCACCGCCCGCCGCTTATGGTCTCCACGACCTCCGGTGCCCGCGCCCACCCAACCGTCGGCCGCGCCGCCTGCTTCGCTGGCGCCTTAGTGCCCGTGGCGCCGCTGGCCATTGTCCACCCGTGCCGCCAGATCTCGCCCCTCCACGAGCCGCCGCCACCTCCCGAAGTTCGCCTCCCTCCGGTCCCTGCCCCGCCTTCCTTGGCCGTCCCCGCCGCTTCGCCATGTGCCGCCTCTATGCCCATCTTGCCGCGCCAAGACCCCCGCCTCCCTGTTCCTTCTCCAAAAAGAGCAGAGCAATCAAATGGGGAAAAATCAATTTGGGGATCAAATTGGATTGAGGACCCACCTGTCAATTGCTTAAGCCCTCCCTCTCTTTCACTGCCATGTGGGCCCCCCTTTATCCTTGTGCTGTGAACCGGTGCCCTGTGCATGTAAAACGGGTCTATGCACTGTAGCCGTGCACCCCTCCCTCTTTTCCAATTTAATTCCATTTCAATCTTCGGAAATTCATATCTCCTCCATTATAACTCCAAAAATTATGATTTAAATTTCTAAAAATTCGTAAATTCAAGATCTTGCTAATGGCATAGGTCTTGTTCAATTTGGAGTTCATTTATTGTCCTTTGTTATTTATTTGCTCTCTTTGCTTGTTTGTGCCCTTTTTCCGGTGCGATCGTCCGATTAGGATTCGAAGACCTGGAGGATCTCCACTTCGATCAAGCACAAGATTGTCAAGCTCCTCTTACCTATACCCAAGGCGAGTCAATACTTTGAACATATTGAGCCTACATTTTATGCAAATTATATTCATTTAAAATACTAAAATTGCATGCTTTATTTCTTAATCAAATGTATGTTAAAGCTTAAGGTAGTTAAATACCCATTTGATGATTAATTAATTAATATGTCATCCCTTGATAATTGAATCCATTATTCCATGTCACCCTAGTAATCTATATGGTAATACTAGCTATAGGTTGTACTTAGCGACATGCTAGTTTTGCTTAAGTACCGGGGTATTAAATACCCCAATCATCATCTCTTCAAATATAAATTTGGTTTTGGAAAGTCATTGCGTGGAAATGACTGAGGTAAAAGTGATAATTTGGTTTTCCTTCTCAAAACTCTAACAACCTTCTTTTCCCATCTGGGTGGACGGTATGATGGATGACGTGATGGTGGGTGCTAATGTAGCCCAAGGGATCTTGGTATGTTGGTGGGTGCTAATGTAGCCCAAGGGTATACTAGTATGTGGAATGAACCGCCCAGATAACCCTAAGGACTTAATCTTGTCATGACCTCCTGTGTAAAACAAGTACAACCACAAGTCTGTAAATTACAACCTGGCTAAATAATTTGTATCCACCAATATTGCACCAGGGAGATGACTCGCGACGCCATAAGCCTTTGTGGCGAAGGGTGTTAAAAGTCTTGTGACGTAAGTCGTTAGATGGTGCAAGAGGGGGTCTAAGTAAGGGTTAACGGATCTACATGGACGTAACCCTGTGAGGACGAAACCTTAGCGGGTGTAACTAATACTGCTGGATGTATTGTAAAGGCCTTGTGGTGATCTCCCCTTGATTCACATGTCTAAGGAAGCGTGTGTACATATCAAGACGATTACCTCTTGTGGGTAAAGTGTACAATCTCTGCAGAGTATTAAACTGTTTAAACAGCCGTGCCTACGGTCAAAGGCGGACATGGGAACTTAACTTGAGTTAGTTCTATTTCAAAAACCTTGTGGGTAGTATGAAAAATGTGGTGGGCTCACCTAGCCCTGTGTTGGATTTTACCTGAGTCTTCGAGCTCAGTGGTGGTAGTAATTGGAGGTAGCTCCAATCAAAAGAAGCATACGGTATAGGTTCCGTCAGATGGAACCTCTACTGAAATAAATATTGCACAATTACTCTCTTTAATAAAATGCAATTTGTGAAATTTCTAAGTGATAGGAATTTATAATTATGATATTTGAAAATACTGCTTTAGCAAATAAAAGAACCCGAGCCATCCTTGCCTGGCCTTGCATGTATATTATTGCATTGTGTGTTGGCTCGCGAGCACGGAAGTTGTGCTCATTCTCGCTCTTTCCCCCAAACCCTCAGAAGCAGGTAATCCAGAGGATTACGACTACTACGAGGATCCCGAAGTTTGAGGCCTTGGAGATGAGTGAAGCGTAGTCTAGTCGTTAGTTGTTCTAGTCTCGTCCCAGTCTAGTCGACTCCGTTGGTACTTGCGTGCATCCAATATTACCCAAGTCCTTGGTTAATATCGGATGCACACGGGTTTCCCCAGTCGCTTGCCTATGGAGAGATGTGCTCTACCCCTTTTGCTTCCATTGTCGCTCCCACTTTTGTAATGTAATCTTTGGCCTTGTGCGGCCCCTTTTGTAAAACCTGACCCGACGCGGTCTATGTAAATTCTGTGTGTTAATTAATGAATGGTATGGTTTAATCTACGACTTGTATGAATTGATTCAGTGATGTATCTGTGAGTGCTATCTACTGATCCAGGGAATAGCACAGTGTCTTTCACAGAGGATTTGGATTCTCGGAATCCGGGTCCGACAGATCTGGTATCAGAGCATACGACTGTAGGAGCCTTAGTTAGATTGGTCGAGCCTAAGGACTTGAGTCTTACTTTCAAAAACTAAGAAAAGTTTTAAGCAAAATATAGCATATTTATTGCTCTTATTTATCTCTCTTAGTTCTTTACTTACCTCCTTTTGTGAGCTACTCCGTTGCTGGCTCTCTCTTTTATTTTGTTAAAATCCTAGATGACCGTATCGTCGTCCGATGGCCCGTGAGATTTCTTCTCTCACGGCGAGAACGACGAGTTTGTCGGTATTCCTCCGCAAACTCAAGTAGTATCTTGGGTCACCACTAGCCCATCTTCAGAGGCCGAAAGACCCAGGTCCAAGATCGAGAGTCTCGTTCCATGGAAGTGGAGTTCATCGCTCACACCTTCCGAACCGAGCATCCCAGGAGCCGCTGTTCTGATGCCGTTCAGAACATAGCGCGCTTCGCCTCAACTCACTTGTGCTAGATGCACGAGGATATCTTGTTGAGGTCGCCTTTCAGTTCCTTTCTGTCTCTCCAGGAGGGAGAACGCTACCCGAAGCTCTTCAACATCAGGAGAAGATGTGTCGTCACCGAATTAGCACGGAGCGCCGCAGTCGCTACAATATCTACCATAGCTCATTGCACCGTCGTCATCCCCAAAGACTTCGGTGCGGCTCGACGTCGAGATCCCGCATCAGGATGACTGCGCACAAGTGCATGCAACGCCTCAGTCTGCCGCCCGTCGTCAACCTTGGAGAGTCCAGTCATCGACATAGCTTCAGCCATTCCCGCTCCTGTTCTCACTTGCCGAGTTTCGGCCAGAGCCGTTCTCACTCCCGCTCCCCGGGCAACTGCACCGTTTGTGGTAGCCTGTACCCCCGTTGGAGTAGTGAGGATTAGTCTAGATTAGCTAGCAGTGCTTGCTAGGTAGTCCTTTGTTGCAAGCACTTTCCGTTTCCTTCTTTTGCAGACGTTGTGCTTGTATCTCGTGTCGTGGCTTAGCATGGCCTATATGCTGTGCTTCAGGAGTCATGTAACACCTAACCCCTTAATATAATGCAGCCATTCTAGGCTTTGTATTGCATTTGATCGTTCTCCTTGTTGGTTTGAAGTTCTTTTGTGGTGCTCTAGAGGGCTAGTAACCCTCATATATACCCCGCCCTTCCTCCTCATTCTAAGCTTCGTTCCTTCAGATGTTGTAAGAAGAGCCGCGCCAAATCAGTGGAGCTTATGCAACTAGCGAGGAAGAGGTCAGGTCGTGGTCGTGGCCGAGGACAAGATCTACCTCCCCCACTGCCAGCTCACCCAACAATGGCCCAAGTGATGTTTCAGCAGACCCAAATTCTCCAAGCTTTGATCAACAATCAACAGACAGGATCTGCCGGCCGCAACTCCAAACTCGCTAACTTCTTAAGGACAAGACCCCTCACCTTCGCTGCAGCTACTAAACCTCTTGAAGCCAAAGACTGGCTCAGGGACACCGAAAAGAAGCTTCGACTCACCCGTTGCTCAAACGAAGACATGGTAGACTTTGCCACCCACCCGCTAAAAGGTGCTGCAGCCGCATGGTGGGAGAATTACCTTGCTGCCAGAGGTAATGCAAGTCCAGAATCAGAAGAAGAAGAAGAAGAAGAAGAAGAAGAAGAAGAAGAAGAAGAAGAAGAAGAAGAAGAAGAAGAAGAAGAAGAAGAAGAAGAGGATGTAGCATCAGAAGCCGTAGCATCTACGACTGGAGAACCAGCAGCCCCCGCAGCCGCAGCCATTGAAGAAGAAATCGTTGAAGCCCCACAAGAGGGAAACGAACCAGCTTGGCAGACAATTCCCTGGGTTGAATTCAAAGACGCTTTTAGAACCAACCGCATCCAGCCAGGTACAATGAGATTGAAGAAGAATGAATTGAGCTCTCAAGCGAAAGATGACGATCAATGAGTATCTAACCAAGTTCAACCAACTTGCCCGCTACGCCCCCAATGACGTAGCAGATGAAGAGGAAAAGATTGATCGCTTCGTAGAAGGCATGCGCGAAGATATTCAAGTTTAGCTTATCCTGCATGACTATGCCAACTTTCATCAGTTGGTCAACAAAGCCCTCGTGCTGGAAAATGAGAACAACATTGCAGAAGTCGGCCGCAAGAGAAAGATGGCATTTTAGAGGCCCCAAGGTAGCTTTTCGCAGAAGACAGCATTCCAGGGCAGCCCGTCCTTCCAGCCACCAGTGGCTTCATCTCAAGAAACTCCAGTTGCAACCCCGTGTCCCAGCGTTAGTGTTTCCCGTGCTCCCCTCCCCACCGGACAGCCTGCAGTGCGTAACCCGATAGCACATCTTCGTTGCTTTAGCTGTGGAGAAAAAGGACACGTTGCCAAAAGATGCCCTCAAAGCTGAGTCACACCCGTGCCTTCCATCTTGAGAGCCACACCAACTCAACGACAGACTTCAGCTGCAAGCAGAAGCCATCAGACCTCACAGGCAACTAGAACCGCTTCTGCACAAAGCCAAAGCCAGAACCAAGGCCAAGTGAATCATGTTGCCGCCGCAGGAACCCAAGCAGCTCCAAAAGCCATAGGAGGTACGATCTCTAAGAACCTCGAATCTCGGAGTCGAGATTCCGTTTAAGGAGGGTAGGTTCTGTAACGTCCGTTTTCGGACAGGTGAATAGTTATTAATTTGGTTCCATTCTTCGCCGTAATTCAAGTATCAAGTATTTGCGAAAATCTTTCTTTCCTCGCGGGTTGTGTTTCAAATGTAATGTCCGTAGCATTTGAAATTCAAATTCGCGTTTTGGAGTTCTCCTCTCCCGTTTGAACCCTCGGGCCAAATCTGAGTTGGACCTCCCTTCCTTCTCGGGCTCAGCCCATTCCTCCCTCTGGGTCAAGCCCATCTCTAGGGCCGGCCCAAGCCAGCCCAGCCCGCTTCCCCTTCTCCCTAGGCCTCCGGCCCACCTTCCTTTCCTGGCCCGAGCAGCCCGCTTGGGGGGTCTTCTTCCCCGTTCTCACCCCTCCCTGGTCAAAGCGGCGCAGGTCCTCCCCTCTCTCCCGTGACACCAGCGGCAGCAGCAGCTCCCCTGCTCCCCTGTTCCTCTTCGCCAGGCCGCCCATCCCTCTGCCTGCGCCATGCCCGTGCTCCCCTGCGCCACCGGCTCCCCTGCCGCCCCATCCCGCCGGCAGTGCCCAGGCCCCTGCAATGCACCAGCCCGCGTCCTCTGCGGCGACTTCGGAGCTCCCATGCGCAGGCATGCGTCACGGTGTCCTCGCCGTGTCAGAGCGCTCGGTCAAGCTGCGTTGACGACCGCGTCATCCTGGAGCTCACAGACCGGCGTGCACCCTCGTCACGGTCGTCAAGTCGCGCCCTGGCCACCTACTCCGCGTCCTCGCCTTGACCCCGTAACCCCCGTGCGCATGCCCATGTCAACTTTCCCCAAAGTCACTGCCCCGTCGTATCCGCGCAGGAGCTCGCCCTCGCGTAGTCGTCCTCGCGCCCGACGCTGCCAGGCCACCCATGCCGCCTCGAGTCAGCACGACCATCCCCCTCCTGTTGGCCCCTTGCTCCTGGCCATGGCCTCCCGTGGCCTATAAAGCCCCTCAGCGCCCCCGCTTGAGCTTCCCTCGCCGCCCCTGATCCCCGGTAAGAACCACCGAGCAGAAAAGCCAAAGAGGACTCACCTGGGTCGTGCCGCCTCACCGCCCCGTCGTCGCACCGGTGAGCCTTCACCTTCGGCAACCGCGTCACAAGGAGCCCCCGATGCCATGGATCCTGCCCCCCACCTCCCTTCGTATTCCCCGTCACCGAGACGTGCCGCCGCCGTGCTTCGTCCTCCTTCGCCCAAGGCCGCCGTCGTCAGACCGCCTCGGCCATCCCCAGGCCAACCGGGTCATCCCATCGGCTTCCCCACGCCATCGCAGGTGAGTGCGTCTTGCCGCCTCTCCTCTGGCGTCACCGCTTCGCCGGCATCGCATCAAGCCATGGAGCCGCCGCCGCCTCTTTGCTCCGCCCCCGCATCGCCCTCTCCTCTTCGGCACCGCCCCGCCGCTTGTGGTCTCCACGACCTCCGGCGCCCCGCTCCGCCCACCTATCGGCCGGCCACACCTTTCGCGGCGCCTTGTGCGGCAGCCAGCCGCACGCGCATTGCTCCACCTGTGCCGCCAGATCTACCCTCCCCGAGCCGCCACCACCTCCCCGAGTTCGCCTCCCTCCGGTGACCACCCGCCCTCCCGCCCGCCCGCCGCCACGGCTCCATGGCGCCGCCTCCACCCGTCTTGCCCGCGCCTCCCTGCCCTCCTGTTCCTTCTCCAAAGAGAGCAGAGCAATCAAATGGGGAAAAATCAATTTGGGAATCAAATTGGATTGAGGACCCACCACAATTGCTTAAGCCCTCCCTCTCTTTCACTGCCGTGTGGGGCCCCCTTTATCCTTGTGCTGTGAACCGGTGCCTGTGCATGTAAACGGGTCTATGCAATCAGTAGTGCACCCTCCCTCTTTTCCAATTTAATTCCATTTCAATCTTCGGAAATTCATATCTCCTCCATTATAACTCCAAAATTATGATTTAAATTTCTAAAAATTCGTAAATTCAAGATCTTGCTAATGGCATAGGTCTTGTTAAATTTGGAGTTTATTTATTGTCCTTTGTTATTTATTTGCTCTCTTTGCTTGTTTGTGCCCTTTTTCCGGTGCGATCGTCCGATTAGGATTCGAAGACGCGGAGGATCTCCACTTCGATCAAGCACAAGATTGTCAAGCTCCTCTTACCTATACCCAAGGTGAGTCAATACTTTGAACATATTGAGCCTACATTTTATGCAAATTATATTCATTTAAAATACTAAAATTGCATGCTTTATTTCTTAATCAAATGTATGTTAAAGCTTAAGGTAGTTAAATACCCATTTGATGATTAATTAATTAATATGTCATCCCTTGATAATTGAATCCATTATTCCATGTCACCCTAGTAATCTATATGGTAATACTAGCTATAGGTTGTACTTAGCGACATGCTAGTTTTGTTAAGTACCGGGTATTAAATACCCCAATCATCATCTCTTCAAATATAAATTTGGTTTTGGGAAGTCATTGGGAAATGACTGAGGTAAAAGTGATAATTTGGTTTTCCTTCTCAAGACCCTAACAACCTTCTTTGCCTATCTGGGTGGACGGTATGATGGATGACGTGATGGTGGGTGCTAATGTAGCCCAAGGGATACTAGTATGTTGGTGGGTGCTAATGTAGCCCAAGGGAATACTAGTATGTGGAATGAACCGCCCAGATAACCCTAAGGACTTAATCTTGTCATGACCTCTTGTGTAAAACAAGTACAACCACAAGTCTGTAAATTACAACCTGGCTAAATAATTTGCATCCACCAATACGAGTTGCACCAGGGAGATGACTCGCGACGCCGTAAGCCTTTGTGGCGAAGGGTGTCAGGGTGCGCGACGTAAGTCGTTAGATGGCGCAAGAGGGGGTCTAAGTAAGGGTTAACGGATCTACATGGACATAACCCTGCGAGGACGAAACCTTAGCAGGTGTAACTAATACTGCTGGATGTATTGTAAAGGCCTTGTGGTGATCTCCCCTTGATTCACATGTCTAAGGAAGCGTGTGTACATATCAAGACGATTACCTCTTGTGGGTAAAGTGTACTATCTCTGCAGAGTATTAAACTGTTTAAACAGCCGTGCCTACGGTCAAAGGCGGACATGGGAACTTAACTTGAGTTAGTTCTATTTCAAAAACCTTGTGGGTAGTATGAAAAATGTGGTGGGCTCACCTAGCCCTGTGTTGGATTTTACCTGAGTCTTCGAGCTCAGTGGTGGTAGTAATTGGAGGTAGCTCCAATCAAAAGAAGCATACGGTATAGGTTCCGTCGGATGGAACCTCTACTGAAATAAATATTGCACAATTACTCTCTTTAATGAAATGCAATTTGTGAAAATGCTAAGTGATAGGAATTTATAATTATGATATTTGAAAATACTGCTTTAGAAAATAAAAGAACCCGAGCCATCCTTGCCTGGCCTTGCATGTATATTATTGCATTGTGTGTTGGCTCGCGAGCACGGAAGTTGTGCTCATTCTCGCTCTTTCCCCCAAACCCTCAG
This sequence comes from Phyllostachys edulis, assembly GCA_036346405.1. Lineage (NCBI taxonomy): Eukaryota > Viridiplantae > Streptophyta > Magnoliopsida > Poales > Poaceae > Phyllostachys > Phyllostachys edulis. The sequence continues at coordinate 54,627 of JAYEVD010000351.1, forward strand.
AAGCAGGTAATCCAGAGGATTACGACTACTACGAGGATCCCGAAGTTGGAGGCCTTGGAGATGAGTGAAGTGTAGTCTAGTCGTTAGTTGTTCTAGTCTCGCTCCAGTCTAGTAGACGCCGTTGGTACTTGCGTGCATCCAATATTACCCAAGTCCTTGGTTAATATCGGATGCACACGGGTTTCCCCAGTCGCTTGCCTGTGGAGAGATGTGCTCTACCCCTTTTGCTTCCGTTGTCGCTCCCGCTTTTGTAATGTAATCTTTGGCCTTGTTCGGCCCCTTTTGTAAAACCCGACCCGACGCGGTCTATGTAAACTCTGTGTGTTAATTAATGAATGGTATGGTTTAATCTACGACTTGTATGAATTGATTCAGTGATGTATCTGTGAGTGCTATCTACTGATCCAGGTAATAGCACAGTGTCTTTTACAGAGGATTTGGATTCTCGAATCTGGGTCCGACAAGACCCAGGCCCGAAGTGGCTCGGGAGTTGGGGTAGTGGCGGCTTGGCAGTGATCGGCGGTGGCGGGTGGCGACGGGCGCACTGGCAACGGCTCGAACCGACAGCGATTACTGGCGGCGGTGACTAAAGCGTCGGGCGACGGCTCGAACCGGCGGCTGGCTGGCTTTGGCGGCGGCGGTCTGGCGGCGGTGGCGGCTGGCCACTACGGTGGTAACAGCGGAAAGAGCTAGGTTTGCCTAGCTCGATACCATATTATGAATATTGTATGTATATTCAAGAGAGCCCAATGGATTATATATATATATATATATATATATATATATAGTACAAAGGAAATTGCTATATACGAGATAAGGAAATACAAATAGAGTCATATTCTAACACTATCCTCCATCGAGTCTCACACTAACAAACCATAAATGATGCTTACTCCAAAGCATAGCAAAGGGAATGGGGAGATAAGACGTACCTACTCCACGGTACAAAGATCGTGCACCTCGTTCCCTGTAAACAGTTTTAAAAACATCCTTTATACCACTGTATGTTGGATGTCAACCAGAATTTCCCAAAGCATTGCCAGGTTGGGCGACATTTGAAACCTATGAGCAATTGTGAAGAAAATTAATACAAAAAACCATGAGCCAATGATTGCTAACAATAATTGATCAATAGCCGCCATCATGTGAGCTACTAATGGTTTATCAGGGAATTATTCCAATAATACTTGTGGTGATGGGACTCTTCACTTTTATAATTAAGGACAGAATGAACAATGCATCAGCATGGACGTGCAATACCTGGTATGCCAGCTTGGTCCTAGCCAAGTCTATGGGTAGGTACACAGAACCGCAGTCCCACCAGCAGTTGAGCCAGCCAAGAGATCAACTGATGGAGCAAAATTATTCAGTATTCAGCACCTATACTGCCCATATGTCATGTAATGCAATGCCGCATATGGAACAATCCAAGCACAGCCGCACCATTCCCTCTTCATGAACAACAACACAGCGTCAAAATCAAGATACTAAATTCATCAGGCAAAGCTTAAGGAATTTTTTCCACAATACTCACTTGTAGAAGGCTCGAATCCCCTCATATTGCCACAGCTTCCTCAAGGATTGGAGGATCCCAAGGGACTGAAAACCTTCAGTTCTCGTCTATAGAGTAACAGCACACATACAGCTCAGCTAGATACTTATACAATTACCACAAATTTCAAAACAAAAAAGTTAGAACAGTATGAACCTGCAATAAGATCTTGACCCGCTCCAGTGGTGCCACCGCAGTCTTTGCAAATGCACCAGCTGCCCCACCAGCAATAAGCTCCTTAGCATAGACCGGGAGCAAGTCCAGAGCGCAAGCATTCACTTGCGCGGCCGTTGAGGCCGATGGAAAGGTGGGTTCTTGCGAGGAACCCATCTCCCTAATTGGCCGGGCAGATCAGAATATGTAATATGTGCCCTCCCCAGCACTACTTGCATTAACATCAAATCAATTCAGAGTAGAGGATATCATTTGCAGGGCGGAATCTCGCGAAGAATATGTCCCCAAATTTGGCAATCCAAATCCGAGAAACAAATCCCAACGTTTAGTGAGTCTATCTATCTCCCCACCACTCGCGTTAACAACACAAGAATAGGATAAGCTAGAATCTTGCACAGTATTTGAGTGCTAATCACCCAACGAACACAGAACAAAAACCCAATTTTTACCCTCCCAATTTAAACAGATCATCCAAGAACCAAGAACCGCACAGTACTCATCCCAACACCTGCTTCAAATTCAGAGACCGCGAATAAGCAGGATATTTTCTTTCCACAAGCAGATCAGTGTCAGAATCGCAATCTTCAGAAAGAAGTTCAGACAAGTTCAGTGAAGCTTTCAACCAATTCTGAGGAGGAAGATGAAGTCTCTGATATCTGCTAAAGAACAAAGCGCTAAAGAAGTGATATCTGCTATGCAAGCTCAAGAGCTTGTTAGGGCAGCTTTGGCCAAGGTTGAATCTGAACAAAATAATAAGTCTGCTCAGTCTCTGGGGATTGCAAGTGCTGAGGTATCTAAGGGTGTGGATGTTTGCATGGAGGGGGTGGATACTGATCCAAAATGGGTGATTGGTTTCAAAATGAACAAGAAGATGAGAAGCAGGGCTTTACCTGGCAGAAGCAACAAAAACAAAAGTAGAACATGAAAATCCTATTCTGGAATATGAGAGGCTTTGGTAAAATTGAAAGGAGAAGACAGTTGAAAGAGCTGATTTGTGATGCAAAATTGGATGCAATGGGCATCCAAGAGACCTTCAGAGCTGATTTCACTAAACAGGAGCTGGATGCCTTGACAGGATGTCAAAGCTTTGGTTGGAACTGGATTCCTGCTGCTAGGCATTCTGGAGGTGTTCTTTTGGGGGTGAATATCACTGAGTTGGAGATTGAAGGGGGTGACAAAGGGAGGTTCTTTGTGAGCTTAACTATTAGGCACAGGATGTCAAACTTCAGATGGGAGCTTCTGGTTGTCTATGGTCCTGCCCAACATACTTTATCTCAAATGTTTCTAGCAGAGCTGGACAGAAAATGTCAAGATTCTGACCTTCCTCTAGTGTTAGGAGGTGATTTCAATTTAATCAGAAGGGCTGAAGACAAAAGTTCTTAGAGTGTTAATTTCTCTTTGATTGACATGTTCAATGAGTTTATTTCTGACAATAAACTTTTAGAGATCAAAAGAAAAGGGAAAAGAGCCAAAGTTCACCTAGACTAATAAGCAATTCTGCCCCATTATGGTTAATTTGGATAGAGTTTTAGTGTCTACTGCTTGGGAGTCCAACTACCCCTTGTGCTCTATTATCACTTACCCAAGAGTGGGCTCAGATCATAATCCAATTTGTTTGACTTCAGGGGATGATGAGATTAAAAGAAAGGGGAGATTTTATTTCAATAAATATTGGCTGGATATGGAGAATTTCAGTGATACAGTTCTTCATAGATGGGGGGTATTTGCAATAGAATGCCTGAGTTGATCTACTCTTTGGATTGCTAGAATGGTGGTTTAGCTTCTTTGAGAAATTTTTTAAAGGGTTGGGGTGCCAATGAGAGTGGTCATTACAGTAAGGTCAAGAAATCCCTTATAGATCAGATTAGTTATTCTGACAGAAAAGCTGAGAATTCTCATCTTAACTTTGAGGACTGGATGGCCAGAAATAAGATGGAAGAAGAGTTAGAGGAAATTTATGGGTTTGAAGAAAAAGCCTGGCAACAGAAAAGCCAGATGAAATGGCTTATACAAGGTGATACTAATACTCGTTTCTTTCATTGTTGTGCTAATGGAAGGAGGAGGAAAAACTTCATTTATAATCTTGAAGCTGATGGGGTGATTTTAACCAAAGAGGAGACAATCAGGGATCATATCTACAAGTTCTATAAAAACCTCTTTGGTTATGAAGGTGCTTAGAATGTCAGCCTAAATTCTAATTTCTGGGGTTCTGATTCTAAGGTGTCTGACCTTGATAATGATAGCTTAGTGCAGACTTTTTTAGAAGCTGAAGTCTGGGATATTATTAAGAGCTTACCTGTTGATTCTGCTCCAGGCCTAGATGGCTTCCCCTCTTGCTTTTAGAAAGCCTGTTGGCGGATTTTGAGAACTAAATTCATGAATATGGTGAAAGATTTCTTTGTAGGGAAGCTGGATTTAAAGAGGTTGAATTATGGGGTGGTCACTTTGATTCCAAAAACTAAGGATGCTAACAACATTAGCGATTCGAGACCTATTTGTTTGTTGAATGTGAGTTTCAAAATCATTACCAAGCTTCTAGCAGTTAGGCTGGGGAGGATTGCTAATAAAATTATCAATGTCAGTCAGACTGCTTCCATCAAGGGTAGAAATATTTTAGATGGGGAGCTTTCTCTTCATGAAATCCTTCATGATTTAAGAGTTAACAAGAAAACAGGGATTGTCCTCAAATTAGATTTTGAAAAAGCTTATGATAAAGTTCGGTGGAGATTTCTGAGAGAGGTTATGACTAGTAAAGGATTTTCCCAAAAATGGATTGATTGGGTTATGAGCTCTGTTCAGGGTGGTAAGGTCAGCATCAATGTTAATGGGTCTGCAGGCTCTTATTTCACTACTCATAGGGGTCTAAGACAGGGAGACCCTCTTTCTCCTTTGCTTTTCAACTTGGTGGCAGATGCCCTGGCTAGTATGATTGAAAAAGCTCAAAGAAATGGTTTGATCAAAGGAGTGTCTTCTCATTTAATTGCTGGGGGAGTGTCTCTTTTACAATATGCTGATGACACTATTTTGCTGATTGAGAATAATGATTCCTACATCTTGAATTTGAAATTCCTCTTATACTGTTTCGAGTGGATGTCAGGCCTAAAAATTAATTACCATAAGAGTGAGGTTTATGTGATTGGGGTGGATCAACAAGAAGCTATCAAAACTGCTAACATGTTCAACTCCAAATTGGGGAAATTCCCTCTCACTTACTTAGGCATTCAGACTGATATGAAGAAGGTTACTAAGGGGGCTGGTGAGAAGATTCTTCTGGGGGTAGGCTGATTTTGGTTAATAGCTGCTTAAGCAATCAACCCATGTACACCATAGGGTTTTATAGGTTAAGCAACCAGATTCATAACAAGATGGATACTGTTAGATCCAGATTCTTCTGGAGAGGTACTAATGACAAATCCAGCTATCACATGATCAAGTGGGGTCTTTGCTTGCGCACTCCAAGGAGTTTGGAGGGCTGGGGGTTTTGAACACTAGTCTCATGAATGATTGTATGCTCAGCAAATGGTTGTGGAGGATTAGTGGGGCTAAAGATGAGTTGTGGTTTCAGATTATCAGAGCTAAGTACTTTCCTCAGGGTGATTTTAAAGACTCTCTTGATTCAAGGGGGTCTCAATTCTGGAAGGCCTTGTGCAAGGTCAAACATTTGTTCAATTGGGGTGTCTCTTACCAGGCTGGTAATGGCAAGCAGATCTCTTTTTGGAAGGATATTTGGATTGATAATTGCCCTCTTTCTATTTGGTTTAACAGGTTGTACAAGATCTGTCTTGATCCTGACATTAAGCTTGCATATTGCTTGGTGCATGGCATCTGGAATATCAGGTTTGTTAGGTCCTTTGGGGAGAAAGAAGAAGATCTGTGGAGAGCTTTGAAAGAGCTCATTCAATGGGTAGTTCTTAAGGAGGATAATGATAAAGTCATTTGGTGCTTGGAAAAATCCAATCAGTTTTCTGTTAAATCTCTCTATAGGCATCTTACTTTTGGGGGTGTTTTTTTATCAAAGAACTCATAGCATTTGGATTAGTAGGCTGCCTCTGAAAGTAAAGATCTTTTTATAGCAGTTCTATTTGAACAGACTTCCAACTACTGATCAGATGAGACTAAGGCATTGGAAGGGGAATATCAATTGCTGGCTTTGTGGGATGCCAGAAGATATTAATCATGTTTTTTTCATTGCTTAATGTCTAGATTTGTTTGGACTTGTTTCGCAGAGGCATTTCATTGGAAGAGGTGCCCCGAGTCGATCCATTGATGACTTTCATCTAGGTTGGCTAGACAATCGGGGTGCTAATATGTATAATCTTGGGTTATTCAGTTTTGCAGCATTCGCTTGGACAATCTGGAAATGCAGGAACAAAGGAGCGATTGAGAAGACTTTTTCTACTCAACCACTTGGCTTGGTTTTCAACATTGTGTCATGCTTGCAGCGTTGGCGCATTCTGCTGTGAAGAAATGACCAGAGGAAACTAGAAGTGCTGCTGGACTAGTCGAAAGTTTGGCTTAGGAATTTCAAGGGTTCTGGAGATTTGTCGACATTATCATTTTGTATCTTCTTTGACTTTGCTTCACTTTGGCTCTTATTTGGAAGCTGGTTGCATGTATGGAGATTTGTCGACATGATCGTTTTGTATCTTTCTTGTGGACTTGCTTCGGTAGCTGGTAGCCCCAGCTTGTAATCCTCAGTAGCTCTCTGCTGCCTTTTTGTATACTTCTATTTGCTTTCTATAAAAGTAGGGTATATCCTTTCTAAAAAAAGATGAAGTCTCTGAGACTTATGAAGATGGAACGGCTGAGATCAAGCGATACCTCTTCGGTCCGACATCAACAGGCAGGAATAGTCGCATCATTTACTGTTTATGTCATTTAGTTTTCTTATCGTGAACAGTGTAGTAATTCAGTTACTTTGTCTGTTAGCTCTGTTTTACAGTTACCACCATGTAATCCTTATGAACCCTGCTATGGAATGAAAAATGGCATCAACCTATTATGCCAACTAGTCTTATCTTAGTTTTAAAACTATTAGTACACTTTCCACTTCCATCTACTGTTCGTTTAATCTTGAAAACCCACTTGGAATCAATCACATTAGCATGCAAAGGTGGTGATACAAGCCTCCATGTCTTGTTCCGAATGAGAGCAACAAATTCATCATCTGCGGCACTTCTCCATTTGGAATGTTGCATTGCTTTGAGATGATCAGTGGGTTCTCTTTCATTGCCAGTCGTGACAAGAAAAGCTCATCGATTTGGATCATATCTCATAGTTCCATCCGTGTAAGATTTTGTCGTGGTGATGTTGTCACGTAGTCGCAGCGCATGGAGTGTCTTGGAGGTGCAGCGGTGGTGCAAACTCGCTTCAACCGACGAGGAGGTTGTCGTGTCAAGATCTGTGGCAGCTGCATCACCGTCATGGCAGGTCTTCTACCGATCGCCTACCAGTTGCGGCACCACGATTATCAACACTAGCTAGATTAGCTACAATACCGGTGTGACTTCACCTCCCTTGTCTTGTAGAGGATCGCAACAAGACGCGACCAAAGTGTACACAAGAGAGCAAGATCTATGATTATCCATCTGTTGGTCAAGAGATGGCACAACAATGGGTAGAAGAATGGATTCAATAGTGGGAGGACTAGAAGAGTGAGGTGTATCACAGCCAGTGTCAAAAGGAAATACACTCTCATCAAAGATTATGTCTCTATAAATGTAAATGTGGCATGTGCTTGAATCCAAGCATTTGTAGCCTTTGTGCATGGTACTATAACCAAGAAAGACGCATCGTTGCAACCAAAATTGAAGTTTTCTATCATTGTAAGGGCGCACGTGTGGCCAGCAGGCACAACCAAAAACCGGAAAACACTATTTTTTTGGGAACTCAGTTGATAATCAGGACAAATCAGCAAAACTTGAAATTTATGATAGAGCAAAAGGTTTCTAAGGGGATCCAATATAGATTGATGCTGAGGCTATTGGAATTCAACTATATAATTGAGTATAAGAAAGGGAAGGAGAATAAAGTGGCTGATGCTTTGTCAAGAAGAGGTAATAGTGCAATGGCCATTTCAATTGCAGTACCTACTTGGATAGAGGCTGTAGAAAATAGTTATCAAAATTTTGCACATTGCAAGGAATTGATGGAGCAGTTAAAACTAGCTTCAAATTTAGAGTTAGGATACACATTAAATTCAGGAGTCTTGAGGTACAAGGGCAGAATTTATGTGGGTAAAGATCCTAAGTGAAGACTAAACATTATTCATTCACTCCACACCTCAGCCATAGGGGGACATTCAGGGAGAGTGGCCACGTATCAAAGAGTTAAACATTTGTTCTATTGGCCTAGAATGAGGACATTCAGGGAGAGTGGCCACATATCAAAAAGTAAAACATCTGTTCTATTGGCCTGGAATGAAGAAGGAAATAGATACCATGGTACAAGAATGTGCGGTGTGTCAACGATCAAAAGCAGAACACTGTCATTATCCAGGATTATTAGAGCCACTACCAGTTCCAGACATGGCATGGACACATATCTCCATGGATTTCATTGAGGGGTTACCAAATTCAAAAGGGAAGGAGGTAATACTTGTGGTGGTTGACAGATTCACAAAATATGCCCATTTTGTCCCACTTTCTCACCCCTACATAGTCCAATTAGTAACACAAGCTTTTATTGATAATATCTTCAAATTGCATGGATTTTCTATTGCTATTGTATTTGATAGGGATATAATTTTCACTAGCAAACTGTGGCAAAAGCTATTCAAATCACTGAGAGTTCAACTCAAATTTAGCATCGCTTATCATCCACAAACCGTGGGCAAACCGAGAGGGTGAATCAATGTGTTGAGTCCTATCCGCGGTGTATGGCGATATAAGAACCCAAGAAATGGTTGAGTTGGTTGTGTCTAGCTGAATGGTGATACAATACTACATTCCACACAGCTCTCAAATTATCCCCTTTCCAAGCATTATATGGTTTTCCTTCACCATTGATCAATGAAGTGGTTGTTCCTGGTCTCGAACAAAATGAAGCTAAGGATTTCCTAGAGGAGAAGCAAGTCATGCTAAGGAGATTGAAGGAAAATCTAACTCAGGCCCAAACCAGAATGAAGAAGTATACTGATTTGAATCGAGGTGAGAGACAATTATCAGTGGGAGCATGGTGTACTTGAAATTGCAACCTTACAGGACTACTGCTTTCGGTCTCAAACAAGCCCTGAAACTTACTAGCAAATTTTATGGCCCATTCCAAGTTTTACAGAAGGTGGGCAGTGTGGCTTACAGGTTACAACTCCCTGAAGGGGTTGGAATACACCCTGTGTTCCATGTCAGTCAGCTCAAAAGACATTATGGGCAGAGTGCAATTCCTAGTTCTGATCTACCTCTAGTTGGAGAAGATGGCAAGATTAAAACGGAACCGATACTAGTGCTGGAAACCAGAGCCATGCCCAGAAACAACATCTTAGTCACTCAATGGTTAGTACAGTGGGCTAACTTACCTCTGGAGAACGCTTCATGGGAGGATGCGAACTTCATTAAAGGTACTTTTTCTAAGTTCTATACACAAATGATTCGATCTTGGTTTCTAGATGGCAACACTTGAGGACAAGTGTGTAGTTAAGGGGAAGAAATGTCATAATCGCAATCTTTAGAAAGCTGAAGATTGCAACCAATTCTAAGGAGGAAGATGAAGTCTCCGAGACTTATGAAGATGGAATGGTCGAGATCAAGCGATACCTCTTGGTCCGAGATCAATGGACATGAATAGTCACAACATTTATCGCTTACGTCATTTAGTTTTCTTATCGTGAACAAGGTAGTAATTCGCCACTTTGTCTGTTAGCTCTATTTTACGCTACCGCCATGTAATCCTTATAAACCCTGCTATGGAATGAAAAATGGCATCAACTTATTATGCCAACAACTAGTCTTATCTTAGTTTTAGAACTAGCAGTACACTTTCCCCCTCCCTCGGGTTCTATCTTTTGGGATCTGACAATCAGGCAACACAAGATAGGCTCAAACTGGGGGGCTGTAGACTTCTAAATTAAGCGAGAGGAGATGGGCAAATCCCACAAGGCTCTAGCCTGGTGCTCGTAACTGCAGGAGGGCAAACCCCCTAGCCCATCGGTCTAGCCCTAGTGGGAGGCGGAAGGAGGCGCCGCTCCGCGGGGAGCGGCGGCGGCGAGATAGGAGAGAAGGCTCGCGCCCGAGCTCACTCGCATCCACCGAACCACTACAAGGAACGGGGAGAAGAAAACTCATCAACCGCGGAGGATTCATGGGGCGAGGATTCGATTGAGGAGGGGGTCAGTTGGGGAGGGGAGGAATCACAAGGAGTTTCTTGTGTGTGTGTCCGCGCACACGCGTCTGGTGTGTGTGGGGTGTGTGTGGAGGGGGGAGGTGTGATACCCTGTTTAAGCAGCTTGAGTAACTAAAATAATTAATAGGAAAATAAATGAAATTAATAGTGGAAAATTTTAGAATTTAGTAGAATGTTGAGAGTCTTGGTCATGGCTCATAGCCCAAGTGGGAGAGCCCAGCTTTTATATAGAGAGGAGGAAGTCGGCCAAAACCCTATCCTTTTCTTTCTTTCCCTGAAATACGGCCGCTTGAGCCTCTATGCTCTGTGTGGGAACAGCCGCCTCAAGGTCGCCATCGCCTTCTTGCGCTTGCCATCACCACGCTAGCATCCATCGCCTCAAGACGCGATCGCCTTCCCCATGCTGGCGTGGCGCTGCAAAGACTTGCCCACTTCTTGCCGATTCACGAGACCCGATCGCATGTTCCGCGTGGGCGCCGCCACCTGCCGGAGTTGCCGTGCGCCACAGAGCTCAAGGCCACTGCTTTGGTTCTGCGGCGTGTGCATGCATGGTGCCAAGTGATGTCTAAAGAAATAAAGCAATGCATGGTTGCATGGTGCCGAGTGATCTTGCTAAGAGGAATAAATCAATGCATGCTGCTGTGCATTGTGCATGCACGTGTGCTAGTGCTGCATGGGAAGAGAGTAAGCAAAGAAAGAGAGAGAGAGAAAGAGAAAGAAGAAAAAAGAAAGGCTGCTGATCAAGAAGACAAGGAAAGGGAGGAAGGCAAGAAGAAAGGAGGAAGAAAGAGAGGAGAATTTCGTGGGAAAACATCGGTGTTCCTCGTCGTAATCTCCGGGGTAAGGATATTTAGTTTTGGGAAAATTGGCTACAGAGCACTGCCCATTTCACTTATTGCCAACAGACATCTAAAAACGTGAAAGCGCCGTAAGACACCGCAAAAAGATGTAATTTTACCGTAGGACACTGAGGGCACTATTTTATTATTTTCGGGTCAGAGTGGAGAGAGAAAGCACGTGAATTGTCTATTTTGCCCTTTCTCCTTCTACCTCCTCTTCTTCTTCCCCTTTTTCCTCTGTCTTCCTCTTCTATCAACACGCTGAGTCGGCGCTACGCCCGTCGCCCTCGGCTCAGTCCTCTCTCTCCTCTCCTCACGCTCAGATCCGTCAAGCATCAGCGACCTCCCTCACGCTCTCCTGCGGCGGCTCCACCCACTGCCTCCTCCTCGCCGCCGTCGCCGGGCCCTTCTTCTACTGCCTTACCGCGTCAACACGAGCTCCTCCGGCTCCCACCAGCCAAGCATCAGCGACCTCCCTCACGCTCGCCTGCGGCGGCTCCGCCCTCTGCCTCCTCCTCGCCGCCGTCGCCGGGCCCTTCTTCTACCGCCTCGCCGCGTCAACATGAGCTCCTCCGGCTCCCACTCCTTCAGCTCCCACCCGCCAAGCCAAGCGACCTCACCTCACGCTTCGCTGCTGGCCTCCTCCCTCTACCTCCTCCCGCCGCCGCCCGCCATGGGCCTTCTTCTACCGCCTCACCGCGTCAACACAAGATCCTCCGGCCCCACCCGCCAAGCATCGTGACCTCCTCACGCCAGATCCGCCAAGCATCAACGACCTCCTACACGCTACGCATGGCGGCTCCGCCTCCTCCCGCCGCCGCCTGCAAGCCCATTCGCTACTACCAAAGGGATCTCGTGAGATGTTCGGCCCACGCCATCGCCGCAGAGCGAGGACACACCGTTCCATCCCGCCCCCCTACGCCGCCGCAAAGGTCGCCAAGACCGGTACACCGTCAACTACCGCGAGGCCTACGGCCTCTTTCGCCGCAATAAATAAGTGTTCTTCAACCACGAGTCCCTCGCCGCGGTGAGAACTTCACCCGCAAGATCACCAGCGCCGCCGGCAAGATCAAGGTCGGCCTCCGCACCAAGGTCTTCCTCGGCAACCTCTCCGCCGCAAGGGGCTGGGCTTCCGGGGACTACGCCGAGGCAATGTGGCTCATGCTACCAGCAGACAAGCCCGGTGACTACGTCGTCGCCACCAACGAGTCCCACACCATGAAGGAGTTCTTGCAAGCTGCGTTTGGGTACGCCGGGCTGAACTGAAAGGGCTACTCTGACATCCTCGGTCCTCGCCATCCACTTCAGAGACAGAATCGGGATCTAGGGCGAGACAGCGCAGGTGGTGCTGCTCCTGTCGTCCATCATCAACACGTTCATGGCCGGGCCAAGATCCGTGGCAATCGCCCACTAGCTCTCGCGACGGCGGCGAAGATCGTGGCTTGCGGTGGGCGCCATGTGGGTCCTATCGCGGTGAGAGCTGGATGTGTGAGATGTGTTGCTGCTGGAGGCAAACGAGCGAGGGGAATCTGAGTCTTTTTCTAAACTTTCTCTCTCCCTCAAGCCTGGAAATGATATAATAGTGCTCTTGATGTCTTGTGGCAAAATTACACGTTTTTGCGGTGTCTTTTAGCTGTACCACGTTTTTCAGTGTCCGTTGGCAAATGACACACATCTGGAGTGCCCTGTAGCCAATTTTCCCTTTAGTTTTCATCTCTGGTTGTTTTTTAATTAGGGATAAAAGAATCGAGATTAGAGAGAGTATTAGCAATTTCTAATCAATGGATCGAATAGTAGATCGGTTAATCTGCTATATTGTTGTACTGTTATTTCGGGTACCGTATAGACGCAATTTGAGAATTTCATCTACTAGAGAGTTGTAGAGAATTTTGATAGCTTTTGGTAGAAGTTTTATTCATGTCAATCCGATGCATAGATTGTAAGATATGAATTTTATAATTCTGCTGTCCGGTAGAGTTTATCGTGTGCTGGTAGTCTATATTAATTAGTATATTAAAAATAGGAGGTGAGTTAACCTGAGAATTTGGTCAACATGAATGTTGTAGGTAAGTTCTTAAGGTTTCCATAAAGTCTTGGTTGGTCGAATTTGGAGTTCGGATGAGTAAGTTAGAGACATTTTACTGCTAGGGCAGCGGGTAGTGCATTCGGTACATTTGGATTAAATCGGCCGGGTTGGCGTAATCATGCGAGATCAATTAGTGTGACGGGTTGGTGCTGTGATGATGTGATTTTGACGATGTTTTTGAGTGTGTGTTATTACTTGCTTGTTCAGGGACTGTGCCCTGATGCGCTGTGCCACAATTTCGTCATTCGGCTTCAAAGGGCTAAGAGGCAAGTACATGGTAGAGTGATGAACAATGAGTTGTTCACCATTATCATTGATATTACTTGTCATGCTATTTATTGTGCTTTTGTTAAGCTTTTTCTTATACATGATATTGATGACATTGATTGAATGAGATTATGATATTACGTTAATGAGAACGAGATATTGAGTTAATGAGATGGATTATGTTGATGAATAATTAAAGATGTTGCATCATTTACATTCATCATGATAGGAGTTGCACGAGCCAGATCGGTGAGGTCATGTAACTAATCCGGTGAGGTTGGTGAGAAAGATACATGACTAGTCCGGAGTGCTTTAGATAAAATCCTACTTCAGTGGGGACTTCATGAGAGTGAAGGATAGAGTGGTTCATCGACAAGTGAACACTCCGCTATACTGGTATCAGTTGATGAGATGCATATTGTAACATCCCAAAATGTATAATTAGGGTTATTCAAGTATAATTATATGTGTAGAAATTAAAACTTTTTCTCACATCTTGAAAAACCCTAAAATCTCATGTGATTCTTGTCCAAGAGTTGTGTAATCCAAAAACACAAAGCTCTTGTTGACCAAAAGTCAAATTCATTTTCCATTTATCTTAAATCTTGTGCCAATCAGTTGGAAATATTTTCCTTTGGTCCTAAAACTGATGTGGGACCCCTCTGTAAAATATCATGAGTTATCATCACTTGTGGGTAAATTTTGGAGGTAAAACAATCCTTTAAACAACCTTCATGAATTTCCTGAGAAAAATGCATTGCATAATAACCTCTGGAAATTTTATGCACGGTTAAGCTCATTGTCAGCAAGCTCCTGTAAAAATTTCATGAATTTTGGAGTTCAATTGCTATCTCAAATAATTCTGTTAAGTCTCAGCTGTTAGAAACTAAATTTAAAAGCCTACACTGTTCCTTGGGCTAGCCCTATTTCAAAGCTGGTCCAGCCCAACCATGTCTGCACCCCAGCAGACCTCCCTCTCCACCTTGATCAGGTCGCAGCCGTTGGATTCACATCCAACAGCCACGACCTCCTCTCAGGTCAACACCGCAAAGACCTCCCCACCTCATGAGGTCATAGCCGCTGGATCAAAGATCCACGGCCACGACCTCCCCGTGTGAAACCTCAAAGACCTCCTCGATTTGTTAAACCATCGCAATGAGGTCATCCCACCTTGTTGAGGTCGAGCCGCTGGATCAAATCCAACACCACGACCTCCTCCTCAACATACTCGTCAGACCTTCCACCTTGTTGAGGTCGGTGCCCTTGATTTTAATCCAAAGGCCGTGACCTCCCCTCGCCTCTTATGTTCAAGGCAGTTAAGTCTCACCGGAGGTCCAAGACTGCTGGATGGAGATCCAACGCTTTGGACCTCTGTCCCTTTCCACACGTGCGCTTAAACATTAAGGAAATCGGAGGGCTACGACCTCCCCGGCCTTGATCGTGTGGCTGGGACCTCCTCCCAGCCACTTAAAACATAACGGTTCAAAACTCTCATCCGGTGGTTAGGACCTCCCTCAAGTCCTATCCAACGGCCACAAAGACCTCCCCTGTTCTTCTCCTTCCTTGGGCGCGCGGGCAAGCTCTGGGCAGTGCATTTATTGCGTGTCTGCGATGAGGTACCTTTTCAACAGCTCTTTGCTGACCCGCATTTAATGCAGGTCAGCTTTTAGCCTCTCAGGTCAAGCTCGAGCCTGCCCCCTTGTCAGCCTCATGTCCTTGCCACCCCATGGACCAACCCGTGGGCTAAGCTCACCATGGAGCTCAGCCCCAGCTCATCACCATCACCTCAGGCTATAAAGTATCCTTTGGGAGCCTCCCTTGGCTTCCTTTACACACAATCGACCTCACCTTGCACTTTGTGCGTGGTGAGCTCCTCCTCCACTAACTCTCACTCACCTCCCATCTTGGCCGCCATTGTTGAAGTCCTTGGAGCTCATCGGTGAGACAAGGGTTCCATGGCTCCTCTTTCCAACCTTTGCTCACTTTTGCTCCTAAACACCTCTTGGAAGTTAACCCTAACTTAAATTGTTTGGGCATTTTTCAGAGGTGGACAAAGTCGAGCTTGAGCTGGTGCCTTGGGTCGTGAAGCTTCATCGCCTTCCCCAACTCCGGTCATCACCTCCACGACCTCCCAAAGACCTTAGGACCTCCGGATACTCCTCCTGTAGTCCTTTAGATGCCGGCACCCATATGAATGATTTTATGCGGAGCTTTTCTTGGCACAAGCTTGAATGTTGCGCGGAGTGCTTTTTGCATTTTCGTGTTTGGCCGTCTTTGGTCATCTTCGCCCTCTCGGCTCGCCGGCGCTCAAAGCCGCCGCCGCCGAGAGGTCCACCGAAAGTCGCAACGCTATTGTGCACTCGGTGGTATTATTGACCTCACCGGCGAGCTCTACATCGCCGCGAGGATCACTTCTTCACGCCGGATTTTGTCGGACGTCCCGAGCGTGTCATTGTCGCTTTTAGGACATAAATTCACCGCTTTAAATGCCCAATCATCGCAATCATTAGTGTCTTAACCGCCATTAACCCCGCCCCTTTGCGCATTAAAACCTCGCGCGGACCTCCTCGTGGTCCTCGCGCATTTATCTCATGTCCGGCACATGCGTTGGAGTGCAGGACGCCCGACCTCCTCCGAGGAGATCCGAGCGCCCAAGACCTCCCCTTGCGCGATCTCGACCATCCAGACCTCCCGGAGGTCTGTGGAGGTTTAGATCTACCGCTTAGGACCTCCTCGAGGTCATCTCACCGTTAAGGACCTCCTCTTTGATCTGGTCCGCTCGACCTCCTCTCATGCCGTGGTCCGCTGGATCTCCCATCTACGGCCACGACCTCCCTCACCTCGCGTATGTGAGTTGCTAAGAGGTCCAGGACCTCTGGACCTCACAGGTGCGTGTGTGTTGTTCTCCTGGGAGGTCTAAGCCGTTAGATCTGTGATCTGTGGCTCACGACCTCCCATGTCTTTGTGAGTGTTAGAAATGCCAAGAAATTCTTAAGTATGAACTGAAATAAGGTATAGACTTTAGAATTTCATATCTCTTTCATTTTAAATCCAAATGAGGTCATTCAAATTGTGTTAGCTCTGTCTTGAACTTGACTTTAATCCAAAAATGATTGTAAGTTGAGTTCAGCTCCAGAGCACAGATAGCCACTAGGTTTTAAAACTCCCTTTTAAATGTACATTCAAATTAATGCTTAACTTGTAACATTCATAACTAATGCCCTGTAGATTATTTTTGAGTGAGACCAACTTTGTTGGTTTCCTCCATTAATGAACTCACTAAGAAAATTAGTTTTGAGCTTGTTGCTGTTAGAAAAATGAGGACTTGTGCATTATAATTTTGTTCAAGTTCTTGTTTTTGAAAAATTATAGAAATTGCATAATAGCTCCAAATGAGATGAACTCAATTGTGTTATTCATCTCATGAGGTGCTGGTTTTACAGTAAAAATTTCAGCCTCACCACTTTGCTAGAAAATGTTGCCTCATAATTAAATTAGTGAATAGTGCAGTTTGGTATTTTTAGGGCTGAGCAGAATTGTTTTGCTCATATCTTTTGCATTGAGAATCCAAATCCATTGGTTCTTGTTGCTAAAGTCCCTAAAAATTACCCTCTTGCTGCTGTAGAAAATTCAGAGAATTTGGAGTTCGTTTGCTGTGCTGTCCTTGTTGTTTTTCGTCGTTCTTATCGGTTCTTTATCGCTTTTCCGTTAGGTTTCGACATTTGTGGTGACCCCGAGAGTGATCCTCAGCCACAATTTGAGCAACCGCAACAAGGCAAGCAGTTTGACCATTTCCCATCATGTCCCATTACTTTAAAGCTTAATACTTTGTTTTACTTCTATGTATGTATGCTACTTTGTGTTAAATGTCGCTAGTAGTCCTATAGTCGCATAATCTGTAGGAATTCTTCATCCTCTACTACCAATGAGCCTAGGTTATTCGCTGTGGTTTGAGCTCGTTGGATGAGCTCCTATCACTTAGTAGTTCGATTTAAATTGCTTAGACATGCTTAGCTATCGGTAGTAGTGGGCGATCATCGACTTAGTCGATGGTCTTGATCACACAAATCTATTATTACTCCTTTATGTCCAGCACTTGTGCTTTGATTAATTTGTAAAATCAAAAACTGAAAATAAAAGGTTGATTTAGACTTGGGCATATTGGATGGATGGTGCGGTTTTTGGAATGTGGTGGTATGCCTGGGTCCCTAAGGACTGAGTTCTTGCGCCATTGATCCAAGCAATTTTGCGTGCTAACCACACGAGGGGCATATGGAACCCCTCTTGACTAAGTACTTTGGGCGGTGCTAATTGGGGTCGCTCGGTTGGTGTGTTTTAAAAATAAAATGTGTATGTGTGTGGTGTGGGAATGGAGCAGTGGTGGACCGGTTAGGCTGTCCATTGTGTCCTTGTCCCCGTGGGTTGTGCGGGTCAGAATTAGCACTGTCCATTGGAAATGTCTCGTAGGACTTAGCCGTGCCGGCATACCAAAGGTAGTGTGCCTAAAGGAAAGGCGGTCTGACGTGTGGGTACATTGGTACACCCCTGCAGGGATAAAACTATTCGAATAGCCTCATCCTAGGTTATGGACACGCTTGGTTATTTCCCGTGAGAACTAGACTACAACATTTAAATAAAACTTGACTTGGTTGGTATGAACGGGGAGTTCATGCTATTGTTGTGGTGACTTGGGTTAGTCACTTCCAGGATTGTTCTTGTTGTTGTTATTATGTTATTATCGCGTTGTTATTTCAACAATTAAAAATGCTTTGTCAAATTGCTTTCAATCTATAATGTTATTGCAAATGAAACTTGCTTTATGCTAAAATGAGTCCAAAGCCTCATCCACTTAAATAAAGCTTGCATGTAGCTAAATTATAGTTCTGTTATCTTACACGTCGGTTTATGAGTACAATAAACAAGTTATTGTACTCATTTGCTTTGCTTAATAACTTTGTTGCAGAGGAGGTAGAGCCCAAAGGGCTTTACTTTTATGTTGTCTTGAAGTGGTTGGGAGAGCGACTAGCTTGGCGGTCCGGTCAGTTGCCTTGTGGGCTAAAGGCACACTGGTTGGCTCTTATTTTGGGCCATCTTTATGGCACTTTTGCTTCCGCTGTTGTCTTTTTTTTGTAATTATTGCTACTTGGCCTAAGGGCCTCTCTTTTGTAATATCTATTCCATATTAATGTTAACTTCTGGTTTGTTGCTTATGTTCTATGTGTGGTATGGAATTGATACATTCTTTTGTTGTAAGGTATGTATACTGCATTCTGGGGAGTATACATCTCTCGAGACCGGGTTTGTTTGGTTGATAATACTAGGGTCAATTGGATGACTAAGTATTATGAGCCTGATAAATCCGGGTGCTCACACATATGGGCATGAGCATGATGGTGCATTCGCATATATGAGTAAATTGTTAAATTGTGCAACTTTACCTATATGGAATGTGGCTTGTTTGTTTGAGTATGAGAATGACATTAAATAAATAGATGATGATGATAACCTTGATTATGGTTGATAAACTGTTGTTTACGGTTTTATTATGTATTTGCTGAGTCTTGGACTCATTCTTGCTCTACTATTGTTTTTAGGTGACCGTTGATGACGTTTCACACGGGAAGGGCTAGCACATTTGGAATCACAATCTACACTCAATTACTTGATTCATTTGACATGAGAACCTTTATTATACGGTGGAGAATTATATTTAGGACTTGATAGTTTTGAATGACCTGACGATAGGTTGGAGTTGAGTGTTCATTCAATGGACTTTATTCGACTAGTTTTGTGTTGTTCTTGGTTTATTTTCACGCTATGCTTCCTAGAGATTAATTATCTATGATTGTTATATCAAAATTCTTGTTTTCATGTGACCCATGGATGTGTTTTATTGTTGAGATGCTTGCTGTAATTTGTTATAAAATGATGTTAAAATTGATAGTTAATGTAGTTAGTGACATTCTGGATTTCATATCAGACCGGGGTGTTACAGGAGGGTCATGCGGATGCGATCTCGAACGAACTCAAGGTTACGCAGCAATAAACACAAACGCAAAGACAAAACACATGCAGACAAAGTTGGGCCAACCAACCGATGACCAACGCATGGGAAGCGAGATAAGAAAACGCAACAGAAACAGGGCTCCCACCTAGCGGCAGGAAACGTTGCTACGCCAAACTCGAGACTCTGCAGGAGGAAAAGCTCGAAGACACAAAGATGGCCAACCAATTGCACGGATGTGGCCTCCACGAGTGACTCAATCCGCATCAAGCGTAAAAGGCGACAAGAGCAAGGTCTCCAGCGCAAGACGCTGCTTGCTATGAAAACAGAGTCAACGAAGGCACTGGCGCAGACAAGATCAAGGACTAAACGTATGGCACGGCTCTCGGCTCGCCATTCTACGGGCTTAAGAGAAGGTAAGAGTCCTTTTGAATAAATGGGTACTAAGAGTTCAAATAATCTTGCTTTTCTTTTAGATTAAGCTATCTGTATGTACAGTTTAATCTATATGTGTAACTTAATTACATTCAAGTGGTGTGGGCTTATAGCAATTTGACAGATCGGAGAACGCAGATGGCAAATCAGCACGGCGGAGAAAAATAGCGTGACGCCAAGTAGCTAACAGATATTGCGAACCGCAAAGGCCCTGAGTTCGAACGCTCATTGATGGCATAACAATTTTGGTGCATTCTTAACGCTCAAATAGTGGCATGCATGACAAATCAAGGCAGATATTTGTATCTTGGGTCATGCTTATTTGTTTGGGGAAATTTATTAATTGGGCCTAACGGTGGTGCGACCACCCAATTCCTCCAACCAAACGCCTTGGCGGAATTCTCCCAGGATTACTAGGAATCCTCTAGTAACCCTATGAGATTACCTTATTTGGTAAAACATCCAGGAATCTGAACCAGGAATCTAAGATTATCTTGGAAAACAGATTACCATCAATTCCAGGAATATCTTTCCCGTAGAAAAGGGTGTCTATCTTATATTACCAAGGGAAAGTAATCTTTATTATTGCGTTTGTTTATCATGTGATTTTGATTCATCACAGTCAAATTTTGAACTTTCAAAATTTCGAAACCAAAATATCAAAAATTTGAATCCTAAATTTTGGAATCTTAAATTCGACAATTTAAATTTGAAAATTCAAAATTTCAAGGTTGGGTTTCAAAATCTTTTTTCTTTCTTTCAAATTTCGAATTCAAAATTTCAGATATTCAAATTACGAGAATTAAATTTTATAAAGCCGAATTTTAAAAGTTTCAATTTTGAGTTTCAGAATTTTAAATACTGAGAATTTAAACTCCAAAACTCAAATTTTAAAATTTAAATTTTCAAAATCCAAAATTTAAACCTTTGAATCATAAAAAATGAAATTATAAATGTTGGAATTTTAAATTGTAAAATTCAAAATTTGAGATATTAACCTTCGTGGTTTGAAATTATGATAAAGACTAATATGTAGTTTCCTTCAAATAAACCAAACGTTGGAATCTTAGATTATGGTAATGTGTTTACCAAGAAATGATTGAGTGGAATATTAGATTACAGAGGAATATGAGATTACACATACCAAACACACCCCTAAGGTGACCACATGACCTATATTATGGTCGATTTCGATTTGGTGCTTTGCTACGGATACATAAATATAGAACAGTATACCCACTTGTAGTTATACTTTCCTAGGAAAAGGGTATAACTAATTCAAGTATATTCATTTCATCAAACTACTTTACATATTGTCGTTGTAGGAACAGCTAGCACACCATCCCAAACGGCCAGGCGAAGAGTCAAGGAAATTAGCTCCTTCGATATAAACGAAGGGGAAAGGAAGCAGATGGTATCAGACCCTTCGCACGATGGATGATATCAGACCCTTCGCATCGTGCGAAGGGGTACAAGAGAGAGGCCACCTCGATGCCTTGGCCAATCGGCCAACCACCTTGGTCTTCGGGTAGGACGACGGGAGAGGTCGAGGCCCCGCATGGACCAAGGAAGGTGATGTGGTGGACACCACCCACGGAAGTCCACCATGCACCGAAGCACCTAAGGGGTGAAAAGAACGCGAGGCCCCTATATTCGTAGAATGTTTATAGGGGAATTATTGTAATCTCCTACCCCCAACTTGTAATGCTATAAATATACACTTCTACATATCAAGTGGGGAGAATTTATTTTACACATGAAAAAAATATCATTCATTCACCTGTATCGTTTTCCACACTTTGGGGACCTTGGGACCTCTACCCCTTCATAGTGGGTAGCAGCCCTAAGACCCTCTTCTTTCTACTGTTTGGTCTGTAGCCACAATAGTTAGTGTCGTCCGTGGGGATCGACAAAGAAGAAACATCGTGATGGCACCCAGAAGGAAGAAAGCGTTCAAAGTCTCGGTCGCCGAAGTGGCCACCGTGGGCGCGACGTCTAGGATACCTCGAGCGAAGCGAAGCAAGACATCCGCAGTCATAGTGGTGGCTCTCGAAGCAGACCCCACCCACGGAAAGATCATTGGAGAGGATGGACAGGTAGCGCAAACTGAGGCGTCGCTACCTAGGGGACACCGTGCAGGACACCTTCTACCCACAAACTTGAGTGCGAATGGGGAGACCTATGAGGCTATGCAAAAGGAGCTAGCGGATCTTCGTTAAGAGCTACACGACCTGCACTAGTGCAACCCCTCAGCTGCACTCGTCGCCCCGCCTCCGTGTCACATACAAGGAGAGTAAGGCAGTCAAGAGTATTTAAGCTAGACTTTATCCTATTGGGCCGGCTAGGCTTGTAATGTGTTTGGGCTGGATTGTTAAAGGAAACCATTGGCTGTTGTTGGTTGCGCTACAGATAGCTGATTGACTTGTAAAGCAAGAGGGGAGCGAACAGAAGAGGGCATCTAATAGAATACATGAAAATTCCCCAACCTCTTCCTCCCTAGTTCTTCCAGTTCTCCCTTAAACTCCATCCTCTCTCTTGGATTATCGTCGTGATCCTCCAGAGCAGCGCCAGGATCGTGACAGATTGGTATCAGAGCCTTGATTCTAAGCAATCATGGCGAGAAAGAAAGGGTTGCAGCCGACACTAACGGTGAGAATGGAAGCAGCGGAGACGAGAGTCTCCTCCCTGGATGAGAACGTCAAAACCATCCTGACTATGGTGACGGGAATGGATGATCGGATGAAGCAGGCGGAGGCGTGGAGGCCTACGGTGGATCATTCTCTCATGGGATTGAGGCAGGTAGCGGAAGATCTCAAACTGCGTGTATCCTATTTGGAGGAAATGCAGCAAGGTCCGCCCTATGCAACAGCACCACAAGCCGAAGGGTATCGTGATGGAAGATACTGTCAAGGGGAGAATCAGGGAGGTTTTGTTACCCCAGGACAAGCACCGGCGAAGGAGTATCACCAACCCCAGATGGCCTATGAGCTGGGAGGAACTGGTAACAAGGTAATGGGTGGAACTCCTGTAAACTGTCATTATCAACTGAAGGAATTTCACATGCCCAAAATGGAGTTTCCAAGGTTCGATGGAGAACATCCTAGAGTGTGGAAGGATAAGTGTGAAAAGTATTTCCAAATGTTTCATGTGCCCATCCAATTCTGGGTGCCCTTTGCTACACTGCATTTTCAGAGTAATGCGGCATTATGGCTGTAGACTTATGAGGCGCAGCATACAGTGAATGACTGGGTTGAGTTGTGTGTTGCTGTGGAGGCAAAATTTGGAAGGGATCTATATCATAACTATATGAAGGTGTTATTGACCATCAAACAACTTGGAGGAGTACAAGAATACTATGAGCAGTTACAGAATGCAGTCCACAAAGTCTTGTCTCACAACAAAAATTATGACGATGTGTTTTTTGTTAGCAAATTTGTGGAAGGATTAAAAGGGGAAATTCGAACTGCAATTGTGTTGCATCGACCTCGAACCGTTGATGCTGCTTTTTCATTGGCACTATTACAAGAGGAGGAACTGGGATTGTCAGCAAGAAAGTATAGTAACCGTCAAGAACACAGGGACTACAACAGATTTAATACTAAACCACCTCCTTACGGTGGTAAGGGAATTCTAGGAGCTGCACCAGTGGAGCCAAGAAATGAAACCAAAAACAAAATAGAGGAGAAGTATGAGAATTTGAGATCTCTCCGTAGGGCTCAAGGGCTATGCATGAAATGTGGAGAAAAGTGGGGCGCAGGACACAGATGCCCCAGGAATGTGCCACTGCATGTTTTGGAAGAATTGCTGGAGGTTATGCAATTGCAAGAGGAAAACACAGAAGGTTGTGAGGTGGACAGTAAGAGCAGCGAAGAAGAAGGGTTGATGAGTATTTCTCATGATGCTGCAATGGGGTTACAAGGCCGAAGAACCATTAGGCTGCAAGGATCCATTGGTAACCAAGAGGTGCTGGTTTTGATTGACTCGGGCAGCTCTGGCAATTTCATTAGTGAAGCTTTAGTGAAGAGCTTGCGATATCCTACACAACAGGCAAACATTGTGCAGGTTACTCTAGCTGATGGGGCAAGATATGCAGCGAGCACCAAATCAGAGGACTTACTTGGTGGACTCAAGGACACACTTTCGTCAATGATGTCAGACTTCTAAAGCTGGGGTGTTATGACATGATTTTGGGTATGGAATGGCTAGAAGAGCAAGGTCCCATGTGGATTCATTGGCGCAAGAAGGAACTGTCCTTTGTCCATAAGGGTAGGCAAATCACACTTCATGGCGTGAGGGATATAACTACCTCTTGTCATCAGATTTCGGCCAAGAAGCTTCAAGGATTAGTTAAAACAGGAGGTCTAGCTCAATTGGTGCAACTGATGACTATTGAAGAGGAGTAGGAATTAGAAGCAATTCCAGCAGAAGTACAAGGCTTACTGCGGGAGTATACTAAACTATTTCAACAACCCAAAGAGTTGCCACCTCACAGATCGTTTGATCATTCGATCACCCTGCTGCCTGGAGCGAACCCCATCAATATCAGACCTTATAGGTATGCTCCCAAATAGAAAGACGAAATAGAAAAGCAAGTCAAACAGATGTTGCATCAGGGAGTCATTAAATACAGCTCAAGCCCATTTGCTTCTCCAGTAATTTTGGTAAAGAAGAAGGATGGAACTTGGCGCTTTTGTGTTGACTATAGACAGTTAAATGCTGCAACAGTCAAAAACAAATATCCTCTACCAATTATCGATGAACTCCTAGATGAATTGCATGGAGCAAGCTGGTTCACTAAGCTCGACCTTAGAGCTGGGTATCATCAAATCAGACTGCGAGAAGAAGACGAATTCAAAACAGCATTCAAAACTCACCATGGGCATTGGGAGTTTAGAGTTATGCTGTTTGGTCTCACGAACGCACCGGCGACTTTTCAAGCTGCTATGAATGCAATTTTCTTTCAGGTAATCAGGAAGTTTGTATTGATTTTTGTTGACGATATACTTGTATACAGCAATTCTTTGGAGGACCACTTACAACATTTGCAACAAGTGTTCAAGATGCTATGTACAAATCAGCTATTCATCAAGCAGTCTAAGTGCTCATTTGCTCAACCTCGACTTGAATATTTGGGTCACATCATTAGTGCTCAAGGTGTAGCAACCGATCCTTCCAAAATACAAGCTATCCAGAACTGGCCTCCTCCACAGAATGTCAAGCAGTTGAGAGGATTCCTCGGCCTGTCAGGATATTACAGGAAATTCATTCGCAATTATGGAATTATTAGCAAGTCATTGACTGAATTTCTAAAGAAAAATGCAGTGTATAGTTGGTCAGTAAAGGAGCATGAAGCTTTTGAAGCTATCAAACAAGCATTGATGCAAGCCCTAGTATTAGCCTTACCGGATTTCGCTAAGGAATTTGTACTCGAAACTGATGCAAGTGATGTGGGCATAGGGGCTGTACTCATGCAAAGAGGTCACCCTGTTGCATATCTCAGCAAAGCTTTAGGTCCAAAAGCAAAAGGACTATCCACTTATGAAAAAGAATGCTTAGCCATCCTTATGGCAGTCGAAAAGTGGAAATCTTATTTGCAATATGGGGAATTTACCATTGCCACTGATCATAAGAGTTTGTTGCATTTAGGAGAGCAGAGACTGACACAAGACATGCAACACAAGGCCTTCTTGAAGCTTCTAGGTTTACAGTACAAGATTGTGTTTAAGAAGGGGTTAGAAAATAAAGCAGCAGATGCTTTGTCAAGAAAAGAAGTACCAGAACTTGGCGCAATGTCCAGTAGCAGACCACGGTGGCTCGAAACTGTGATTGAAGGTTACCATAAGGACCCGGCCACCAAAGCATTGTTGGCTGAATTGTCTTTGACTGGAACAAACGCTGAAGGCTTCGTGCTGCAAGATGGTGTTATCAGGTATAAAGGCCGCATCTATTTAGGCAACCACACTGAAGCTCACCAAGCCATTCTGCTGGCTTTACATGACAGTGGGTTGGGAGGCCATAGTGGAATCACTGCCACTTACCATAAGATAAAAGCATTATTTTTCTGGCTGGGTATGAAGCAAGATATTAAGAAATTTGTTTCAGCTTGCACAATTTGTCAACAGGCCAAATCTGAACATACAAAAGTGCCAGGCCTGCTTAACCCTCTGCCGGTTCCCAACCAAGCATGGAATATGATCAGTTTAGACTTTATTGAAGGATTACCCAAATCCAACAAATTTGATACTATTCTGGTAGTAATTGATAAGTTTTCCAAATATGGTCATTTCTTACCTCTTGCCCATCCATTTTCAGCATGGACAGTAGCACAGCTTTTCATTTCCAACATATACAAATTGCATGGATTGCCACAAGTCATCATATCCGACAGAGATAAGGTATTCACTAGTACCTTATGGCAGGATTTGTTCAAACCCACTGATACAAAGTTGAATATGAGCTCATCTTATCACCCACAAACTGACGGCCAAACGGAGTGCTTAAATCAGTGTTTGGAAACTTATTTACGATGTATGGTGCAAGCTTGTCCTACCAAATGGGCTCAATGGCTGCCACAAGCCGAATTCTGGTATAACACAACTTATCACTCAGCTTTGGGCAAAACACCTTTTGAAGTACTCTATGGTCATCCACCTAGACATTTTGGCATACTCAGTTGTGGTAGCGGTCTTTGTTCCGAAGCTGGAATCTTTGGCGAGATTGGACTATGATGACACGATTAATGCAAAGAACACCTTCTTCGAGCTCAGCAGAAAATGAAAACTCAAGCTGACAAAAAGAGGTCTGAACGTTCTTTTCAAGTGGGTGATTTGGTTTATCTAAAACTGCAACCTTATGTTCAATTGTCAGTAGCACGTCGATCATCTCACAAGCTATGTTTCAAGTATTTTGGACCTTGTAAGGTGCTGCACAGGGTTGGACAAATGGCGTACAAACTTGAATTGCCAGCAGGAAGTCTCATTCACCCAGTGATTCATGTTTCACAGTTAAAAAAGGCTATACGACCGACTGTGGTCAGTCCTGATGATTCCTTAAATCTCATTTATTATGATAAATTGATCTACCCTGTGATGATAGCAGAGACACGGCTCTGTCGAGTGGGAGGAAAAATGGTTCCACAAGGATTGATCCAATGGTCTCAGATGCCACAGCAATGGTCAACTTGGGAGAATATACAGGATATGCGCCAACGATTTCCTTCCGCATCAGCTTGGGGACAAGCTGAAAATCAAGAGGGGAAGAATGTCACATACAAGGAGAGTAAGGCAGTCAAGAGTATTTAAGCTAGACTTTATCCTATTGGGCCGGCTAGGCTTGTAATGTGTTTGGGCTGGATTGTTAAACGAAACCATTGGTCGTTGTCGGCGCTTTCTGCACGGTGATTGACTTGTAAAGCAAGAGGGGAGCGAACAGAAGAGGGCATCTAATGAATACATGAAAATTCCCCAACCTCTTCCTCCCTAGTTCTTCCAGTTCTCCCTTAAACTCCATCCTCTCTCTTGGATTATCGTCGTGATCCTCCGGAGCAGCGCCAAGATCGTGACACTCCGGTAGCGGCATCCCTAGTCGCGCCACCTTGGCCGCCCGAAGGAGAAGAATCTGGTACGCAACACCTTGTCGACGGACGGATCTCGTCCTCTTGAACCGAGCAAGATGGACCTCAAAGCCGAGGTCTCCGCGGCCTATGCGGTGAACGCCATGAGCCCAAACAGAGGAAGCATTAGGCTTTCAATTTTTGCCCGCCGTCCACGGAAAAAAGGCGAAACCAATCGCGCTCGGCCGCATGTGACCGTGTCGCTGAAGCGAGGAGCCGAGGCTGGCTCCCGAACAGCGTCTTGGAAGAGCGGACGGTGGGCAACAACCAACGTGGGCCGGCTTAGGTATGCGAAGTATGATTAGATTTTATTAAACCTGCCTTGACTTGACTGGCTGATGCCGACGAGGGATTTGATTAGTAATATTGTTAAGGCTATCCTGACATAATTAATGGGGATGGGGTCACTTAATTCCAAGGCGTCTTACTTTGACTTCCACGCTGCGCCTCAAAGCCTTGTGAAGAAAATGCATGCTCACCATTCGAGCCGTCGAATTTTTAGCGAAGAGGTGGTTAACCTATAAATTAAGAAACTGCGTCAGGCTGTCCCTTCTTATATACTGTGTGTAACCAAAATTATTTAGCCGAGACACGCTGGTCGATCCAGACGGGTGGGACGTTCGTCCACATCTGCATCACTAAGCTATCGTTCAATCGTCAAGAAGAAAAGTATTTGTATGGAAAAATATTGTTTAATTGTTTGATTCCAACTATATGGACAGTACAAAACACATGTAGAGAAGACCTCTAGGATTAAATAGAAAATAAATGTATGGAATAAATCTACATGAGTGTGATTGAAAATCAGTAACACTTTAACGAACTATAATGATAATGCATGTGCAAGGGCGCTGGCCACCTTTCTAGTTTGATTAAAGCTGCCTTGACTCGACTGGTTGATGGCGACAAGGGAGCCCAACAAAGACTAGTAGGGATGACGCACTGTTGATCAAAGATTATTCACGCTTAATAATTCAAAAAATAATAATTAAAAGAGTGGCTAACCTGCGGATTAGCCACTCACCCAAAGGTGGTACTGTAGCTACAAGTAACACGAACGATCCTGATTTGGCGATGGCCTGACATGTATCCTTGCAACAGTAGCCTCGAGAGAAAAAACATGAGATTTCATTAATATTGTTAAGGTTGTTATGATTGTAAAAACACCTAATGCTAATAGGTTTGAGTAGGAGAATAGTTGCACACACCCAAAAGGGTTGCGATGTTGTGTATTTGTATACGACAATGATGTTATCAGACGAGCTACAATGCCACCGGCAATAGCCCAAGATTTACACGGTTATGGTTACGAACATTCAACTGGATATCTAAACCACATACAAGATATCTCCCAATTACACTAACCAATTACTTTCAACAGCCTCCCTCAATCCAGACTTGATTACCCAAGATTGAGATTGTGCTTTAAAAATGTAAACAGTCATTGGCCAATGACTTGGTGAAGATATCCGCAGTATGATCCTAGGACGAAATAAACTGAATGTCCAGCATCTTGTGAGCTACTCTCTCGCAAACAAAATGAAAATCTACCTCAATATGCTTCGTTCGAGCATGGAAGATTGGATTCGCAAACAAGTAGCTTTAAGATTGTCACACCATAAGCTAGGAGGCCTGGCTTGAAAGATTCTGAGTTCTCTGAACAAGGATTGTACCCACACATGTTCAGCTATAGCATTTTCTAGAGACTTGTACTAAGCTTCTGTGCTTTAGCATTGACGAGGATATAATAATCCTCATTTAATTTTCTGTGATTCATATTATGGATAATAATGACGTCATATGGTTCTTGAGTATATACCTCTTAATATTCACAAGGGAGAAGCTGGAGGTCGTAAGTTCTTCTACGACCACCATCATAGTCGTAAGTCCTCCTACGACTACCCCATAGTCGTAAGTCCTTCTACGACTATACCGTGATACTAAGTTCTACTACAATCAATCTGTGGTCGTAAGCTCTTCTACGACTACCACCTGGTCGTAAGTTCTTCTACGACCAGTCCCTAGTCGATAGGGCTCACAGACATGTGGGCCTAGTCGATCAGCGAATCTTATGTACCATATCTAAGGATATGAATAGTCAATTACGCTGTTATTCTCTGGAATAATGGCACGATTTAACTCTCTGTCATGGAGGTAACTGCCTAGCGGCGTGGGAACGCATTACTCCCACAATAATCTCAATGAACGGCTCCACGATCTCAAGCATTAAGGCATCCTTAAGATCGAGATATAGCGGCACACCGAGTAATTGTATAAAAGGCAGAATCATTAGAGGGATCAGAGAGAGGAATCAGGAGCACAAGACATAACACTCTAGTCTTTCTCTTGATCTTGTAATCCAGCATACTCAATACATACACACAGGAGTAGGATTGTTATTATCCATAGAGAAGACCCGAACCTGTATAAAAATCCCCGTGTCGCATCTCTCTACATGATTTTGAGCCTAGAGGAACCCCTAAATCAAACAATCTTTACGTAAGTTCGGTTCTAAAACACCGACAGTTGGCGCCGACCGTGGGGATCTTCGAGTCATCAGCTTTCCTTCGTTTTTTTCCAACTCTCTTGCTCTCATGGTAGGAGAGTGGAACGAGGAGAACTAGTTTGACTTGGCCGATTACGCAGATATCGACATGGATGCCGGTTTTGACTACGAGCCGAGTATTGCATCATCCGATGGTGATGTCGCCTTCGGAGATCATTCTCCAGGAGATGATACCACCGATGGAGTTGAGGAGGGATCCTTATCCACCACAACGATACGTCCAAATGAGGAACTAGCTTCCTCAGAGGGCAAGGGTCCATCCGACCACAACGAGGGTTGTCCCAAGGCAGGCTCAGAGCATGGCGAGGGTCCCCCTCTAAATGTTCAAGTCCATCTGAGGCAGTCCAACCTGGCACGACAAATCTTGGAAGTCATAATTTCGGACCTCCATCAGCATCTGGTGGTCCTCTCTCTCCGGTTAGCCCAGCTAAGGATGCGATCAAACACACTTTTTCTGTGAGTTCGACCATCCCAACGCAGAGCTCACCTACAGACAGAGACGGCTATAACCCGGAATTCCCCTTCCTGGAGGGGTTTGCTCCAAGTCGTCAGATGGTGTCTTTTGACTACTCCTCAAGTGAGGAGGACTCAAACGCAAGTGGAGATCATCAACAGAAGGTTTTCGTCCTTCCCTCAGGTAGCAATAACTCTCCTAGAGACAGGACTAAGAACGCTCCCCGACGATCATACCCTACGACTGCTCGTGGCAATGGCAAGGACACCTTCGATGATGAAAAGAGTCAATACTCTGATGAGCGTGTGAGAAATCCTCGAGATCATCGCACTTCATTGAGGCAAGCTCAAGGATCAGGTATGGATGATCCTGAAACAACCCGACATAAACGAATTGCAGCTCAGAGAAATCTGCCTGGGCGTGCTCAATACCAGTCGAAAGAAGCTCAAGAACTCCAACATATCAATGATCTGCTCGAGAACCCGAGCGCCTGGCTACGACCTCTTCGCCGAAGATATCGCACGAAGACTACGAAGCACGATGAGCAAGATTGAGCGTCCTCACCGACATCATTATG
Organism: Phyllostachys edulis; assembly: GCA_036346405.1. Classification (NCBI taxonomy): domain Eukaryota; kingdom Viridiplantae; phylum Streptophyta; class Magnoliopsida; order Poales; family Poaceae; genus Phyllostachys; species Phyllostachys edulis. Next base: position 85,530 of record JAYEVD010000351.1, read on the forward strand.
GACGTCGTAGCAGTACTACTCCGTCAGCTTCCAGTCGTTCAAATAACTCACCGCATGGAGATCGCCGCAAGTTGCATCGTTCCCCAAATTGGAGAAGGGTTTCTCGAACGCCTGATGATCAAAAAGCTCCCAGGAGAGGTGATCATTTGCCACTCTGACCCAGAGGTTTGCAGCAGCAGACATAATACGAGGAGTATTACCCTCGTAGATTGTGGGGTATCGTCATGTACGATCACCTGACGACGTTAACCCCTCTTCCTTGCAAAGGAGGCGTTACGATGTGATTACCGGATGTCGCTTTCACCGACCTCCGAAAGCGCTTCATCGCCACCTCGGTTTCAACTAGTGAACATGGAGAAGTTCAATGGATATCAAAACCCCATTGAATTCCTCTAGATCTACACAACCGCTGTCCGAGCAGCAGGAGGAGAGCATGTAATGGCGAATTACCTTCCTATCGTGCTCGAGGATCTGCTCAATCGTGGTTGTTAAATCAGCTACTTGAGTCGATTTATTCATGACAAAGATCTCTGCGACCTCCTACTAGCCAATTTCAAGGCACCTACCATCATACAGGAAGGAGGACGACAAGACAGATGAGACATAATGACCACGAGACTCTGCGTTAGTTCATTCGACGCTTGAACAGTTCCAAATTTATTCCTAAGGTTTCGATTCTTACCACATCGAGCTTTTAAGCAGGGAGTCCGTAGTAGAAGAAGCACAGAGGATATCGCCTTAAATCCTCCTGCCACTATCGTCGAACTATTCGAGATGGCCGATCGACATGCCACCGCCGCTGAAGTGGTCGAGTGGAACAACACTATCGATCGAGATGATAAAGTACCTCAAGAGGTGGGCGAAAGTGGTAAGAAGAAGGATAAGAAGGCCAAGAAATCCAAGAACAAGGCAAAGGGCCAAAAGCTTCAAGCCAACAGTTCCAAGGAGGTCTTGGCCGTGAGCGATAAAAATCCTCAAGGCTCCAAGCCATACTTTGATCGAGGCAAAGGTAAACGCCCCGAATGGAAGAACGACAAGCCTAGGTGGTGTCCTTTCCATAAAAAAGGAAGGACATGACCTTCAAGAATCGCCGGGTTTTCCAACGAAAACTCGAGGACTACTACAACGACAAGGACCACTTCCTACCTCAAGAGGTAGGGCAAGCTAGTGGTCGCATACGGACAACAACGGGAGATGCTGCCAAGATCCCGAGCATACCATCGAGCACATCTTTGGGGGATCATCGGCATACGATTCAAAACGACAGCTTAAGGCAGTCGAACGCGAGGTAAACTCTATTGACCCTCCTCTTGTTAATAAATTACTGAAGTGGTCGGAAGTCACCATCTCTTTCGAGAAGGTTGACTGTCCGATCCCTTCCACTCGACTAGGTCGCTTTCCGATCGTGGTCGAGCCCACCATCAACAATTGTTGAGTAAATTGAGTGTTGATTGATGGTGGTAGCTCGTTAAACATTCTGTTTACGAGTACCCTCGACGAGATGCAAATACCAGACCAAGGTAAGACCCAGATGATACTCTTTTCATGGTATTGTACCGGTCTTCTACCAAACCCATTGGCCAAGTTTCTCATCCTTTAACATTTGGTTCACTAAGTAATTTAGAGACGAGAAGATCTCCTTGATGTGGTCGATTTTGATCAAGATATAACGCCATACTCGGACGACCGGCTTTGGCAAAATTCTTAATGGCTACTCATTATGGGTATCAATGTCTTAAGATACCAGGTCCCAAAGGAGTAATCACAATTCACTGTGATAAGAAGATGGCACATACGTGTGACCGTCGATCCCTCGAGATGGTTGGTCAGATACCAACTCGAGAAGAAAACAAAGGGTAGCCTTCGACCAAGTAGTCGAAGTCTAAAGCTGCACCTAAGCCGAACGACCAGGTTAAGGAGGTTCCCCTGGATCCAGAGGAGCCCTCGAAGACTATTCGCATCGGGGATACTTCTGACCCCAAATAGGAAGACACCCTCATCGCTTTCCTCTAGGCAAACGTAGATGTCTTCGCGTGGCAAGCATCCAACATGCCCGAAGTCCCCAGGGAAGTGATCGTGCACAGGCTAGCTCTACGGCCTGACAAAGTACCCGTAAAACAAAAATTATGGAGATTTTCTCCTAATCGGCGAGATGTTATATGGTCAAAAGTCGACCACCCATAGTGGTTGGCCAACCTCGTAATGGTTAGGAAGTCTAATGGCAAGTGACGAATGTGTGTAGACTTCACTGATCTTAATACAACTTGTCCAAAAGATGATTTCCCTTTACCTCAGACGATTAGTTAGTTGACTCTCATCACTGGTTGCGAAACATTAAGTTTTCTAGATGCATATTCTAGCTACCATCGATTAATATGTGTCTAGAAGATGAAGAAAAGACGCGTTTATTACTCCATTTGGTACATTTTGTTATGTCAAAATGCCATTTGGTCTAAAAAAATGCTGGCGCTTTTTTTCAACGCTTGATGCAATCAACTTTTTCACCTCAGTTAGGCTGAAATTTGGAAGCCTATGTTGACGATATAGCCGTAAAAAGCATCAAATGGCTTAATCATGTTTCAAACTTGCAGGAGACATTCGACAACCTCAGAAAACACCCCCTGAAACTCAATCCTGAGAAGTGTGTGTTTGGAGTCTCTTCAGGAAAATTGCTTGGATTCCTAGTCTCTGTACAAGGGATCGAAGTAAATCCCAAAAAGATAAAGGCCATCATGCAAATACGCCCTCCAACCACGAAGAAAGAAGTCCCAGGGTGTATGGTGGCTTTAAGTTGCTTCATTGCACGACTGGGAGAAAAAGGACTACCTTTCTTCAAACTTCTAAGGAAGCACGAGAGTTTCGAGTGGTCTGGAAGAGGCGACACGCTTTTGAGGATGTCAAGAGATATCGCATTGAGTGCTCTGTTTTGGTTTCTCCGAAACCGTAAGAGACGCCATAATTTATCTAGTCGCCACGCCACAAGCAAAGGAGGCCAAAGATTAGTCGAGAGCGTGAAAACGTCCAATGACCAGCTTTACTACGTAAGTGAAGTTTTGCACGAGCCTAAGGAGCGTTCTGAGTTTCCCTTAGGAGTGATCCTCTAGAACAGGGAAGCAGCAGGACGCGCGTCAAAATGGTCAGTAGAACTTGGGAAGTTCAACCTCTATTTTGTGTCTTGAACGGCCATTAAATCTCAGATCTTGGCAGACTTTGTCGCCGAATGGACAAATCCTGAACCTGTTCAGGATCCCCAGTACGATACCCATGACTAGTGGACGATGTACTTTGACAGGTCACTTACTTTAAGTGGCTCGGGGGCTGGGGTGGTCCTGGAATCTCCTTCCACCTAGAATAACAAGATTCATCCTTCCACAGCTAATGAATGGACTATGCATTGAATTCACAGCTTTTCATTTTCATATTTCACTTGAAATCTCAACTAATACTAGGCTGCCAAAGAACCACGCCGAACAAAGCATTAAATGGTCATGCTCCCTTAACTGCTCACGATCTTTCTAGAGAATGACCCGTTCTCAAGAACTGCGACCTCACAGATAGGCTCAAGTAGGCGTATTTATTGTAGGTATATTGTAGGCTAATATATTTTCTCATTTGGACATTGGAATACATTAAGGCTTTAAGCCAACCTTCTATGTAGTTAAAAGTACTTTGTTTATTAGGACATAGGTATAATTAATATGTACTCTCTTATTACAACATCAGCTTCACATTACCTAAGTCATGAGATCTCTGATGAAAAGGTAAGGGTTACCATTGTGATGTAACTGAAATGGGCCTCATTCCCATGTGCATAGACGCAACAAAAATTGTCTTCCGCGCTAGCCCCTTTGTAAAAGGGTCTACCCGATTTTTCTTAGTGTGAATATAATTCACAATAATCACTTTGGTGTTCTTCAATTTTCTGATAGATGAAGCGATGTTTCTAGAGGACTTCATACTATCCTTAGTACTCATAACCTTAGTCAACAGTGTTTTATTATCGCGATACATTAGGATTGCCGGTATTGGCTTCTCAACCAATGGCAAGTCCAACAGTAGATCTCTAAGCCAATAAGCCTCAACATTGACTGTGTCTAGTGCTACAAGTTCTGCTTCTATAGTTGAGCTCGTCAATATGGTCTGTTTGCAAGACTTCCATGAAACTAGAAAGCTAAAGTAAACACATGACCACTTGTAACTTTGATCTCATCCGTATCAGAGATCAAATTGAAATCACTATACCCTTCTAATACAAATGGATATCCAGTATAGTGAACTCCATAAGATGGAGTGTCTCTCAAGTAGCTCAACCTCAAGTGCCTCCCACTGATCATCTTTTGGATTAGAAGTGAGCTGATTTAATTTGCTGATAGCAAATGAGATGTCAAGTCTTGAGAACTGACTATGAATAGGAATGGCCGTGAGAACCTACTTTACTAGCAGAAGTCTACCACATGGCGTGAGCATGTCGGCCTTCCAACCTGGTAATCAACCAGCGGCCTTGTCAAGAATCGGTTGCACGTCCGCCTTCCTAAGCTTGCAGAGAGAGGGGTAGGGGAGCCGACAGTAGCGACGAGATGATGTCCAGATCCTCTTGTTGACATCTGATGGGCGAAACCAAGTGCCTGGAGACCAGAAGCCTTACCGAATAGTTCTAGGATTTTGAGACCAGAAGCCTCACCGAATAGCAATAGCGGTTTGAGAAAAAGCGCAATGTGATTTGCGTAAAGCGACAGCCAGTGAGGGACACCCCGTCGACCTCCAATCCTCTGGCTCCACTCATCCACCATGGCAACGTGGCCATTCAGCTCATCCATCACAATAATAAAGAGTGTAGGGGAGAGGGGATCCCCTTGCCTACATGCTCTATATCACCATTTGACAATTTTTTATTTAATCCTTTTTTAATAATATTTTAAAGTTAACCCCTCGCCAACTTTATTTTCAATTCTGACCCCTTTGGTCACACCACTCCTTGTGGCGTGACCAAACCATGCTGTCACGCCACATACCTCGGCGTGGAAAAACATAACACGCAAGCCCTCGCGCGCAGGTCGTGCTAGTGTGGAGGGCTTGTGTGGCCATTGTCATGCCAGAACTCATGGCGTGACAAGTCTACCTTGTCACGCCAACTCGCGTGGCGTGATAGTGACGACTTAGTGACGGCGCTTACCCAGTTATTCATTTCCCCCCAGTCTCCCTCTTCTTCCTGTGACTCCTCTTTCCTCCCCGCCCCCAACCTCGCCAAATCCATCCGTTTTGAGCCAAATCGGAGTCCGTAAACCCTTGGAGATCATCCCCCAAGGTAATCTCACCCGTTCCCTCTATTTTGTTCAGATTAAATCCGTTAGCATTGTGGATTTTAGGTATGATTGCTTGTGTTGTTTGTTGATCATAGAAAAAACAAGCTGAAACAACTAAGTACTCACGTTTTATACGCCATAAATCCAAAGGACTGACAAAACAAAAGGGAAAAATTTAGCATGGATCATTCTTATCTTGGCATAATGTGGTTTACAAGCTACAATTACAGGATGTTGGTGTGAACAAAAATACATCTTTGTAGGATGTACCAAAATAGAAGTAGTGTAGTTTTTTTACCATGATGATAGAAACTTGGCGATGGGTTTGGTAAACTGAAATCTAGAGGTGAAGTATTGTGTGAAAGATGCTCATTAGTTTCCTAATTAACATGCATGTCCAAAACACACCTATGTACTAACAAATTTCTTTCTACTATTGCAGATGTCAAAAGCACCATGAAGACGCCTTGCTCATCTCGGAGTAGGATAACGAGCACCACACCACGCACACCTTACAGTCGACAATGGTGTGGTGAGTTTTTTTTAGTCCCTTGTTGGATCATGCTTTCAACTATTTGTTTTCACAAGGATTTCAAGAAGCTTTGTTTTCATGTAGTCAGACTACAACAAATTTATGTATTTAGTCATTGCCAATGTTAGTTTTGAAATGGATGCAATTCCTTTCATATTAAAAGCTTCAGTGCTAGTCTATCACTGCTCTGTAGTATATACCTGCGAAAAAGCAATAATTGAGTGAAAGTGAAGAAAAGTGTAGCGTTGATTGAAAGCTATGACACAAACATCAAAATAATCGGTCGATGAGTTTAATGAATTGGTACATATAGATTGAAAGATTCAATTGCCATCAAAACTAGGTAAAGGCAATATTTTGATTGTTCAAACTCATCAAAGTTGCCAACAACATTACCTTCTTCACTACTCTGTTTATATTTTCTTTTGTACATATCCAACAAATAAAGTAACAAGGTACTTTGGTATGAAGGGAAGGTCCGCAATTCAAAATCAAATATCAAGATACCAAAGAATGACTTTAGGTCTTCTATTTTGAATTATTTGAAAACCTAACATATAAGGTTACAAAAATTTCTTACATAATCGCAATCTGATGAATAGGAAGAGCCACATTGTAATAATTGAAAATTTTGCTCAATAGCAGAATATATTTGAGAAATGGAAAACATAACCTTTCAAAAAGGACTAAGGACATACCTCGCCAACTTTGAAAAAAAACAAAAAACTTGAATAACACAGAGATGAACTTCTACTTGTCACTCATGTTCAACAGAGATTACTATAGCTTGTCATGCACTTCTGCCTTGTCATGAATTCTAACTTAGGATTTTTTTTTACCATGTCTACGCATATTTCTCTGGCAGGTATTCCAGCCACTTCGCCCTCGGACCCACACCCCTCTAGATTGGGATGAGCGGTACGTGTCACACGTCTGCAATGCTGGATTCCTTGCATTGGCGCGGATTGTCACTAATGGGCTACCCCACGTGGACAGCACTACACTCATAGCATTGGTGGACCGATGGCGCCCGGAGACCCACACGTTCCATCTACCTTCAGGGGAGATGACCATCACGCTACAGTATGTTGCCATGATTCTAGGCCTTCCTATTGATGGGCTTCCCGTGAATAGAGATATCAGTAATGTCGGTTGGCGTGACTGGGTAGGCCATTGGCTAGGTGTGCAATTGAACAACCCGGCTCAGGACATGAGGGACAATCTGCCGTCAGCGGTGCTACGCGTTGTGGCTGCGTGCAAACTTGATCGCATGATGCGATTAGATGATAGTCTGGTAACCGCTGCGGGCATGGGTGTGGCATCTTCTCGGGTCCTTCCTTTTCCTTGATAGCACCAAAGAATGCCATCTCCTCGGATATACGCCCATGTTGGCTGATTTGCACGCGGTGAGGGTGTACAGAGTTGGGGTTCTCTCAAGACTGCCGCTTGTACCGCCACTTGTGCGACGCATGTCGCTCACGGAGTGCCGACGACAACTTGGGTGGCTATGTATACCGCCGCAAGTGTGGATGTGGGCATGTTTGTCCATGGGTAGGCCGCTCGTGCTACCTTGTAGGCTCGAACAAATTTTGTTTTTCCACATTCTTTCTCATTTAATAAAAATGCAAGCTGAACTTTATCTCCTCGCAGGCATGGCCCTTGATGAGCCTTCGTCCCCAAATGACCGTAGCCCACTGTGGAGCTTCATCGTGCCACCTACTAGCCATCCGAGGTCATGGTACCTCGGCTACACAAACGCAGGCTCGGCGTCATCACTCGGGACTGTGCATGTTTCCTTAGTTAATTTGCATGTTGTTAATTATGTTCTAACTATGACTTCATCACTAATGTCTTAAATCTTGTGCAGGTCACGTGGCTGCCATATACCCGCAATGAGGTCCTAGAAATGGAGCTTAACCCAATGTGTGAGCGGGACAGCGGTTTGTGGATGACTCTCTCACCACTTATTTACTTCCATGCGGTGGAGTACCACTTGCCACATCGGGTGATGACATAGTTTGGCAAGATTCAAGACTGTCCACTGATGGAGTTCTCGACATATCTAAGCCTTCATAGGTAAGGGTACGTATAGCCGTTCCTTTCCACCGTTGGTTGCGGTTTCAACAGTAACAGTTTGCTTGCTTGGGTGACAAGATTAACCGAAGGCGGAGGTACCGGCACACCGACTGGGCCCATTACCACCGTGCGTACGTCTTGGAGTGGGCTGATCGGTTCAATCGGTCTAGGGACATGCCACATATCCATCGGAGGCCTCAGTTTGTCAACTACCTCCGGTGGCTTCACGGCGTCATGCGCCTGCAACTTCGACCAGCCATGACCCAGGCGAACATAGGGGAGGGTGACTCGTCCGAGGAGGATATCATGGATGAGTACCATGAGTTCACACGGATGGGCATGTAGCTAGAGAGGGCCCCCATCAATGCCAACTACGTGAGTAAATTTATCCCATTACTAATTTCCAATGTCATGATGCGCAAACTAATTTACTTTGTGGACCCGTTCACAAGGAAGGCAGCTCGCACGCATAAGCAACAAGGCTGGTGAGTTCCTCATGCTACCAGAGGGTTCGGAAGGGAGCTTCCAACGAATGAGGCACTTTGTTGAGGTATCACACCTTTCCTGTATATTCAAATCGAGGGATATGAAATAATACAGTTTTCGCTGGTACAGTAGTTATTGACAAAATTAATTGATTCAATTTGGTGAGAATTGCTCATGCGAACTCTATGTCGAAACATCCGTGGTGAGATATTGCATAGCTCTCAAATTGCAGTTTTCCCTGTATGGGGATAGTTGTTGTTTGGCTTGTAGTTTTAAGTCTTAGTAGTAACTTTGAGAGATCTTGGTTGTAATTGACATTAATGTGTCAAGTTGCTCTCATTTTCTGTTTTAGTGGGACTTGTGTTGTGTAGTACATATAAAATTCTTGCACTGCAGACATGAGATATACTCTATTTTTCCCCTTATAGATGGTTCGCCGCCGATGCCGGCGGATGGCGAATAGAATGAACTGCACCATGGCGGCGGGAGATGTTGTTCAACTGGCCCCAGCTCGGAGTGGCTCGCCGGGTGCAACATCCATCACAGGCAACGACATCTACTTTGGCCACACGACATGAGGAAGAGGAGGAGGACAAGCAAGACGAGGACGTGGATGACAGGCTTCCCGACGAGATGGTCCTCTTGGACCTTATTGGTGCACCGACCCCCACGTAGCCGACTCAGGCGACACCTCCGCACCGTGATTGCGTGGACATTAGTTCGGTAAATGTCGTCGAGGGCACGCAAGGCCAACATCCAGCATCTATGTTCACATCGGGAACGGGTGCGCGCCAAAAGCGAAAGTGATGTAATGAATGAGTTTATGCATGTATGTAAGATTCATGTTAAATGAAATGATTGAATGAAATGAGATGACCGATGGATGGATGATTCTTGTTGAATGTAATTATTGCATGAAATGAATTTTCTAAATTGATATATGCATACATGTCACTGTTCGATATAATGTTGTTGTTTTCTGTTTAGACTTGTACTGTTTTTTGAATTGATATGATGTTGTTGTTTTCTGAATTTATACATGCATACATGTCGATGTTTGATATAATGTCGTTGTTCGATATACATGAATTTTCTAATGGATGTTGCTATTTTCTGTTTAGACTTGTACTGTCACGCCAGGGATAGTGGCGTGACAGACTTGTACTGTAACACCAGTAGGGGTGGAAAAAAAGCTCGAAACTTGCGAGCTAGCTCGGCTCGTTAAGGGCTCGGCTCGAACTCGGTCAATTAATGAGTCGAGCCGAGCCAGCAAAAAAGCTCGTTTTGTTAACGAGCCGAGCTGAGCTGGCTCACGAGTTACTCGTTTAACTCATTTGGCTCGGTTCATTTCACTGTCGCAGTGTGCCAGCGTCGCTCGTAGTCGCAGGCCCAAGCCAAGATAGCGCGGCAGCGCAGCAGCAACCCTAACCCTAAGGTCCACTACCCCACGACGCGACCGCCGCACGGCCGGCCGCCGGCCCCTGCTGGCTCCTGGCCCTGCTCTGGTCCCGGCCTCCCTCAGTCCCTCTTCCGACACCGCCTCCTCCTCCGGTCCCGGTCTCCCTCTTCCGCCGCCGCCTCCATGGCTCCTTCTCCAGTCCTGGGCTCCCAGCCTCCCTCTTCCGCCACCGCCTCCTCCTCCGGTCCCAGCCTCCCTCTTCCGTCGCCGCCTCCTCCTTCTCCGGTCCTGGCCTCCCTCTTCCGCCGCCTCCTTCTCCAGTCCCGGCCTCCCTCTTCCAGCTCCTCGCTCACAGATCGCCCTGGCTCGGCTGCTCTGGTCTGGCCTGCTCAGTACCCTAGCATGCACATGTTTGGGTCATTGGGTGGTCAATGGCTGAATTGTTTTTTACATTTTAAGATTTTCACTATGTTTATTGATAACGAGCCTAACGAGCTTAACAAGTTGAGTTCGAGTTTTTAACGAGCCGAGCCGAGCCTGGGTTTTTGCTTGTTATCTTAATGAGCCAAGCCGAGCTGAGCTGAGCTCGTTTTCTTAATGAGCCTTAACGAGCCAAACCGAGCCGAGCCGAGCCAGCTCGTTATCCACCCCTAGACGCCAGTGATCGTGGCGTGATAGGACTTAGCACAAGAAGGAGGGTGCTGGCTTGCAACTCCTCTGGAGTTGCCCACGCATTGGCGTGGCAAACCGCAATCTTGCCACGCCAAAGAACCTTGGCGTGACACACTGCTCTTGTCACGCCAGTAGTATTGACGTGACAGGACTTAGCACCAGAAGGAGGGTGCTGGCTTGCAACTCCTCTAGAGTTGCCCACGCATTGGCATGGCAGCACGGTTCTGTCACGCCAGTGAACTTAGCGTGAGACACTCCTCTTGTCACGCCAGTATTCCTAGCGTGACAGGACTTGACTACTGCCACGTCAGCCCTCCACGCTGGCACGGCGCGTGACCGAGGGCTTGCGTGGTAGGTTTGGCCACGCCGAGGTCGGTGGCGTGACAGAACGGTTTACTCACGCCACGCGTCATGGCGTGGCCTAAGGGGTCAGAATTGGAAATAAAGTTCACGAGTAGTTAAGTTAAAATATTATTAACAAATGGATTAAATAAATAAAAAATTCCCACTTGACATTGATAAGAATGTAAGAATCCACGAGTTCACGGTAATTATCGTCATATATTGAGTAATAAATCTGACTCATAAAAACTTAACGCGTCTTTGTCTTCTCGTGCGTAGATAGATCACTGTGCTTCCTCCAAAGAACATATATATATATAACCTATAATCATTTGTTTCTTGTGTGGAAACCCATGATAATTTGTTATTAGGGTTTAGGGTCCGCGTTACACACTATCCCCCATCCAACACGGCAAAGATCACCGTGTGTGTAACAAGATCTGAAAAGAGGTCCTCGCTGACCGACCGAGGGCTTGTGTGTAACGAGATTTTCGTGTAAATAAGAGGTCCTCGCTGACCGACCGGTTGCATCGATCAATAGCGTCGTGAAGAAAATGTCGAACATTCAAGTCTACGTGCCACCTTTGCACGAAGAATCGGCAAGTGAAGACGTCGAGTAGCGATCAACACTTTACACGAAAGGCAAAGAGCGGGGCTTGTATTGTGGGCGTTGCCTTGCTCTCACTGACCATCATGCAGGGCTGATATTTAGTTCTATCGCTGCTGGTAGAGTTGCACCTATTTTTATACCTATGGCCAAAAAAAACATCCTATACCGGCTCCATTAGAACATTTACCGCGAGCACACTGTGTCGCACAATTGTCATCCCTACTTTCGGTGCTCTGCTTTTAGTTCATCAGTTCTTTGGTAGAGTTGCACCTATTTTCATACCCATAGGCAAAAACACACTATACCCGGTTCTATTAGAACATTTACCCGTAAAGGCACGCGGATAATCCGAGACAATTGCTATCCCTATTTATGGTGCTCTGTTCTCGGCTACTGATGGAGACTAGAAAATGTTACTCAGATTCTGACTCCGCCCTCACGGAAGGTGCGTCGAAAGATGCGAAGATGGGAATAAATCAAGCTGCGTTGACATGGAGCGAAGACTAGCGATCGATCGAGCAAAGCACTAGTGATGATCGCGATGAATTATAATAAAGGAAATTTGTCACTTGGTATGTTGAAACGCCGATCGATTGTCCTGATGGAAATAAGGTATGCAAAGACTGCAGCAAGTGATGGCGTCGAGTGAGCAAGCAAGCACAAGCGAGCAAGCCTATAAATTAAGGAACCGTGCGTGCAACCATCATTCCAGTGCTTAGCTCGATCGGTCTGGTGGCCTCGCTTATGGCTACTATTGCGCCGGCGAGCAGACTACGATCCGCCGATGGACGCCTTCGAGTGCCGCCGATCGTCTGTAAGCATCTATTGTTTAAGCTTTTGTCCATTTCGTTTATAGTACAAAGGAGAGATAAATACCAAACTATATTTATGGGATCGAGAAACTATTTGTGTGCATGCTAGAATTGATTAGAGCTCATGTTGTGTTGTGCTTATTTTTAAAAGTGCTATGAGCAGACAAGTTGTGGAAAAGTTTCTTTCTCTGTTTGGTAAATCAAATTTAAGTTATATAAATTATGATATCCAATTATTGTCCTTTCGCATTTCATCTCAAATGTTACGCAATGCATTAATAGGTTTGCGACTTGATCGAGGAAAAAAAAAGCAAGCCAAACACCTGAATATCATTTGGGAGATTGAGGAGCTCGATTCTTTTTCTAGGAGTTTATTGTTTGTTTTACACCGAGGGCGTGAACGCAGATCAGCACCTAGTTTTACGTCGATTGCATTTTACAACGTCTTTGTCATCATAATTTGAATCAATAAAAATTAGCTCCTCGATCTAAAAAACCTAAATATCTAAAAAGTGATTAAACCAATGGGATTAACATAATCCACCGCAATCCCAAACAAACCCTAGATCACGTAGCTGCCCCTTTTCTAATTCGGTGGCCCGTTGAGGCTTTATTTTTCCATATCGTGAGCTTCATGTACTAAAATTATAGGGTTCGAAGAAAGGTCACAACTCTGAGTGACACTTACATTAGTCAATACTAGACTTAAATAACAGCCATCCTTTAGTGGCCGACATTTTCACTTCTTTCGAATTAATCCTGCTTTGTAGGAACATAGAAGAAAGCAGGTCTTGAGAAAATGAAAAGTGAAGCAAAATTAATCCTCCGGTATTAGACATAACAAATTAAAATGAGGGGTGTGCTTTGGTACACCTCTCTAAAAAAAGTTTATGAATCTTAAAGCAAAGCAGTTAATATTAGGTGAGGTCAATTGCATTAACCTAAAAAGAATCTTACGGCATTTTTAATTTTTTACAATTATTTTTAGAAATCGCCAATGGGGAAGTTGCATATTTATAGGTGTGGGTCGCGACGTTTTGTGTTCTTTCGCTTCATCTCTCACGCTTCTCTCTCTTCGAGGTTAATCCGAACATATATGGGCCACGACCCCATGCTAACGTTACATGGCCAGTTTGTGCACGACTAGATGTGCCAGTAAACTCTAACGAGACATCCAATAAATTCGTGAGTAATATATGGGTAGCCAAAAAAAAATAGGGAAATTAGAAGGCAAAAGGACTTCTTCACTAGATTTGGCCAAATAGCGTGGCCAATCACATTTACAAAAGACCAGCTTTATATCACATACTATAAAAATAAAAAGAAAGGAAAAAAGAAGAAGATCCTAGTGGCCAAGGTAGAATCATATCTTACCCTTCAAATTTTTGTAAGCACTCTCGCCGGCCCGGTGGTGGTGGGATCGTGACGGTTTGCTCAAACGTCACCATCTGTCGTCTTGCTCATTCTATGCGTTTCTAGCCATTCGGCCTCCAAAGCTCAATCCATGATAACCCAAAGGTTATCAACCTTAGCATCTTCGCCTTGGAGACATCGATCTAGTCTTCATGCATCCGGATAATGTCGGATTGTTTTGGCTACATCCTGGGCTAGGATGAAGTAGTGACCCAAAACGATCTCTCTGACGAGGTTTATCCGTCTATCTTTCGAGCTGTTGCATTCTTCCGTGTGAGGATGAGCTCTAGCCGCAGCGATGGCCACTGAGACTCCGATAGATTGGGCGCCGACATCGAAGGAACTCTTGCATCAAGGCGATCCACGGCTTGGGCTAGATTGTGGCCAAAAAGCTCTATGAAAAGAAGTGTAAGGTAGGATGAGCGGCCGACATAAGACGAGATGTTGGCGCGGAGAGGAAGAAGAGGGTGAGGTCATTAGAGTTGCGAGAGAAAGGGGACAAGGAAAAAGGGTTTTTGGCTAGAGAAGTTTGAAGAAAGATGAGGCTTGTGAGAGATTACTTTTGGGAATATATTTCTATTTATAAAACAAAAATTAAAGTGGCGCAGGAGGCAAAGAGATACATTGAAACCAAAGCGACACTAGTGTGTCTTAATGAGTAACAGATAGCGCATTGAATTGTTTGCCCTATAAGGCCAAAACCCATTATCGGCTTGCATGCAATTAAAAATGATAATAGTCACCAACAAGCCACTAAATGACAATTCTTAATGCGGTAAAACCTTATCACATGCGATAATTTTCAACAAGCCAGCGTCGATAATATTACGTGTTATTTCTGATAAGAGAGCTCATATAGAACAGTACAACAACTAACGTCACAATACATTTTTTGTCTACCATCAAACACAATAATTGTGGTTGTATACCCAATAAACAACAATTCTTAATGCAGGAAAATCGTGTCACACATACAATAATTTCCAACAAGCCAAGAGTTGGTAATATTACGTGTTGTTTACAGTAAGATAGCTCATACAAAATAGTAGAACAACTAACGTCACAAGACAGTAATTGTAGCTGGATACCTAGTAAAAGTCAATTCTCAATGCAATAAACCCTTATCATACGCACATTAATTTCCAACAAACCAAGCGTTAGTAATATTGTGTGTCTCTTACAGTAAGAGAGCCCATACAGAATAGTAGAACAAGTAACGTCGCAACACAGTAACTGTGGCTAGATACCCAGTAAAAGACAATTCTCAATGCAGTAAACCCTTGTCATACGCACAGTAATTTCTAACAAGTCAATCATCAGTAATATTATATGACGTTTACAGCAAGAGAGATCATACAAAATAGTAAAACAACTTACGTGAGTGAACGACCGCTCTGTGTCCGGTGTCCTCATCTTGCCAGGAGAAACCACAGGGGGGTGTTAGTACCGATATGCGTAGTAGAGGATCCCAGATGTCTGTAGGACTTATTGTTAGTGGGACCACGTTTATCACCACTGTAGTCGTCTGCGTAGAGGAACTCGGTACTCAAGAGTTTATTGGACGGCTCTTTAGACTTTACCACCACGTCCGGCGTATCACGCTGTGGGGGCGCGGGTATCCCGGCCCATAAGCTGTTGGTATGGGTTCTTGCGGCTTCTTTGAGAACACGTGAGCTATCAACACCATGAATCTTGCATGTGGATGTGTGTAGTGGAGAGTGGAGAGAGAGAAAAGGTGATAGGAGTTGAGGTTCCAATCGCATGCTAGATGAATGGTGATGGTAGCTAGTACTATAATTAGGAAGCCTTTTTCAGTACTCACGAGTATATACTCTCATTTTCAATATACCACTTAAATGAATATATTATACTTCTTTATCACTTTAAAATGCGCTTAAATACCAATTATAGGATACTCCAATGCGACTTGATTGAAAAAATCATTTGAGCCCTTTATTTTTGCTATATACCCTTTTTCATATACAAAAGACGTATATACACAAAAATTGCTATAAAAGTGGACTTTCATGAAATTTTTCACAAAACTCACTTTGGGGTATCTTATAATCATTATTGGAGTATGCTCAAATAGATAAAAATGTATCATCATCTGATTTAAGTGGTATATGCGAAGTGGGAGTACATACTCCTAGGAGTACCATACCATTTTCATATATATATATATATATATATATATATATATATATATATATATATATATATATATACGTGTGTGTGTGTGTGTGTGTGCACTTGTTGCGATAATTATTTTTACTGACATTAAAACATTCATCATGGATCTCTTTTTGTTAAGCACATTTTTTCCAAAAAATGCTTCAAACGGGTTGTAAATAGGATAAATAGTTTAGGAGATATTATCGCTCAAAATTTACAATCAACTCACTCTTCTCTCTCCACCGTCCCTATGTGCTCGGCGTGGCGATAAATCTCTCGATAAAGACGCAGAAAGTCATAAGAAGTGCAGTAATACTAAGTGTGATAGTGTTTGTGCGGTAAAGGTGTAGTAGACAAACAATAAGATCATGTAATTTCCTAAAAAAGATCACAGTAAAGTCATATGGAGGTTGCATAAATCTCTTTTAGTAAGCGCACGTAAAGATTTTATTGGTGAGACTTATATTACACTATTACTCTCATCGTCACCAAGCTCTTGAAAAATCTCATTCGTGAATCGTAGCGCCTATAAAAATTATGGCTAAAATAAGGAAAGAAGCATTACGGTACTAATAAGGAGCCCATGTTTATTAGTTGGTTGGTTACATGTCTGTACTAGTTTGCTAAGATGACAGTAAATTCCTTAAAAAAGGTCGTTGTAAATCTCTTGTAGAGCTGCAGTAGAAGCACATGGAGGTGGTAGTAAATATGTTGTACAAGCTGTTGTACCTCATTGTGCCTTTGATAAACATGGACAACTGATTTGCTATCACCTCCATGTGCTTTTTTAGTAGCACTACAAGAGGTTTACTGCAACATTTTTTAAACAAATATATTGTCATCTTAGTCAACTAGTACAAACATGTAGCCAGACATCTAGAACTCCCGTCAATGTGTGATGTGCTCCATTATACATCTCCAATGAAATTGTTCACACCTTAGTAATTATATACTCCTTGCATCCACTAAGTGAGCAGTTCCATGTGTCGAGCATAGAGACCCTTCGTTAAACATCTCCTTGACTAACATATATAGAAGCAACAACCTGAATCTAATATCTATCCATGAGAAGTACCTGATTGACTGACGACTAGTACATCTGAATTATCTTTCACTACCGCTACTAAGCATGCTCCCCTTATTTGCTTAAAACTTGGACAATCCTTTATCATATGACCTTCCTCGTCACATAGATAGCATACACGTGTGCCATTGCTCTTGCCCTTCTTCTTCCTATGACTTTTACTTTTTACTACAATACATACGGCAGCCAATGCTTGATCACCCGAGGATGAAAAATCAAATGGCTTCTTCAAGGACTTTGCCTTCAATAAATATGCGGCTACCTCATTAAAGTTGATAGTGTTTTTTTCGATGAGAATGTTCATCACCAATTGCTCCCATGATAGTGGTAGAGATGACATGATGACCTTGTTGTTCTCCTCAATTTTCCCATCTACACTAGTCAGCTGTGTGATAAGTTTGTTGAAGACATTGAGATGGTCGTGAACCATCCGCCTTCCTCCATCTGCAACCTGTATAGTTTCCACTTCAACACACATCAGTTTGTCAGCGACTTTGCCATATATAATTATTCTAAGTCACTCCATAATTTTTTGGTAAATTTTCCTTAATCACCGAGTACTTTACACAGTTGTACTCACAACCTTCCGCTCCATCACCTTCCATTCTTCAAACAGATGTCTTTTCCGGTTTATCCTTGAAGAGCATCGATTAACCCTTTTGGACAAGGACATCCTTCACCATACATTCCCACATGCTGAAATTTCCTCCGCCATCAAATTTCTCCACTTGATTCCACATCGTAAACATAGATCTATATTTTGTGCCACCTAAACCTTCGTCGACCTTCTCACAAATCTGATTAATCCATGGACCTTCTCACAACTGATTAATTCGGCCATAGCATCGATACCACTTGTTATACTCGATGCCCTTTTATGCACAAATGACCCCTAGATCAGATCAGAGTTACGAGATACGGTACGATCATGCACAATATCAAGAACGAAGTAGATAAATCACGTAGAGAGAACCAAATAACAACGAAAGAGAAAGATTTGGTGAAACTGACCGCAAATTCTTTAAGCACAACCTCAAAAGAGTACAAGGGATTGTCGCTCACTCTTTTGAACTTTTTAGGACCCTCAAATACTTGCATTATACAAGAATCTAATGCTAAAGAATAACCTAGCCTCTAATCCGCTCTTGCTTTGGATGAGTTGATTTGTGGCTTGTATTCTTCATAACCACCCCTCGTTGCTTTATATAGTGTCCCATAGTTCTTCTCAAAAAAAGTATGAATCATAATTCTAGTAGGATTCATATAGGAATCCTTGTAGCACACTTATCCAAAGCCTAGTTGACTAGGATACCCTCAAGAGCGAAGAAAATGCATGCTCAAAGATTCGAGCCCACTAACTACTCAATGTCAATGGTCGTCGAGTCGACTTAGCGAAGAGGTCAAGAGGTGATTAACCTATAAATTAAGAAATTGCGCGTAGGGGTGTGCATGCCTATATACCACACCGCCGCATACTCTCGCCGGTGCATGGCAAGCTAATGGCCGTTTGTTCAACGTTAAATCTAGCTTTAACCTTTGTTCACAAACTACATGTGTTCCGCTGATTGATCCGAGGCTATTTGTGTGCAAGCGAGAATTGATTAGATCATGCAAGCTAAGTTGCTCTTTTTTTGTGTGTACATATATAGGGAACTGAAGAAAATGTTCAACGCTGTGTAGCACTTGCATTAGTCAAGAGTTTCACTTGTATTGAAATCTTGCTGAAGGAACAGGGGAGAAAGCAAGCATTGAGGAAAGGAATAGCTGAAGTGAAACTAAACCATTCCATTTAGGTACTTAAATACCAACCAACCACTAAATAAGTGAAGATTTGTCAACATTTTCTGATCATCTAAAACTCCCCCTCTTTTTCTCTATTCATACAACCAAGATCTAGATTCGACCAAGGTATAATGAAGGACATCGCAATTGGGACGGTTTGTGTTGGTGCTCATGGCTGCAGTGCACATGTCGTCATTTGCACTTCGTTATATGGGAACGAGACAGATCGGTTGTCACCGCTGATTTCAAGAATGCAAATATCTTGATCCACAAAGAAGCCTTGATGTCTGGAATGACAAATACGACTTACGCACTTGGGAAGGTGTCTCCTGAGCTTGAAGAATCCACGCGTGCCACTTCTCTTAATCTTACAAATTGAGGTCTAGTAGGGCACATCTCACGCCACTCGGAAACCTCACATTCCTAAGACATCTGCTCCTACCGACAAATACACTCAATGGACAAATCCTCCATCCCTTGGTCACCGCAGACGCTTTGAATCCTCTACTTGAGTAATAACACTTTGCAAGGTTCCATACCGATTTCGCTTAACTGTTCTCGCCTCAACATCATAGAGATAGATCACAACCACCTAGCTGGGCAAATACCTAGACAGATCAATCTGCCTCCTCTCCTTCAACACTTGAAGCTTTCATATAATAATCTTACAGGAACCATCCCTTCTTCCTTTGGAAATATCACGACACTTGATTGACTTAGCATTGTGTCAAACTCTATCGAGGGCAATGTCCCATATGAAATTGGAAAGTTGCCCAAAGTGCGATATCTGTACTTGGGTGGAAATAAGTACATCGAATGCTCCAGCGGCTAACCCTCCAGAATCTTTCTTCTCTTGTTGGACTTAATCTCGCTTTCAACAATCTATATGGAGAGCTGCCATCCACGTTAGGTACTTCCCTACCCAACCTCCAAATGCTCTTATTAGCAAACAATAGCTTTGAAGGGCACATCCCTTACTCAGTGGTCAACGCCTCTAATTTGATTTTGTTGGACATGTCGTCTAATAAGTTGTTTGGAGTTATTCCTAGTTCTATCGGTAAGCTGAAGAAACTCCTGGTTTTGAATCTTCCGTCGAATCAACTCCAAGCACGTGACAAACAACAATGGGAGTTCATGGATAGCTTAAGCAATTGCACTGAGTTGTATTATTTGGCACTAGCTAAGAATCGACTAGAAGGACAAATACCAAATTCATTAGGCAACCTTTCCACTACTTCAATATCTACATTTTGGACAAAATCAACTATCGGGGTTTCCTTCCCAAGCATAGCAAGCTTTCCCAACCTAATCTTGCTAGGATTGCATCACAATCAATTCACAGGTGTCGTTCCAGAATGGCTTGGAACTCTGCAAAAGTTACAAGTAATAGCCTTACTTGACAACATCTTCACGGGCTTTATTCCAAATTCCCTTTCAAATTTGTCTCTATTGGGGCAGCTCTATCTAGGCTCTAACAAGTTTGATGGGAACATACACTCAGGCTTGGGAAACCTCCAAGTGCTTGAAGTATTGAACATACCCAACAACAATCTTCTAGGTAGCGTACCAAAGGAGATCTTTGCAATTCCTACAATAAGGACAGTTGAGTTATCTTTCAACAACTTAGATGGACAACTTTCAACCGACATTGGCAATGCCAAACAGCTCATATCCTTGCAACTTTCATCAAATAAGCTGTCTGGAGATATTCCTGACACTTTGGGTAATTGTGAAAGTTTGCAAGACATTGAGTTGGACAGGAATATGTTTAGTGGAAACATCCCTGCTTCATTAGGCAACATACATAGCCTAAAATTTCTCAACTTTTCTCACAATACATTAACTGGATCAATACCAACGTCTCTTGGAAACCTACAACTTCTTGAGCAACTAGATTTGTCATCCAACCATCTTAAGGGTGAGGTCTCGACTGAAGGAATCTTCAAGAATGTAACTGCCATGCGGATTGCTGGAAATGAGGGGCTATGTGGTGGAGCAGAAGAGTTAAACCTACCTGCATGTTCTATTATGCCTTCAGATTCAAGTAAGCATATGCTATCTACAGTAGGAAAAGTATTGATCGCAATAGCCATCGTGGTGTCACTTGCTATGACGATCTCGCCTTGTTGCTCGAGGGGAAAACAAAAGAGACAATCCATACCTTTGTCCTCATTGGGTCGTAGTTTTCCAAAAGTTTCTTACATTGATCTTGCAAGAGCAACGAATGGGTTCTCCACATCCAATTTAATCGGCAGAGGAAGCTACGGTTCTGTATATCAAGGGGAACTATTTCAAGATGGGGATGTGGCTGCGTGAAAGTCTTGACTTAGAGACAAGGGGGCGAAAAGAGCTTCATTACGTAATGTAATGCTTTGAGGAATGTGCGCATCGTAATCTAGTCCCTATCCTAACCGCATGTTCCAAAGATTGATTCCAGAGGAAACGATTTCAAAGCACTAGTGTATGAGTTCATGCCACGAGGGACTTGCATAGATTGCTATACTCAACTCGAGAAGACAAAACTCTTCAGAGTTGAACCGCATTTCATCGCTCGGAGGTTAAGCATTGTGGTGGATGTATCGATGCATTGGCTTACCTACACCATAACCACAAAGGACCATTGTTCATTGTGACCTAAAACCTAGCAACATTCTTCTCGATGACAATATGACTCATGTTGGAGACTTTGGGCTTGCAAGGTTCAAAATCGATCCCACGTCCTCTTTTGGCGACTCAAGTTCGACTTCTTCCATTGCAAAGAAGGGGACCATAGGATATGTTGCTCCGTATCGCTCATTTCTTCTTAGATTGTGATTTCTTGCTAGATAACTTGGCAATGTGAAGATGCTAATGTGAACTAAGTTATTCCTATATGCAATCTATGAATGTGCAGGGTGGTCCAGCCAACCGCCGCAGATGTTTACTGCTTTGGGGTTGTCCTCCTCGAAATATTCGCTCGCAGGAGGCCAACGGATGACATGTTCAAGGATGGATTGAGCATTGCAAAGTATACAGAGATCAACTTCACGATAAGATGTTGCAGATTATTGATCCACAATCGCCGCAAGAGTTGAACCTTTGCAGAGAAAGTCCAATGGCCATCGAGGAGATGGAGTACACAACCTGCTGCGCTAAATATTGGGCTTTTTGCACCAAGGCGCCCCTAAAAGAGCGATCAAGATGCAGGAGGTGGTCGCTAAGTCTGCATAGAATCGTGGATGCATATCTCAGAGACCAAGAAGAAACCCAAGAAGCAATTGACTAGTTTGGTTTGGCTCAAGAATTTGAAAAATAATTGTCATGTATCACATATGTGTCGATGTGTGTGTATTTCTTGTTCAAGTGAATCGCTACTCCTTTGAATAAAGTAGTGGTCGAGTTGGAAAAAACAGTCCATAATTAGTATACCACTACAAATGTAGTGTTTCTTGTTTTTACTCAGAGCAAATGGTACTTCAGTAAGGACATCGCTTCACCTTGATACTACATGCTATGCTACTTAAGAATCCACAAAGTCGAGAAAACAAAGAACTCAACCAAGGTTTGCCTTCTCGTTGTTTATTTGGTCCTCCTGTGTCTACTCCAAAGAATAGAAACTATATTCATTTATTGCCGTGACATGGCAAAATAGAAGACATCAAGAAAGATCAATGCCGGGATTCACTAGTCATCCGAGTAGTGCAAAGAATATACAACATCATTGGACACCGATCGAGAGCACATATTTTGGTTTTGTAAGCTAAAAACAACACAAAGCTACACAATCCTGCTCATGTAGGATCTCTACTACCATCCGTCATACATATTGACTCCACATCGATAACAATTGAAAACTCATGAAAAATAGGGAAAGTAGCAAAAATTGAGTTCAGATTGGGCCTTTATAGGGGTGATATACGTGACACGGTTGTCACGGGCTCAAGGGTCGCTTAACTGCTGCCTCCGTTCGCTTTGAGGGTAATTTTCTCTCTAAGTCGAGCGATTCATTGATCTTGCTCTTTTTCCGATGTAGCCACGAGCTTATCGTCACCGCTTCTAGGATTTTTATTTCGCCACCCCTAGTAGAACTACGAACCGGTGCCGAAAATTTCGCTTCTGCCATGCCTCCTCCCCGGCCATGCCGCCTCCTCCAAGATCCGTCCGCCTCGGACTCCTACTCCCACCCCGCCCCGGTGGAGTCCGCCTCCCAAGCGACTCCTGCATCCTCATGGTCGCCTCCATCCTCCCCCCGGCCTCCTCCGACGCCGCCGCCTCGCCGACCTCCGGCCGCCCGCCAAGGCCTCCTCCGCTCCTCCACCACCTACTCCGGCTTGTCCTCCTCTACCTCCTCCTCCGCCTCCGACTCCTCCCGCTTCGGCCGAGGCCGTCCTCCGCCGTCTACTCCTCTTAGGCCAAGAACCGCCAAGGAAAGCCTGCTGTTGTCCAGTCCTCGACCTCTCCGTCTCCCCTCCGTACCACACTCATTGTCCGGCCCCTCCTCGAAGTCCTCGCCGGCGGCCGCAGCGATTCTCTTCTCTCGCCGAGCCACAGGCGGCGGTGAAGTCGACGAAGCTCAGGCGCGGGATTATCGAGTCGCCGAGGCGATTACGCTAATATTTCGCAGACGCCGCCACATCCGAGGTGGATGCTCAGAACGCAGCGGGCGGCATGGGCGGGCAAGATTGCGCTGCTTTGAGCTTGACGAAAAGGAGCCGGGGAGGAGGGAATTTTGGGGTTCGTGGTCGCCAGTGTCGCTTGAGGTCGAGAATGGGAAGGTCTTGGAGGAGGAATTGGCAAGGATGCGTCAATGGAGACAAGAAGGGCGGATTGGCTTGAATTTTGCTCGAATTTGATTTTTTTTAAAGAAAACTAAAATTCAAATAAAATAAAATAAAAATTTTGGCCGAAAGTTTTCGATTTTAGCCAAACCGCCACCCCCAAGAAAAAAGAATTCGTTACTAAAACCCCGTCGCTTCTCAACACTAACGCTCACCAAAGCATCCTCACCAAACACACTCTTGGCGAAAGATTAGCAAAGAAGAAACCCACATTCTCCATCAAGCGCCGACTGATGTCGGTTATCGATATAGAAGTAGAAAAGGATAGTCAGATTAGCAATCGACAAGCAATGGTGTGTAAGTAAGGAATAAGTTTTTGGCATGTTCTAAGTTATAACCCTCATTGACAAGTTCACTCCCAAGTCCCAACCCTCGCTAGAAATTGGCAATGTTCAAGGCAAAGAACTTTCCAGCTTATCCAACCAATTCAAATTTCGGTTTATGCAGCTCTTAAAGTGCAACTTTTCTCGCTTTTGCTATACCAAATTAATTAATCTTGTACTTCTACAAGGCAAATATGTATATTTTGCTCGCTTGATAGTTCTAGAGAACCCTTGCTCAAGGATAGTTTTTTTTTCAAGGAAGTGCAAAAGTTTTGCCTCAAGGATAGTTATGTATAAAATTATCAAAATTGGTGGCATGTTTGAAATCTTGTCAAGGAACAGGGAGAAAGCAAGCATTGAGGAAAGGAATAGCTGAAGTGAAACTAAACCATTCCATTCAGGTACTTAAATACCAACCGACCACTGAATAATGAAGATTTGTCAACATTTTCTGATCATCTAAAACTCCCCCTCTTTTTATCTATTCATACAACCAAGATCTAGATTCGACCAAGGTATAATGAAGGACATCACAATTGGACAGTTTGTGTTGGTGCTCATGGCCTGCAGCTAGCGCACACGTCGTCATCTGCAGCTTGTTATATGGGAACTAGATAGATCGGTTGTCACTAGTTGATTTCAAGAATGCAGTCAATCTTGATCCACAAAGAAGCCTTGATGTCATGGAATGACAAATACCTTACAAGACTTGGGAAGGTGTCTCCAGAGCTTGAAGAATCCACGCCGTGTCACTTCTCTTAATCTTACAAATCGAGGTCTAGTAGGGCACATCTCTCCGCCACTCGGAAACCTCACATTCCTAAGACAGCTTGTTCCTACCGACAAATACACTCAATGGACAAATCCTCCGCCCCTTGGTCACCTTGTAACATCCTAAAGTTGGCATTTGTTGAAAATAAAAGGAATTTAAATCTCTCCATTGTAACATCCTAGAGTTGACATGAGAAAGAGGAGGACGGCGAGGAGGAGGACGAGGATGTGGATGCCAGGCTTCCTGACGAGATGGTCCTCTTAGACCTTGTTTGTGCACCGACCCCCACGCAGTCGACTCAGGCCACGCCTCCACACCGTGATCGCGTGGATATTAGTTTGGTAAATGTCGTCGAGGGCACACGAGGCCAACATCCAAAGATCTAAGTTCACACCGAAGCAAAAGCGCTACCGAAAGTGAAAGTGATGTAATGAATGAGTTTATGCATGTATGTAAGATTCATGTTAAATGAAATGATTGAATGAAATGAGATGGCTAATGGATGGATGATTCTTGTTGAATGTAATTATTGCATGAAATGAATTTTCTAAATTGATATATGCATACATATCGTTGTTCGATATGTTGTTGTTTCTCGCTTAGACTTGTACCGCTTTTACGAATTGATATAATGTTGTTGTTTTCGAATTGATACATGCATACATGTCGATGTTCGATATAATGTCGTTGTTCGATATACATGAATTTTCCGATGGACGTTGCTATTTTTTGTTTAGACTTGTACTGTCACGTCAGGGATGGTGGTGTGACAGACTTGTACTGTAATGCCAGTGATCGTAGCGTGACAGGACTTAGCACCAGAAGGAGGGTGCTGGCTTGCAACTCCTCTGGAGTTGCCCACACATTGGCGTGGGAAGACGGCATTATCACGCAAAGGACCTTGGCGTGATGACGTTGTTCTTGTCACGCCAATAGTATTGACGTGACATGACTTAGCACCGTAGGAGGATGCTAGCTTGCAACTCCTCCGAGTTGCCCACGCATTGGTGTGGCAAAGATCACTCGCAAAGCCAATGAACTTGGCATGAGACATCCTCTTGTCACGCAAGTATTCCTAGCGTGTGAAGACTTGACTATCGCCACGCCGCCTCCACGCCGGCACGCAGACGCCATCGAGGGCTTGCGTGAAGGTGTTTGGCCACGCCGAGGTCGGTGGCATGACGAACGTTTACCCATGCCACGGGTCATGGCATGACCAAAAGAGTCGAATTGAAAATAAAGTTCACAAGGGGTTAAGTTTAAAATATTATTAAAAATGAATTAAATAAAAAATTCCACTTGACATTGATAAGAATTTAAGAATCCACAGTTCACGGTAATTATCGCCATATATTGAGTAATAAATACAGCTCATAAAAAACTTAACGCCTTTTGTCTTCTCGCATCAGATTTCGTCAGGTGCTTCCTCCAAAGAACATATATATAACCTATAATCATTTGTTTCTTGTGTGGAAACCTATAATAATTTGTTATTAGGGTTTAGGGTCCGCATTACACACTATCCCCCATCCAACACGCAAAGATCACCGTGTGTAACAACAAGATACAAAAGAGGTCCTCGCTGACGGACCGAGGGCTTGTGTGTAACGACATTTTCGTGTAAATGAGAGGTCCTCGCTGACCGACCGGTTGCATCGATCAATAGCGCCGTGAAGAAAATGTCGAACATTCAAGTCTACGTGCCACCACAAGACAGCAATTAGCAAGTGAAGACGCCGAGTAGCGATCAACACTATACACGAAAGGCAAAGAGCGGGGCTTGTATTGTGCGCGCTGTCAGGTTCTCACGACCGCTTGGGTCCGATATTTAGTCTCAGACATACCGTAGAGTTGCACCTATTTTTATCTCGTGAGCAAAGAAAGCACTTTATATCCGGCTCTATTAAACATTTACACGCGGCACACGGCTTATTGAGCATAATTGCCATCCCTACTTGGTGCTCGTTCTCCGGGCTACATCAGAGACTAGAGAAAATGTTACTCAGATTCGACTCGCCTCGAATTATAGGATCGTTAATGACAATTAAAGGGGGTGAATGATGGTAATACGCAGCGAAGCTTTTTCTCAAATATACCGCCTTCGGTTGCCCAACCCGCTAATACAAAGATAACACGTAAACAAAAGACAAAGAACAGAAGGAAATAATTTTCTCAGATCAGAGTAAGATGCACGGCATCGTAGCGATGGAAGGTGCCGATCTACAAAGACGTGTTATCAGAGTAATTAGAACGGAAGGAAAAACCAATCAGAAGCTTTCGGTGCTTGGGTTTGGTGCTTGATTTGATTTTCCCGCTTGATGTTATCTCACGTCATCGCCGCTGCTCACCTTTCTTGGATAATTACAGCTAAACCGACACGGAGTCAAGACTCGCTGGCGCTTGCAACGCAGAGAGAAAACATGTGCAACGAGATGAAGATGACTTGCCAAACCGAGGATGGAGACGTCGCGACAGCACATTGACTTCACGGCGACGGACGGAGGATCAACAATATCGCGAGCGATTTCTCACCACGTATGGATCGAGACAAGGCGACGTCTTCTTTGCCGACCGCCAAGCAGAACGAGATGCGCCATTGCCGCTTTTTTCTTCTCCGATTAGATCTAATTTTTATTTCTAGATCATCATGGGTGTGGCTACAAAATGCCCTCCTAGCACCTCTTAAATCCTAAGACGGAAATAACATATGTAAAGCCTCATGGTTAGCATCTAACTCCATCTCTATTTATAGCTCAGGATCCAAACCATAATCTTATCCCTAAGATCATGTGTTCCAATCCAATTCCAACAAATAAGGAATTTCCAAATTCTCTCGGCTTCCTAATTTTGAACACCCCAAAATTGTCATGCGTCGTAGCCTCCGGACCGCACCTCCGTAGCTCCAATACGTATTATCCATCTTTGATCTCCACATGCCCCAACTTGAGCCCGACCGCCTCTCCAAAGATCCTCAACCTTACGACCATGACTTCGCACTAAGCCATCTCCGGTCACCGCCAGAGACCACGATCGTCTCCGAGTTACCCCGCACATGCAAAGACCAAAACACTATCTTTTCTCGCACAAGTTCTTCCAAACTTGACCAACATAAGCCCACACACACGCCACACATTTCAAATAACATCAAGAAATAACATTGTTAATTATTCATCAACTAAAGTATTTTAGGCTTAGCCACATGGTCTAACAAAGGCGCATAAAGACGTAAGATGGAAATAAATCAAGCTGCGTTGACTTGGAGACGAAGACTAGCGATCGATCAACAAGCAAAGACTAGGATGATCGTGATGAATCATAATAAACTAGCTTCTTGCCGCCAAATGGCGCTGAGAAAGCAGCTGCCACCGGGGCCCGCGACATCAAGCTTAAGCAAAAAAGCGCGCAAGCGACTCTTGGCGCGGAAAAGGCAAAGACGAACTCACGTCGTGCGTGGGGCCCGTGCATGGAGAGGGCGGCGTTGCTCGCCCGCTGCTCGGTGAAATCATCGATTTAATCGAACGGCGGAGGAACTAATCGAAGACGATCGGACGGCCGAAAAAAATTGTCGACGTGGCTTGATTGTCGGTTAGGGTGGGCTGTCAATCGATTGTTCGATGGAAATAAGACTGCATAAAGACGCAAAGCAATTGATGGCGCCGAGTGAGCAAGCCTATAAATTAAGGAACCGTGCGGCAACCATCATTCGTGCTTAGCTCGATCGGTCCGTGGCCTCGCTTATGGCTACTATTGCTCGATCTATCGGTGCTTGCTTGCGCCGGCCGTAGCTAGGGCTTACGATCCGCCAAAGGACGGCGGCCGAGTGCCGCCGATCGAGTCAGAAGCATCTATTGTTTAAGCTTTTGTCCATTTCGTTATATAGTACAAAGGAGAGATAAATACCAAACTATATTTATGGGATTGACCATCTCACTCGCCTACCTTAATTAATTTAGGTTTTTGTTCACAAACCGCATGCAGTGATGCGGTGACCGTAAACTATTTGTGTGCATGCTAGAATTGATTAGAGCTCATGTTGTGTCAGGCTTATTTTTAAAACTTCTATGAATGACAAGTTGTGAAAAGTTTTTTTCTCGCTTGGTAAATCAAATTAAAGTTATATAAATTATGATATCCAATTATTGTCCTTTCGCATTTCGTCTCAAATGTTCCGCAACGCAAAGATTATGTTCGATTTTGCGACTTGATCAAGGAAAAAAAGCAATCCAAACACCCAAATATAATTTGGGAGATTGAGGAGCTCAGTTCTTTTTTTTTTTCTAGGAGTTTATTGTTTGTTTTACACCGAGGGACGGAACGCAGATGCTCACCTCTGTATAAACAAGTTTCTAGTGAGTGTCAAAGGTGCAGCTTGGCTTGATGCAGCACCTAGTTTTTCTGTCGGCTGCTTACAAGGTCTTTGGGCATGTTTGTTTGCGACTGAGCCTCAACTGCCGAGTCGAGTCGAGCGCGCCGCCAGGTCCGCTTGGTTGGCGCTCGAGGCCGCCCGATCCAGCAGGATTTCTGTGCCCATGCCTCAAAATGTACGCCTAGCTCCCTGCCGTGCTTCTTCCTCGCGTCTTCCTCCAAGCCGCGGCCCACACCGAAGCTCCTCTCCCGCCCCGCCATCTCACACGGTCTTCGCCCCTCCTCTCCAAAGCCCCATGTCGCCGCCTTGCCGCCTCCATCTGCCGCATCTGGCGACAAGCCGCCAGAGCCGTGATCTCTTCTCCGCTGCATTCGCCGCCGCCCACCGCCGCCTGCTCGCTCTCCATCGTTGGAATCGCGTCCGCGCTTCTACATCATGCTCCCGCATATTCGCCCGAAGGCCACCGAGCCGCCATCGACATCGCCCACCCCAAAGATGGCCGCCGCCTCCGCTGATCGCTGCCGGTGAGTTCGCACTTCCCGAGCACGCCATCTTCTTCGCCCGAGCTCCTCTCCAAAGCCCCATGCCGCCGCCTTGGTTTTTCCTCCATCTCACCGCAATCCACCGACTCGCCGCCGCGAAGCTCCATCTTCGCCGCATTCCGCCGTCAATCGCCCTCCACTGCGCTATCTTCACCGCTGGAATCGCGGTCCGTGTTCTACGCCGCCCTCCCATCATCTTCGCTCGAAGGCCACCGAGCCGCCGCCAACTTCATCCTCCTCAAAGCCGGCCGCCGCTTCCTCCGTCGATCTCCTCGTCGGCGTGTTCATTTACTTCCCCGAGCACGTCATCTTGAGCTCCTCGTTGCCAACCACCCATTTTTGACCTCCCCGGTCGTCGACGACAAGTCCCCGCCGGTGCCGAGCCACCTCCCACCTCGCTGGCCGGAAGAACAAAGGATGAGAAGGAAGGAAGCGTATTTCCGGTTTTTACGCTTCCTAATTCTGAAAACGTATTTTCTATCTCTAGGCACGTATCACCAACCAAACACCACATTTCCAGGTTTGCCTGACCAGACAAAAACCATCTGCTTCTCAGGCTACTCTTAGACACCATTTTTTCTCAGACACGGCTCTCAGGCCCTAACCAAACAAGCCCTTTGTCATCATAATTTGAATCAATAAAAATTAGCTCCTCGATTCTTAAAAAAAAAACTAAATATCTAAAAGCGATTAAACCAATGGGATTAACATAATCCACCGCAATCCCAAACAAACCGTAGATCACATAGCTGTCCCTTTTCTAATTTAGTGGTCCTTGAGGCTTTATTTTTCCATATCGTGAGCTTCGTGTACTAAAATTATAGAGTTCTCAAGAAAGGTCGCAACTCGAAAGTGACACTTACATTAGTCAATACTAGACTTTAGACTTAAATAACAGCCATCCCAGTAGTGGCCGACATTTTCACTTCTTTCAATTAATCCTCAACAGAGGAACATAGAAGAAAGCAAGTCTTGAGAAAAGGAAAAGTCAAGCAAAATTAATCCTCCGTACTTCACAAAACAAATTAAAATGAGGGTGTGCTTTGGTACACCTCTAAAAAAGCTTATGAATCTTAAAGCAAGGTAGTTAATATTAGGTGAGGTCAAATCTGCATTAACCTAAAAAAGAATCTCATAGCAGCTTTTAATTTTTACAATTATTTTTAGAAATCGCCAATGGGGAAGTTGCATATTTACAGTGTGGGTCGCGATGTTTTATGTTCTTCTTTCGAGTCTCTACTTCTCTCTCTCTCTCGAGTCAATCCCAACATATATGGGCCACAACCCCATGCTAATGTCACATGACCAATAAGCATACGATTAAATGTGCAAGAACTCTAACGAGATGTCTAGTAAATTCATGAGTAATATATAGGCACCAAAAAATAGGGAAATTAGAAGGCAAAAGGACTTCTTCACTAGATTTGGCCAAATAGCATTGCCAATCACATTTACAAAAGACCAGCTTTATATCACATACTATAAAAAAAAAGGAAAAAGAAGAAGATCCTAGTGGACAAGGTAGAATCATATCTTACCCTTCAAATTTTTGTAAGCTCTCTCATCAGCTTTGTTGGTGGCAGGGATTAGCGACGGTTTACTCAAACGCCACCATCTGTCATCTTGCTCGTTCTACTTGCGTTTCTAGCCGTTTAGCCTCCAAAGCTCAATCCATGATAGCCCAAAGGCTATCAACCTTGGCATCTTGTGCCTTGGAGACATCGATCTAATCTTCATGCGTCCGGATGATGTCCGTGACCGTTTTGGCTGCACCCTGGGCTAGGATGAAGTAGTGTCCCAAAACGACCTCTATGACAAGGTTTATCCGTCGGATACTAGAGACCGTTGCATTCTTCCGTCTGAGGATGAGCTCTAGCGGCAGTGATGGCCATGTACTATGGACTCCGGTAGATCGGAGCACCGAGATCAAAGGGACTCTTGCACCGAAGGCCGATCCACGGCTTGGGCTAGATTGCAGCCAAAAAGCTCTATGAAAAGATGTGTAAGGTAGGATAGAACGGCTGACATAAGAGGAGATGTTGGCGTCGGAGAGGAAGAAGAGGGTGAAGTCATTAGAGTTGGGGAGAAAGGGAAACAAGGAAAAAGGTTTTTGGCCAGAGAAGTTTGAAGAAAAAGGAGGCTTGTGAGAGATTACTTTTGGAAATATATTTCTATTTATAAAAAAATTAAAGCCGGTGTGGGAGATGAAGAGATACATTGGAAGCCAAAGCGACACTAGTGTGTTTTGATGAGTAACAAGACAACGCGTTGAATTGTTTGTCCTATAAGGTTGAAACCCATTATTGGCTTGCGGCAATTAAAAATGATAATAGTGACCAACAAGCCACTAAAGGGCAATTTTAATGCAAGAAACCTTATCACATGCATGCGAATTTTCAACAAGCCAAGCTGCTAGTAATATTACATGTCATTTACAGTAAGAGAGCTCATACAGAATAGTAGAACAACTAATGTCACAAGACGGTTTTTTTGTCTACCATCAAACACAGTAATTGCGGTTGCATACCCAGTAAATGACAATTCTTAATGCAGGAAAACCTTGTCACACATACAGTAATTTCCAACAAGACAAGAGTTAGTAATATTACGTGTTGTTTACAGTAAGAGAGCTCATACAAAATAGTAGAACAACTAACGCCACGAGACAATCATTGTAGCCGATACCCAAGAAAAGTCAATTCTCAATGCAATAAACCCTTGCATACGACATTAATTTCAACAAACCAAGCGCCAGTAATATTACGTGTCGTTTATAGTAAGAGAGCTCATACAGAACAGTAGAACAACTAACGTCGCAACAAAGTAACTATGGCTGGATACCTAGCAAAAGACAGTTCTCAATGCAGTAAACCCTTGTCATATGCATAGTAATTTCCAACAAGTCAATCATCAATAATATTATGTGACGTTTACAGCAAGAGAGATCATACAAAATAGTAAAACAACTTACGTGAGTGAACGACCGCTCTAAGCCCGGTGTCCTCATCTCGCCAGAGAAACCGCGGGGGTGTTAGTACCGAGGTGTGTAGTAGAGGATCCCAGACGTCGGTGGGACTTACTGTTAGTGGGACCACGTTTATCACCGCTGTAGCCGTTTGTGAAGAGGAACTTGGTACTCAAGAGTTTACTAGACGCCTCTTTAGACTTTACCACCACGTCCCGATGTATCACGCACGTGGGGGCGCAGGGTATCCCCGGCCCATAACTGTTGGTATGGGCCGCACGGCTTGCTGGGGGGGGCACGAGCTATCAACACCATGAATCTTGCATGTGGACGTGTGTAATGGAGAGTGGAGAGAGAGAAAAGGTGATAGGAATTAAGGTTCCAATCCCCATGCTAGATGAATGGTGATGATAGCTAGTACAAGAGTTAGGAAGCCTTTTCCGTACTCTTGGGAGTATATACTCCCACTTCCAATATACAACTTAAACAAATATATTATACTTCTTTATCACCTTCAAAGATAGTTAAATACCAATTGTAAGATACTCCAATGCTAATTTGATTGAAAAAATTCATTTGAGCCCTTTATTTTGCTATATACCTTTTTCATATATAAAAGTGGATTTTCATGAAATTTTCATGGAATCACTTTTTAGTATCTTATAATCATTATTAGAGTATGCTCAAATTGATAAGAGATACCATCATATGATTTAAGTATAGGGAGTCACGTACTCTGTGAGTACCATACTCCCGGGAGTAACGATTCCCACCTCTCATGTACCACTTAAATCGTATGATAATACATCTTTATCAATTTGAGTATACTCCAACAAGGATTATAAGATACCCCAAAGTGAGTTCCATGAAAAACTTCATGAAATTCCACTTTTTATACCAAAATCCGTGCATCTGACTAGTACATCTGAATCATCTTTCACTACCACCACTAAGCATGCTCCCCTTATTTGCTTGAAACTTGGACAATCCTTTATCATATGACCTTCCTAGTCATATACATAGCATACACGTGTACCATTGCTCTTGCCCTTCTTCTTCCCGTGACTTTTAATTTTTTTCTACAACACATACGGCAGCCAATGCTTGATCACCCGAGGATGAAAAATCTAATGGCTTCTTCAAGGACTCCGCCTCCAATAGATATGCTGACGCCTCATTAAAGTTGATAGTGTTTTTTTTATGAAAATATTCATCACCAATTGCTCCCATGATAGTGGTAGAGATGATGTCAATATGACGACCTTGTCGTTCTCCTCAATTTTTCTCATCTACACTAGTCAGCAGTGTGATAAGTTTATTGAAGACATTGAGATGGTCAACGAACCATGCGCCTTCCTCCATATGCAACATGTATCGTTGCTACTTCAGCACTCATCAGTTTGTCAGCGACTTTGCTATATACAATTATTCTAAGTCACTCCTTATTTTTTTGGTAAATTTTCCTTAATCACCGAGTACTTTACCTCATCGAAGAGACATAGACTGATTGTACTGACAACCTTCCGCTCCATCACCTTCCATTCTTCAACGGACGTCTTTTCCGGTTTATCCCCTTCAGGAGCATTGATTAACCTTTGCTGGACAAGGACATCCTTCACTGCATATTGCCACACGCTGAAATTTTCTCCGCCATCAAATTTCTCCACTTGATTCCACATCGTCGACATAGATCTTGATTTTGTGCCAGCTCACCTTCGTTGACCTTCTCACAAAACCGATTAATCCGTCCATGGCACTGATACCACTTGTTATACTCTGATACCCTATTTTATGCACAACAGCCCCTAGATCGGATCAGAGTTACGAGATACGGTACGAGCGTGCACGATATCAAGAACGAAGTAGATAAATCCTGTAGAGAGAACCAAATAATAATGACGAAATAATAACAATGAGAGAGAAAGATTTGGCGAAACCATCCGCAATTTCTTAAGCGAACCTCAAAGAGTACAAGAGATTGTCGCCAATCTCGAACTTTTAGGACCCTCGATACTTGCACTATACAAGAATATAATACTAAAGAATAACCTAGCCGCACTATACAAGAATATAATGCTAAAGAATAACCTAGCCTCTAATCCTCTCTTGCTTTAGATGAGTTGGTTTAACTAGGCAACTACTCAATGTCAATGGTCGTCGAGTTAGCTTTGCAATAGGTGATTAACCTATAAATTAAGAAACTGTGTGTCAGGTTGTGCATTGCTATAGACCGCACCGCCGTACTCTCGCCGGTGTGCGCCAAGCTAGCCGGCTGTTTGTTCGAACGTTCATCTAGCTTTAACTTTTGTTCACAAACTGCATGTGTTCTACTGATTGATCAGAAGCTATTTGTGTGCAAGCTAGAATTGATTAGATCCTGCAAGCTAAGCTACTCCTTTTTTTTGTGTCTACATATATAGGTAACTGAAGAAAATGCTCAATGCTGTGTAGCACTTGCATTAGTCAAGAGTTTCATTTGCATTGAAATCTTGCTGAAGGAACAGGGGAGAAAGCAAGCATTGAGGAAAGGAATAGCTGAAGTGAAACAAAACCATTCCATTCAGGTACTTAAATACCAACCAACCACTAAATAAGTGAAGATTTGCCAACATTTTCTGATCATCTAAAACTCCCCCTCTTTTTCTCTATTCATACAACCAAGATCTAGATTCGACCAAGGTATAATGAAGGACATCGCAATTGGACAGATTGTGTTGGTGCTCATGGCCAGCAGCGCACACGTCGTCATCTTCCGCTCGTTATATGGGAACGAGATAGATCGGTTGTCACTGCTTGATTTCAAGAATGCAATACCTTGATCCACAAAGAAGCCTTGATGTCTTGGAATGACAAAGATCCACTTCGACTTGGGAAGGTGTCTCCTCAGAGCTTGAAGAATCCACGCCGTGTCACTTCTCTTAATCTTACAAATTGAGGTCTAGTAGGGCACCTCTCCGCCACTGAAACCTCACATTCCTAAGACATCTGCTTTACCGAGAAATACACTCAATGGACAAATCCTCCGTCCCTTGGTAACCCAGACGCCATGAATCCTCAGACTTGAGTAATAACACACTAAAAGGTTCCATACCGATTTCGCTTAACTGTTCTCATCTCAACATCATAGAGATAGATCACAACCACCTAGCTGGGCAAATACCTACATGCATCAATCACCGCTCTCCTTCAACACCTACAACTTTCATTTAATAATCTTACGGAACCATCCTTTCTTCCCTTGCAAATATCACGACACTTGAAGTGCTTAGCGTTGTGTCTAACTCTATTGAGGGCAATGTCCCGTATGAAATTGGAAAGTTGCCCAAAGTGCGATATCTGTATTTGGGTTCAAATAAGTTGTCGCACGCTCCAGCCTAACCCTCCGTAACCTTTCTTCTTGTTGGACTTAATCTCGCTTTCAACAATCTATATGGAGAGCTACCATCCACGTTAGGTACTTCCCTACCAAACCTCCAATATCTCTTATTAGAAAACAATAGCTTTGAAGGGCACATCCCTTACTCAATGGTCAACGCCTAATTTATATTTGTTGGACATAGTGAACAATAAGTTGTCTGGAGTTATTCCTAGTTCTATCCAGAAGTCAACAAACTCCTCGGATTTGAATCTTGCGTTGAATCAACTCCAAGCACGTGACAAACAACAATGGGAGTTCATGGATAGCTTAAGCAATTGCACCGAAGTTGTATTTGTTGGGACTAGTGAGAATCGCTAGAAGGACAGATACCAAATTCATTAGGCAACCTTTCCACTACTTCAATATCTATATTTTCAACAAAATCAGCTATCGGGGTTTCTTCCCAAGATAGCAAACTTTCCCAACCTAATCTTGTTAGGATTGGATCACAATCAATTCACGTGTGTTGTTCCACAATGGCTTGGAACTCTGCAAAAGTTACAAGAAATAGGCTTAGATGACAACATCTTTATGGGGTTTATTCCAAAGTCCCTTGCAAATTTGTCTCGATTGGGGTTTCTCTATCTAGGCTTTAACAAGTTTGATGGGAACATACACTCAGGCTTGGGAAACCTCCAAGTGCTTGAAGTATTGAGCATACCCAACAACAATCTTCAAGGTAGCGTACCAAAGGAGATCTTTGCAATTCCTACAATAAGGACAATTGAGTTATCTTTCAACAACCTAGATGGACAAATTTCAACCGACATTGGCAATGCCAAACAGCTCATATACTTGCAACTTTCATCAAATAAGCTATCTGGAGATATTCCTAACACTTTGGGTAATTGTGAAAGTTTGGAAGACATTGAGTTAATGAATATGTTTAGTGTGGAAACATCCCTACTTCATTAGGCAACATACATAGCCTAAACATTCTCAACTTTTCTCACAATACATTAACTGGATCAATACCGGCGTCTCTTGGAAACCTACAACTTCTTGCACAACTAGATTTGTCATTCAACCATCTTAAGGGTGAGGTCCCAACAAAAGGAATCTTCAAGAATGCAACTGCCATGCGGATTGCTTGAAATGAGGGGCTATGTGGTGGAGTAGAAGAGTTAAACCTACCGCATGTTCTATTATTCCTTCACATTCAA